>JBAIZL010000004.1:67721009-67786009 GCA_036971475.1 Prosapia bicincta
TGTATAGACTCATACATTGCCTTATGATTTATACGATATTTCTGAACTCATAGGAAATTGCATATTAGAACTATTCAAACACAACCTCCAAATAACCTCTAAGAATGATCTTCGGGAGAATCCGTTCGTCTCCGTAGATCTGACAGCAAGAGCGTCTGTAATGATATGCATCTATAGGTTTACTCTTGTCGGAAAGAAGTGCTAAAGACATCTGAGAGTACACTGGAAAAATTACTTTAAATATTATATTTTGCTTTGTAAACACGCAAAGAAAATACTTCTTTGAGAAAATACCATTTTTAGCTCGAAAAATTTTTAAAAAAATATTCAACAAGCAATCTAACAATTCGTTTCCCTTTACCACAAAGAAGTACCGTATGTGCTTCATATTTTTCTCCTAGACTGTTAGACTCATTTTATTCTGTAGCCTACTGCGATTGTTTTTGACACATTTGTTGCTCGTGTAAGCATGCTTCTAAAAAGGACACTTTTAGAGGTTGTAATAGATTAATAAAAACAAAGAAATTAAGTTGTAGCACTCGGAGAGTGCCTTCAAAAGTGAAACTTTTATAGCAACGTCTACAGATATTTTGAAATGAGAAAAACATTTAATTTTGCGCGATGAGAAATTACATAAACATTTATTATATTATGCTTATATTATACAGAAGAAAGAATAATAATTTTTTTAATCACTTAAGCAATAGTTTATGACTATCCGAACTTTAAATTTAGTAATTTTGTTAAAACTTACCGAGACAGAAAGTTTTCGATCGTTATATGCCGATCTTCATCAGTGTCTTCTGCTTGGAAATGTCGGGTCAAGCGGTGACGGTTTTAAAGGTAGGTTTACGATAGGTTTGTCGATACTAAAGTTTTAACAAATTTATAAAATTTAAAGTTTGGATAGTCATAAACAATTGTTTAAGTGATTAATAAGATTCACCGAGCGTAATGGACTACAAAATTCAAGAATAATAATATGTTTAAAATTTAACACCAAAATTTGAACCAAAAATAAGAAATTGGGGCTAATAGTTTTGCAAAATTCTCAACAAATGAAATGAATATATAAAATTAAAAACAATAATTTCATAATAAACAATAATAATTTTTTTTAAACTTTTAACACTAAAATGTGAATTACAATTAACAAATTAGGGCTAATTCTAATGTTGCAAATTTCTCAACGAAAATTGCCGAAAATATAAATTTATTTCTTTTTCATTAAATTTTTATATCTTACAAAATAACCTATAACACAACATCAGCTGTTGGATGAAATCATGTTATCATTTAATTTACTTTGAGATGACTCACAGCGTAAACCGAGGGAAATTATACTGCGACGAAATTACAGTACGTTTATGTACTGTATATCCAATAAGTTTTTGAAGGCATGGCTATAGAAATTTCATTTCAATATATAATTTCGTTTTCTATTGTAGGCCTACCTTAATATCAACTTCTATACAACCAGCAACTGTTATTTTAAGTGGACCCAACTTTCACTCACAGCAGATGGATCTAAGGTCTAGAGGTGAACATGTGTGGAAAGGGCTAGAACACCACTAACTCGGCAACCGAAAGTTAAGAACAGTGGTAAAAAAAGCTTTAAAATATAGGCTAATTAGTTTCTAGAAATTTACTAATCATATTTAACGCCCTGGTTATAAAAACTGAATAGTGGGTAGAAACTTCTCTTCGATCCCAGTGGGGAACAGCACTATTACAGATAAGCGACTCTCCCCAATGAATTATATTTCTCCCCCACTCTGAGAGCCATGGGAGATTCATTTCTTCCTCACTCTGAGAGCCATGGGAGATTCATTTCTCCCCCACTCTGAGAGCCAAGGGAGATTCATTTCTCCCCCATTCTGAAAGCCATGGGAGATTCATTTCTCCCCCACTCTGAGAGCCATGGGAGATTCATTTCTCCCCCACTCTGAGAGCCAAGGGAGATTCATTTCTCCCCCATTCTGAAAACCATGGGAGATTCATTTCTCCCCCACTCTGAGAGCCACGGGAGATTCATTTCTCCCCCACTCTGAGAGCCAAGGGAGATTCATTTCTCCCCCCTTCTGAAAGCCATGGGAGATTCATTTCTCCCCCACTCTGAGAGCCATGGGAGATTCATGGCCTTTTTTTATTCTTACTTCCATCTCTCTAATTAGCCGGGCTGTGCAACGACTCTGCACTTTGACCCCTAGCAGCACTACAACATGTTAGTCACTCTCCAACTGTGCTTCTCCCCCACACTGGGCACTAGAAGGAGGTTCATGGTTCAATCTCTATTTAACCTACTCGAAGAGAGGATAGGTATTTCTATCCATTTTGCTGGAAACAGTTACAGATAAGAGACTCTCCCGAAGTAGTCGTGTTTCTCCGTGGTTAAAAATCTTCTGTCATGAAACATCGCGATATAGATCATACAGTTATCCTTAGGGATGGTAATAAGATAGACAGCAGAGTATCGTTACACAAATACCTTGTCAATGAGTCATTGGCCGAAATGTTTCCACTTCTCTTGCTGCTTACACGTTTTTATTGCTTATTTCTGTCACAGCTCCTAAGCCATTCTGTAGATGGGGCACGATAGTCGTTCTGTTTCATTGCTAACACAGCTATAGACAACATGTATAGTTACCGATCAGATAGGAATCTCTTTAGACTTGATAACAAGAAGCTGGAAGGGACAGCGCCTGCAAACTCTTATAATACCACCATAATCACAGGCCCAATCATTCAGTTTGGGCAATTCACGCCTCCTGAGATGGTATCGAAGTTGTTTTTGCGGGTAAAATGTTTAGGGTGCTCACTAGAAATCATACCTAGGTTGAATAGGTTTGAGCTACGGTTTGGTAGGATTTATTTAGACTGGTTGTAGTCTTCAGCATTAACTCCGTCTCCCAACTCTATCGACAGCTCCATGTAACGCAGTCGTGGCTCCCATACAGTTGTGTCTTCTGATATCCGAGAATAATTCCGGCACAAAAGATACACTACTTTAAGTCCGAAAGTAAATATCAGAGTTCTAAACCTACATTTGTTTTATCCAAATTTCTACTTGGAAATTAACACAGTTTCAAAAATTAATATCGCACCATATTCGTAGCTCATTCAACATGACGTAATAAAATCTGTTTGAAATTTACATAAGTTTCATTCAAAATAATTCATCAGAAAAATTTAACATTTTTTGGGAAAGGGTTTTCTACAACACTTAGGTTTTAAAATCAAACTAATTTAGTACCCAAACATTCTTTTCGAGAACGTCCCCGTAGTATTCATGGGAATTTTGTGTTCACTAAAAACTGTATTATTTATATATTAGAAATTCTTCCCGCCAATAATATTAACCATTTATATAAAAATCTACGTTCAGAAATAAAAACTAAAATCTTTACAAGAGTTTTACTTAAAAATTTACAGTGTTTAAAAAAAACAAATACCAAAACATGGTACAAACAAATCCATTACAATTTCGTTTTTGATTCTGAGAGTAAAACAAACGCTGTTATCAAAATTTGGAACATGGGGGGGGGGGGTGATAATTTACAGACCATGTATAACCAAATTGTGTTATTGTAAAACATTTCTTCTTTGAAAGAGTTACCGATGTTAATACTCGTAAAATAATTTGTCTTATATTTGACACCACTCTGTACTCAATCACTATGTACCAAACTCCCTAAATACAATGGAACTCCAATTATCCGAATCAACTTGGACCTGATCCCTTTCGGATAAAAGAAATTCGGGTTAGTGGATATTTTTCTAAAACAGTTGAATTTCAATTAATTACTGTATGTAACTTTCAAATGGGAAACACATTTTTTTATAGTTTTTTATTTTTTTCCAAGCTTTTTCACTAATATCGGACTCAAAATCGGGATCCCCATAGAACGTTGTTGCAAAAAGCAATTGAAAACGTATCCTCTAATTCTTTGTTTTTTGCTGCCTTCATTGATTTCCTTGAAGAACTTCCATCTTCATTTTCAAGGACTGACAAGAAGGTTAAAAGTGTAAGTTTGCTCTTTGAATGTCGGAAATAGTTTATTGTCCAACACCGTACACCTCAGCCAACTACTTACAAGTAGCTCCTTTATATGATTAGTCTATAATTAGTTTATTCGCTAACGATAAGACAACTCGATTTTTTTAGAAGCCATGTTAAACGACGAAACGTACTAAAAAACAAAACAAAGACCGATGCGATCAAAAACTTACTTGAGTGACTAATCAGAACGCATAGTCGCAGTTGGCCTGTGCCGGCCATCTGGCGACGAATGGCAGTCAACTACTCTATACAGAACTGCACTGATACTATGACACGCCATCCATTTAGTGTTAGCTCTGCAGCTACTCTAGCTTCGCAGAGAAAAGGATTATAGCCCTTGTGAGTAGAATCGTTAATTGGGAAATCGTAGTGTGTGTCCCTGATAATCTGAAACCGATCCGAATAATCGGAGTCCGGATAATTGGAGTTCCACTGTATACTTTAGCATCTCTGGTGAGCATTTATGTCGTATCGAGTATAAAATTCTCAGAAAACAGTAGAATCCCAGAATTACGTAATGAATCCTAGAATTATGCACTTCATCATGCATCTATTAACATCCAACTGTGCCACATATCAATTGGCTTTGTGAATGTTTAATTATTTAGTTACTTACAATTATAATTATTTAATTCAGTTAATGCCCGAAAATTTTAAAATATTAAGTTACAATTAATAGACTATTTATTAAATCATAATGACACTTGTTTTGTACAATGGGGATGTTTTAGGAGACACAGAAGAGATCTGCCTTTACGGTGTTCCAGGAGGGACGAGGAGACACAGGGAGATCTGCCTTTACGGTGTTCCAGGAGGGACGAGGAGACACAGGGGAAATCTGCCTTTACGGTGTTCCAGGAGGGACGAGGAGACACAGGGGAGATCTGCCTTTACGGTGTTCCAGGAGGGACGAGGAGACACAGGGGAGATCTGCCTTTACGGTGTTCCAGGAGGGACGAGTAGACACAGGGGAGATCTGCCTTTACGGTGTTCCAGGAGGGACGAGTAGACACAGGGGAGATCTGCCTTTACGGTGTTCCAGGAGGGACGAAGAGATACAGGGGAGATCTGCCTTTACGGTGTTCCAGGAGGGACGAAGAGACACAGGGGAGATCTGCCTTTACGGTGTTCCAGGAGGGACGAAGAGACACAGGGGAGATCTGCCTTTACGGTGTTCCAGGAGGGACGAGGAGACACAGGGGAGATCTGCCTTTACGGTGTTCCAGGAGGGACGAAGAGACACAGGGGAGATCTGCCTTTACGGTGTTCCAGGAGGGACGAGGAGACACAGGGGAGATCTGCCTTTACGGTGTTCCAGGAGGGACGAAGAGACACAGGGGAGATCTGCCTTTACGGTGTTCCAGGAGGGACGAAGAGACACAGGGGAGATCTGCCTTTACGGTGTTCCAGGAGGGACGAGGAGACACAGGGGAGATCTGCCTTTACGGTGTTCCAGGAGGGACGAAGAGACACAGGGGAGATCTGCCTTTACGGTGTTCCAGGAGGGACGAGGAGACACAGGGGAGATCTGCCTTTACGGTGTTCCAGGAGGGACGAAGAGACACAGGGGAGATCTGCCTTTACGGTGTTCCAGGAGGGACGAAGATATTCAATGTTCCTAGAACTATATTTTAGTTATACGCAATAATTATTATGTAAATTCTAGGGTATTTCAAAATTATATTAATCATAGGCTATAAACCAATTTGAATAAACGTTTTATTTGAGTTTTCTTTCCTTTTTGTGTACTGTTGATCTTACATATTCTAAATTTTACAATTTTAAAGAATTTTTCACATTTAAAATATCAAAAATTGACCTTTTATAAGGTCGTTATAAAGAATATGTAATATAAATTTAAAAAAAAGTAATTTCTACTAAAGTTACAAAGAACAATTTTAGTTTGATTTCTTTTCATTTTATAATTATAACTAATATAAATATGAATATACATATAACAGAATGACAATGTTAAGTGGCAAAATAGGAAGAGAAATTTTCTTATAGGTCTATTATTTGTGTTTGCTACTATTTATACGCTTTCATTATTTTCGTCGCTTGCATTGTGTTTTAGTTTCTTTTCGCTCTCCTTTCGCCTTGTCAGTTTGTGAAGGAAGGATGGATACCGTTAATCCAGTTTGTTTGTTTATTTTATTCTTTTTATTCATTTTTAATTCTAAATCATTATTTATGATATTGTGTGGTAACCATGGCTACAACTTGAGGTTGTACAATGGAGATTTCGACGAGAACCAGATGGGAGCAGAAGAAAAAGCCATATATATGTTTGAGAAATACACATCTAGCAATGGGAAAGTTGGTTTAGTCCCAAGTTTCTAGACTTTGAACATGAAAAAACTCAGTTCGAATTCGACCTAGACTTCTCAAATTTTTGTAATTTAATTATTGAATAAATATTTAACAAAACTGTATTAACATCAACTGCCATCTACTACAGGTTTAAAAAAATGTGTTTGAACGAGATTGGATGAATAAAGATATATTTTATTAACGATTGGAAATATGTACAAGATAAATATCAGGAGAGAGTGAACTAATAGAAGGAATGTAAAATAGAAATTAGAAATAAAACGTCACATCACTGAGATATGTTTGAGTTCAGTCATTGATGTTAAAGTTTTTAAAATATCTAGGGATGTTTACCCTGTCGTGTTCTCTCCAAGCCCATCTTCCATATAGGTCTATTTTCCCTTCCCCTATCGTTTATTCCTCGTCTCTCCATGTCTTTTACACGTTCCTTCAAAATTCTTTAGACCTCATCTCTTCTTTTCATGTGGGCTCCATTAAGTAAGCACCCAAATATTCGTCTTTTTATATATCTAGGATGCTTTACTCTGTCGTAATTTCTCCAACCCCATCTTCCATATAGGTCTATTTTCGCATTCTCCAATGTTTAAGCCTAGCTAGCCTCTCCATGGCATCTATACGTACTTCCAAGATCTTAGAGACCTCATCACTTCCTTCCAAAAGGGATCCATTAAATGCCCCTGTATTCGTCGTTTACGGTCGTTAGATTATAGCGTATTACATCCTTCGTTGTCTTATTTCTTGGTTTCTTATTCTTTTTAGTCTTGCCAGCCAATCATTTCTTTAGTAGTTTATTATCCCCGCGTATATTTAACCTCCGTGTTTGTTTATTGTTCACGTCGCGATAGTTGCCGTACGTTACTATATGCCCCAATATTGTTGCTAAAGGTTATTTGATATTTTTGGTAACGTGTCTATTCTACAAGGTTGAAGTTAATCGTTTGTTAACGTGCTTTGTTTGCTCTAGTATTTGGATTTATTTTTAAGATTAGAAATCACAATGCGACCTTCATAGACTCACAAAAGTAAAACACTCTCGCCAGAAATAATCAATTGTGGAGCAGGTTAGCAGAAAGAATTTTCAACTTAGTAACACAATAAAAATTATTGTATACATGGTTTAAATCAGGTGGGCATCGATTTAAAAAAAAATTAACCTGGGGTCGTAGAAAATTTTAAATGGGGCGTAAGTGTATAAAAATATATTTTAAATATCGAAATCTTGTTGTTGTTCATGACGAGCTGGTTGTTAATCACTTATTACACTTTTTCTATTACTTGCGACCAGACTTTTTGTTAACTTAAGGTTGTCAAATTGTTAACTTACACTTGGGAGGCTCTCCTGTGAGGCTGAAGACGTCGTAATACGAAAACGTTTCCTCCACAAAGGAAGCTGAAGAAGTCGTAAGATGAAAACGTTTCCTCCAAGTTTAAGCTAACAATTTAACAACCTTTAGTTAACAAAAGGTCTAGTCGCAAGTAATATCATAGTGTAATAAGTAAATATTTAAAAAAAGTTAAAATATAATTTACTTAGTTTTTTTGTCTTATGTATGTTTTAAAACATTTCATGGAGTAAACTTGTAGATGCAATTGTTGTCAACATATCTAAAATAGCGGAAATGGTTTGAGAATGCTCTGTGACACGTTACAACTAATTACTTAAACACTTGTCAAGGACAAACAGGGCCAGTTCAAATTAATTTAGCGAAAACTACTGATATTCATGCACACAATTCGTCACAGATTACAAGTTAGTAGGTTTTCATATTACTCATTGATTAAACAAATAAATCAAAATATATACTAATAGCATTAGAGTAAGTTGGGATAAGATTGCGCGTTAGGTAAGACTGCGCACTATAAGTTTTAGTGTATTTGTATCAAAAGTGGTACTACTGTACTGTCACCAGTTCCAGCAGGATCACCGAATGTCGTTATAGCGGATAGACTCTACGTCAGCTGATTTTACGTTAATGTAAGTGTAAGTGGTACTACTGTACTGCCACCAGTTCCAGCAGGATCACCGAATGTCATTATAGCGGATAGACTCTACGTCAGCTGATTGTACGTTAATGTAAGTGTAAGTGGTACTACTGTACTGTCACCAGTTCCAGCAGTATCACCGAATGTCATTATAGTGGATAGACTCTACGTCAGCTGATTTTACGTTAATGTAAGTGTAAATGGTACTACTGTACTGTCACCAGTTCCAGCAGGATCACCGAATGTCGTTATAGCGGATAGACTCTACGTCAGCTGATTGTACGTTAATGTAAGTGTAAGTGTTACTACTGTACTGTCACCAGTTCCAGCAGTATCACCGAATGTCGTTATAGCGGATAGACTCTACGTCAGCTGATTGTACGTTAATGTAAGTGTAAATGGTACTACTGTACTGTCACCAGTTCCAGCAGGATCACCGAATGTCGTTATAGCGGATAGACTCTACGTCAGCTGATTGTACGTTAATGTAAGTGTAAGTGGTACTACTGTACTGTCACCAGTTCCAGCAGTATCACCGAATGTCATTATAGGGGATAGACTCTACGTCAGCTGATTGTACGTTAATGTAAGTGTAAGTGGTACTACTGTACTGTCACCAGTTCCAGCAGTATCACCGAATGTCATTATAGTGGATAGACTCTACGTCAGCTGATTGTACGTTAATGTAAGTGTAAGTGGTACTACTGTCCTGTCACCAGTTCCAGCAGTATCACCGAATGTCATTATAGTGGATAGACTCTACGTCAGCTGATTGTACGTTAATGTAAGTGTAAGTGGTACTACTGTACTGTCACCAGTTCCAGCAGTATCACCGAATGTCGTTATAGCGGATAGACTCTACGTCAGCTGATTGTACGTTAATGTAAGTGTAAGTGGTACTACTGTACTGTCACCAGTTCCAGCAGTATCACCGAATGTCGTTATAGCGGATAGACTCTACGTCAGCTGATTGTACGTTAATGTAAGTGTAAGTGGTACTACTGTACTGTCACCAGTTCCAGCAGGATCACCGAATGTCGTTATAGCGGATAGACTCTACGTCAGCTGTTTGTACGTTAATGTAAGTGTAAGTGGTACTACTGTACTGTCACCAGTTCCAGCAGGATCACCGAATGTCGTTATAGCGGATAGACTCTACGTCAGCTGATTGTACGTTAATGTAAGTGTAAGTGGTACTACTGTACTGTCACCAGTTCCAGCAGGATCACCGAATGTCGTTATAGCGGATAGACTCTACGTCAGCTGATTGTACGTTAATGTAAGTGTAAGTGGTACTACTGTACTGTCACCAGATGCAGCAGGATCACCGAATGTCGTTATAGCGGATAGACTCTACGTCAGCTGTTTGTACGTTAATGGAAGTGTAAGTGGTACTACTGTACTGTCACCAGTTCCAGCAGTAACACCGAATGTCGTTATAGCGGATAGACTCTACGTCAGCTGTTTGTACGATAATGTAAGTGTAAGTGGTACTACTGTACTGTCACCAGTTCCAGCAGTATCACCGAATGTCGTTATAGCGGATAGACTCTACATCAGCTAATTGTACGTTAATGTAAGTGTAAGTGGTACTACTGTACTGTCACCAGTTCCAGCAGTATCACCGAATGTCGTTATAGCGGATAGACTCTACATCAGCTAATTGTACGTTAATGTAAGTGTAAGTGGTACTACTGTACTGTCACCAGTTCCAGCAGTAACACCGAATGTCGTTATAGCGGATAGACTCTACGTCAGCTGTTTGTACGATAATGTAAGTGTAAGTGGTACTACTGTACTGTCACCAGTTCCAGCAGTAACACCGAATGTCGTTATAGCGGATAGACTCTACGTCAGCTGTTTGTACGATAATGTAAGTGTAAGTGGTACTACTGTACTGTCACCAGTTCCAGCAGTAACACCGAATGTCGTTATAGCGGATAGACTCTACGTCAGCTGTTTGTACGATAATGTAAGTGTAAGTGGTACTACTGTACTGTCACCAGTTCCAGCAGTATCACCGAATGTCATTATAGCGGATAGACTCTACGTCAGCTGATTGTACGTTAATGTAAGTGTAAGTGGTACTACTGTACTGTCACCAGTTCCAGCAGTATCACCGAATGTCATTATAGCGGATAGATTCTACGTCAGCTGATTGTACGTTAATGTAAGTGTAAGTGGTACTACTGTACTGTCACCAGTTCCAGCAGTATCACCGAATGTCATTATAGTGGATAGACTCTACGTCAGCTGATTGTACGTTAATGTAAGTGTAAGTGGTACTACTGTACTGTCACCAGTTCCAGCAGTATCACCGAATGTCATTATAGTGGATAGACTCTACGTCAGCTGATTGTACGTTAATGTAAGTGTAAGTGGTACTACTGTACTGTCAAAAGTTCCAGCAGTATCACCGAATGTCATTATAGCGGATAGACTCTACGTCAGCTGATTGTACGTTAATGTAAGTGTAAGTGGTACTACTGTACTGTCACCAGTTCCAGCAGTATCACCGAATGTCGTTATAGCGGATAGACTCTACGTCAGCTGATTGTACGTTAATGTAAGTGTAAGTGGTACTACTGTACTGTCACCTGTTCCAGCAGTATCACCGAATGTCGTTATAGCGGATAGACTCTACATCAGCTAATTGTACGTTAATGTAAGTGTAAGTGGTACTACTGTACTGTCACCAGTTCCAGCAGTGTCACCGAATGTCGTTATAGCGGATAGACTCTACATCAGCTAATTGTACGTTAATGTAAGTGTAAGTGGTACTACTGTACTGTCACCAGTTCCAGCAGTATCACCGAATGTCGTTATAGCGGATAGACTCTACATCAGCTAATTGTACGTTAATGTAAGTGTAAGTGGTACTACTGTACTGTCACCAGTTCCAGCAGTATCACCGAATGTGGTTATAGCGGATAGACTCTACATCAGCTAATTGTACGTTAATGTAAGTGTAAGTGGTACTACTGTACTGTCACCAGTTCCAGCAGTATCACCGAGTGTCGTTATAGCGGATAGACTCTACGTCAGCTGATTGCACGTTAATGTAAGTGTAAGTGGTACTACTGTACTGTCACCAGTTCCAGCAGGATCACCGAATGTCGTTATAGCGGATAGACTCTACGTCAGCTGATTGTACGTTAATGTAAGTGTAAGTGGTACTACTGTACTGTCACCAGTTCCAGCAGTATCACCGAATGTCGTTATAGCGGATAGACTCTACGTCAGCTGATTGTACGTTAATGTAAGTGTAAGTGGTACTACTGTACTGTCACCAGTTCCAGCAGTATCACCGAATGTCGTTATAGCGGATAGACTCTACGTCAGCTGATTGTACGTTAATGTAAGTGTAAGTGGTACTACTGTACTGTCACCAGTTCCAGCAGGATCACCGAATGTCGTTATAGCGGATAGACTCTACGTCAGCTGTTTGTACGTTAATGTAAGTGTAAGTGGTACTACTGTACTGTCACCAGTTCCAGCAGGATCACCGAATGTCGTTATAGCGGATAGACTCTACGTCAGCTGATTGTACGTTAATGTAAGTGTAAGTGGTACTACTGTACTGTCACCAGTTCCAGCAGGATCACCGAATGTCGTTATAGCGGATAGACTCTACGTCAGCTGATTGTACGTTAATGTAAGTGTAAGTGGTACTACTGTACTGTCACCAGATCCAGCAGGATCACCGAATGTCGTTATAGCGGATAGACTCTACGTCAGCTGTTTGTACGTTAATGGAAGTGTAAGTGGTACTACTGTACTGTCACCAGTTCCAGCAGTAACACCGAATGTCGTTATAGCGGATAGACTCTACGTCAGCTGTTTGTACGATAATGTAAGTGTAAGTGGTACTACTGTACTGTCACCAGTTCCAGCAGTATCACCGAATGTCATTATAGCGGATAGACTCTACGTCAGCTGATTGCACGTTAATGTAAGTGTAAGTGGTACTACTGTACTGTCACCAGTTCCAGCAGTATCACCGAATGTCGTTATAGCGGATAGACTCTACGTCAGCTGATTGTACGTTAATGTAATTGTAAGTGGTACTACTGTACTGTCACCAGTTCCAGCAGTATCACCGAATGTCGTTATAGCGGATAGACTCTACGTCAGCTGATTGTACGTTAATGTAAGTGTAAGTGGTACTACTGTACTGTCACCAGTTCCAGCAGTATCACCGAATGTCGTTATAGCGGATAGACTCTACGTCAGCTGATTGTACGTTAATGTAAGTGTAAGTGGTACTACTGTACTGTCACCAGTTCCAGCAGTATCACCGAATGTCGTTATAGCGGATAGACTCTACGTCAGCTGATTGTACGTTAATGTAAGTGTAAGTGGTACTACTGTACTGTCACCAGTTCCAGCAGGATCACCGAATGTCGTTATAGCGGATAGACTCTACGTCAGCTGTTTGTACGTTAATGTAAGTGTAAGTGGTACTACTGTACTGTCACCAGTTCCAGCAGGATCACCGAATGTCGTTATAGCGGATAGACTCTACGTCAGCTGATTGTACGTTAATGTAAGTGTAAGTGGTACTACTGTACTGTCACCAGTTCCAGCAGGATCACCGAATGTCGTTATAGCGGATAGACTCTACGTCAGCTGATTGTACGTTAATGTAAGTGTAAGTGGTACTACTGTACTGTCACCAGATCCAGCAGGATCACCGAATGTCGTTATAGCGGATAGACTCTACGTCAGCTGTTTGTACGTTAATGGAAGTGTAAGTGGTACTACTGTACTGTCACCAGTTCCAGCAGTAACACCGAATGTCGTTATAGCGGATAGACTCTACGTCAGCTGTTTGTACGATAATGTAAGTGTAAGTGGTACTACTGTACTGTCACCAGTTCCAGCAGTATCACCGAATGTCGTTATAGCGGATAGACTCTACATCAGCTAATTGTACGTTAATGTAAGTGTAAGTGGTACTACTGTACTGTCACCAGTTCCAGCAGTATCACCGAATGTCGTTATAGCGGATAGACTCTACATCAGCTAATTGTACGTTAATGTAAGTGTAAGTGGTACTACTGTACTGTCACCAGTTCCAGCAGTAACACCGAATGTCGTTATAGCGGATAGACTCTACGTCAGCTGTTTGTACGATAATGTAAGTGTAAGTGGTACTACTGTACTGTCACCAGTTCCAGCAGTAACACCGAATGTCGTTATAGCGGATAGACTCTACGTCAGCTGTTTGTACGATAATGTAAGTGTAAGTGGTACTACTGTACTGTCACCAGTTCCAGCAGTATCACCGAATGTCATTATAGCGGATAGACTCTACGTCAGCTGATTGTACGTTAATGTAAGTGTAAGTGGTACTACTGTACTGTCACCAGTTCCAGCAGTATCACCGAATGTCATTATAGCGGATAGACTCTACGTCAGCTGATTGTACGTTAATGTAAGTGTAAGTGGTACTACTGTACTGTCACCAGTTCCAGCAGTATCACCGAATGTCATTATAGCGGATAGACTCTACGTCAGCTGATTGTACGTTAATGTAAGTGTAAGTGGTACTACTGTACTGTCACCAGTTCCAGCAGTATCACCGAATGTCATTATAGTGGATAGACTCTACGTCAGCTGATTGTACGTTAATGTAAGTGTAAGTGGTACTACTGTACTGTCAAAAGTTCCAGCAGTATCACCGAATGTCATTATAGCGGATAGACTCTACGTCAGCTGATTGTACGTTAATGTAAGTGTAAGTGGTACTACTGTACTGTCAAAAGTTCCAGCAGTATCACCGAATGTCGTTATAGCGGATAGACTCTACGTCAGCTGATTGTACGTTAATGTAAGTGTAAGTGGTACTACTGTACTGTCACCAGTTCCAGCAGTATCACCGAATGTCGTTATAGCGGATAGACTCTACGTCAGCTGATTGTACGTTAATGTAAGTGTAAGTGGTACTACTGTACTGTCACCTGTTCCAGCAGTATCACCGAATGTCGTTATAGCGGATAGACTCTACATCAGCTAATTGTACGTTAATGTAAGTGTAAGTGGTACTACTGTACTGTCACCAGTTCCAGCAGTGTCACCGAATGTCGTTATAGCGGATAGACTCTACATCAGCTAATTGTACGTTAATGTAAGTGTAAGTGGTACTACTGTACTGTCACCAGTTCCAGCAGTATCACCGAATGTCGTTATAGCGGATAGACTCTACATCAGCTAATTGTACGTTAATGTAAGTGTAAGTGGTACTACTGTACTGTCACCAGTTCCAGCAGTATCACCGAATGTCGTTATAGCGGATAGACTCTACATCAGCTCATTGTACGTTAATGTAAGTGTAAGTGGTACTACTGTACTGTCACCAGTTCCAGCAGTATCACCGAGTGTCGTTATAGCGGATAGACTCTACGTCAGCTGATTGCACGTTAATGTAAGTGTAAGTGGTACTACTGTACTGTCACCAGTTCCAGCAGGATTACCGAATGTCGTTATAGCGGATAGACTCTACGTCTGCTAATTGTACGTTAATGTAAGTGTTAGTGGTACTAATGTACTGTCACCAGTTCCAGCAGTATCACCGAATGTCGTTATAGCGGATAGACTCTACGTCTGCTAATTGTACGTTAATGTAAGTGTTAGTGGTACTAATGTACTGTCACCAGTTCCAGCAGTATCACCGAATGTCGTTATAGTGGATAGACTCTACGTCAGCTGATTGCACGTTAATGTAAGTGTAAGTGGTACTACTGTACTGTCACCAGTTCCAGCAGTATCACCGAATGTCGTTATAGCGGATAGACTCTACATCAGCTAATTGTACGTTAATGTAAGTGTAAGTGGTACTACTGTACTGTCACCAGTTCCAGCAGTATCACCGAATGTCGTTATAGCGGATAGACTCTACGTCAGCTGATTGTACGTTAATGTAAGTGTAAGTGGTACTACTGTACTGTCACCAGTTCCAGCAGTATCACCGAATGTCGTTATAGCGGATAGACTCTACATCAGCTAATTGTACGTTAATGTAAGTGTAAGTGGTACTACTGTACTGTCACCAGTTCCAGCAGTATCACCGAATGTCGTTATAGCGGATAGACTCTACATCAGCTGTTTGTACGATAATGTAAGTGTAAGTGGTACTACTGTACTGTCACCAGTTCCAGCAGTAACACCGAATGTCGTTATAGCGGATAGACTCTACGTCAGCTGTTTGTACGATAATGTAAGTGTAAGTGGTACTACTGTACTGTCACCAGTTCCAGCAGTAACACCGAATGTCGTTATAGCGGATAGACTCTACGTCAGCTGTTTGTACGATAATGTAAGTGTAAGTGGTACTACTGTACTGTCACCAGTTCCAGCAGTAACACCGAATGTCGTTATAGCGGATAGACTCTACGTCAGCTGTTTGTACGATAATGTAAGTGTAAGTGGTACTACTGTACTGTCACCAGTTCCAGCAGTATCACCGAATGTCGTTATAGCGGATAGACTCTACATCAGCTAATTGTACGTTAATGTAAGTGTAAGTGGTACTACTGTACTGTCACCAGTTCCAGCAGTAACACCGAATGTCGTTATAGCGGATAGACTCTACGTCAGCTGTTTGTACGATAATGTAAGTGTAAGTGGTACTACTGTACTGTCACCAGTTCCAGCAGTAACACCGAATGTCATTATAGCGGATAGTCTCTACGTCAGCTGTTTGTACGTTAATGTAAGTGTAAGTGGTACTACTGTACTGTCACCAGTTCCAGCAGTATCACCGAATGTCGTTATAGCGGATAGACTCTACGTCAGCTGTTTGTACGTAATTGTAAGTGTAAGTGGTACTACTGTACTGTCACCAGTTCCAGCAGTATCACCGAATGTCATTATAGCGGATAGACTCTACGTCAGCTGATTGTACGTTAATGTAAGTGTAAGTGGTACTACTGTACTGTCACCAGTTCCAGCAGTATCACCGAATGTCTTTATAGCGGATAGACTCTACGTCAGCTGATTGTACGTTAATGTAAGTGTAAGTGGTACTACTGTACTGTCACCAGTTCCAGCAGTATCACCGAATGTCGTTATAGCGGATAGTCTCTACGTCAGCTGTTTGTACGTTAATGTAAGTGTAAGTGGTACTACTGTACTGTCACCAGTTCCAGCAGTATCTCCGAATGTCGTTATAGCGGATAGACTCTACGTCAGCTGTTTGTACGTTAATGTAAGTGTAAGTGGCACTACTGTACTGTCACCAGTTCCAGCAGTATCACCGAATGTCATTATAGCGGATAGACTCTACGTCAGCTGATTGTACGTTAATGTAAGTGTAAGTGGTACTACTGTACTGTCACCAGTTCCAGCAGTATCACCGAATGTTGTTATAGCGGATAGACTCTACGTCAGCTGATTGTACGTTAATGTAAGTGTAAGTGGTACTACTGTACTGTCACCAGTTCCAGCAGTATCACCGAATGTCGTTATAGCGGATAGACTCTACATCAGCTAATTGTACGTTAATGTAAGTGTAAGTGTTACTACTGTACTGTCACCAGTTTCAGCAGTATCACCGAATGTCATTATAGCGGATAGACTCTACGTCAGCTGATTGTACGTTAATGTAAGTGTAAGTGGTACTACTGTACTGTCACCAGTTCCAGCAGTATCACCGAATGTCGTTATAGCGGATAGACTCTACGTCAGCTGATTGTACGTTAATGTAAGTGTAAGTGGTACTACTGTACTGTCACCAGTTCCAGCAGTATCACCGAATGTCGTTATAGCGGATAGACTCTACATCAGCTAATTGTACGTTAATGTAAGTGTAAGTGGTACTACTGTACTGTCACCAGTTCCAGCAGTATCACCGAATGTCGTTATAGCGGATAGACTCTACGTCAGCTGTTTGTACGTTAATGTAAGTGTAAGTGGTACTACTGTACTGTCACCAGTTCCAGCAGTAACACCGAATGTCGTTATAGCGGATAGACTCTACGTCAGCTGTTTGTACGATAATGTAAGTGTAAGTGGTACTACTGTACTGTCACCAGTTCCAGCAGTATCACCGAATGTCGTTATAGCGGATAGACTCTACATCAGCTAATTGTACGTTAATGTAAGTGTAAGTGGTACTACTGTACTGTCACCAGTTCCAGCAGTAACACCGAATGTCGTTATAGCGGATAGACTCTACGTCAGCTGTTTGTACGATAATGTAAGTGTAAGTGGTACTGTCACCAGTTCCAGCAGTAACACCGAATGTCATTATAGCGGATAGTCTCTACGTCAGCTGTTTGTACGTTAATGTAAGTGTAAGTGGTACTACTGTACTGTCACCAGTTCCAGCAGTATCACCGAATGTCGTTATAGCGGATAGACTCTACATCAGCTAATTGTACGTTAATGTAAGTGTTAGTGGTACTACTGTACTGTCACCAGTTCCAGCAGTATCTCCGAATGTCGTTATAGCGGATAGACTCTACGTCAGCTGTTTGTACGTTAATGTAAGTGTAAGTGGTACTACTGTACTGTCACCAGTTCCAGCAGTATCACCGAATGTCATTATAGCGGATAGACTCTACGTCAGCTGATTGTACGTTAATGTAAGTGTAAGTGGTACTACTGCACTGTCACCAGTTCCAGCAGTATCACCGAATGTTGTTATAGCGGATAGACTCTACGTCAGCTGATTGTACGTTAATGTAAGTGTAAGTGGTACTACTGTACTGTCACCAGTTCCAGCAGTATCACCGAATGTCGTTATAGCGGATAGACTCTACATCAGCTAATTGTACGTTAATGTAAGTGTAAGTGTTACTACTGTACTGTCACCAGTTTCAGCAGTATCACCGAATGTCATTATAGCGGATAGACTCTACGTCAGCTGATTGTACGTTAATGTAAGTGTAAGTGGTACTACTGTACTGTCACCAGTTCCAGCAGTATCACCGAATGTCGTTATAGCGGATAGACTCTACGTCAGCTGATTGTACGTTAATGTAAGTGTAAGTGGTACTACTGTACTGTCACCAGTTCCAGCAGTATCACCGAATGTCGTTATAGCGGATAGACTCTACATCAGCTAATTGTACGTTAATGTAAGTGTAAGTGGTACTACTGTACTGTCACCAGTTCCAGCAGTATCACCGAATGTCGTTATAGCGGATAGACTCTACGTCAGCTGTTTGTACGTTAATGTAAGTGTAAGTGGTACTACTGCACTGTCACCAGTTCCAGCAGTAACACCGAATGTCGTTATAGAGGATAGACTCTACGTCAGCTGTTTGTACGATAATGTAAGTGTAAGTGGTACTACTGTACTGTCACCAGTTCCAGCAGTATCACCGAATGTCGTTATAGCGGATAGACTCTACGTCAGCTGTTTGTACGATAATGTAAGTGTAAGTGGTACTACTGTACTGTCACCAGTTCCAGCAGTAACACCGAATGTCGTTATAGCGGATAGACTCTACGTCAGCTGTTTGTACGATAATGTAAGTGTAAGTGGTACTACTGTACTGTCACCAGTTCCAGCAGTATCACCGAATGTCGTTATAGCGGATAGACTCTACGTCAGCTGTTTGTACGATAATGTAAGTGTAAGTGGTACTACTGTACTGTCACCAGTTCCAGCAGTATCACCGAATGTCGTTATAGCGGATAGACTCTACATCAGCTAATTGTACGTTAATGTAAGTGTAAGTGGTACTACTGTACTGTCACCAGTTCCAGCAGTATCACCGAATGTCGTTATAGCGGATAGACTCTACATCAGCTAATTGTACGTTAATGTAAGTGTTAGTGGTACTACTGTACTGTCACCAGTTCCAGCAGTATCACCGAATGTCGTTATAGCGGATAGACTCTACATCAGCTAATTGTACGTTAATGTAAGTGTAAGTGGTACTACTGTACTGTCACCAGTTCCAGCAGTATCACCGAATGTCGTTATAGCGGATAGACTCTACATCAGCTGTTTGTACGTTAATGTAAGTGTAGGTGGTACTACTGTACTGTCACCAGTTCCAGCAGTATCACCGAATGTCGTTATAGCGGATAGTCTCTACATCAGCTAATTGTACGTTAATGTAAGTGTAGGTGGTACTACTGTACTGTCACCAGTTCCAGCAGTATCACCGAATGTCGTTATAGCGGATAGTCTCTACGTCAGCTGTTTGTACGTTAATGTAAGTGTAAGTGGTACTACTGTACTGTCACCAGTTCCAGCAGTATCACCGAATGTCGTTATAGCGGATAGACTCTACGTCAGCTGATTGTACGTTAATGTAAGTGTAATTGGTACTACTGTACTGTCACCAGTTCCAGCAGGATTACCGAATGTCGTTATAGCGGATAGACTCTACGTCTGCTAATTGTACGTTAATGTAAGTGTTAGTGGTACTACTGTACTGTCACCAGTTCCAGCAGTATCACCGAATGTCGTTATAGTGGATAGACTCTACGTCAGCTGATTGCACGTTAATGTAAGTGTAAGTGGTACTACTGTACTGTCACCAGTTCCAGCAGTATCACCGAATGTCGTTATAGCGGATAGACTCTACATCAGCTAATTGTACGTTAATGTAAGTGTAAGTGGTACTATTGTACTGTCACCAGTTCCAGCAGTATCACCGAATGTCGTTATAGCGGATAGACTCTACGTCAGCAGATTGTACGTTAATGTAAGTGTAAGTGGTACTACTGTACTGTCACCAGTTCCAGCAGTATCACCGAATGTCGTTATAGCGGATAGACTCTACATCAGCTAATTGTACGTTAATGTAAGTGTAAGTGGTACTACTGTACTGTCACCAGTTCCAGCAGTATCACCGAATGTCGTTATAGCGGATAGACTCTACATCAGCTAATTGTACGTTAATGTAAGTGTAAGTGGTACTACTGTACTGTCACCAGTTCCAGCAGTAACACCGAATGTCGTTATAGCGGATAGACTCTCCGTCAGCTGTTTGTACGATAATGTAAGTGTAAGTGGTACTACTGTACTGTCACCAGTTCCAGCAGTAACACCGAATGTCGTTATAGCGGATAGACTCTACATCAGCTGTTTGTACGATAATGTAAGTGTAAGTGGTACTACTGTACTGTCACCAGCTCCAGCAGTAACACCGAATGTCGTTATAGCGGATAGACTCTACGTCAGCTGTTTGTACGATAATGTAAGTGTAAGTGGTACTACTGTACTGTCACCAGTTCCAGCAGTAACACCGAATGTCGTTATAGCGGATAGACTCTACGTCAGCTGTTTGTAAGATAATGTAAGTGTAAGTGGTACTACTGTACTGTCACCAGTTCCAGCAGTAACACCGAATGTCGTTATAGCGGATAGGCTCTACGTCAGCTGTTTGTACGATAATGTAAGTGTAAGTGGTACTACTGTACTGTCACCAGTTCCAGCAGTATCACCGAATGTCGTTATAGCGGATAGACTCTACATCAACTAATTGTACGTTAATGTAAGTGTAAGTGGTACTACTGTACTGTCACCAGTTCCAGCAGTAACACCGAATGTCGTTATAGCGGATAGACTCTACGTCAGCTGTTTGTACGATAATGTAAGTGTAAGTGGTACTACTGTACTGTCACCAGTTCCAGCAGTAACACCGAATGTCATTATAGCGGATAGTCTCTACGTCAGCTGTTTGTACGTTAATGTAAGTGTAAGTGGTACTACTGTACTGTCACCAGTTCCAGCAGTATCACCGAATGTCGTTATAGCGGATAGTCTCTACGTCAGCTGTTTGTACGTTAATGTAAGTGTAAGTGGTACTACTGTACTGTCACCAGTTCCAGCAGTATCACCGAATGTCGTTATAGCGGATAGACTCTACGTCAGCTGTTTGTACGTTAATGTAAGTGTAAGTGGTACTACTGTACTGTCACCAGTTCCAGCAGTATCACCGAATGTCATTATAGCGGATAGACTCTACGTCAGCTGATTGTACGTTAATGTAAGTGTAAGTGGTACTACTGTACTGTCACCAGTTCCAGCAGTATCACCGAATGTCGTTATAGCGGATAGTCTCTACGTCAGCTGTTTGTACGTTAATGTAAGTGTAAGTGGTACTACTGTACTGTCACCAGTTCCAGCAGTATCACCGAATGTCGTTATAGCGGATAGACTCTACGTCAGCTGTTTGTACGTTAATGTAAGTGTAAGTGGTACTACTGTACTGTCACTAGTTCCAGCAGTATCACCGAATGTCATTATAGCGGATAGACTCTACGTCAGCTGATTGTACGTTAATGTAAGTGTAAGTGGTACTACTGTACTGTCACCAGTTCCAGCAGTATCACCGAATGTCGTTATAGCGGATAGACTCTACGTCAGCTGATTGTACGTTAATGTAAGTGTAAGTGGTACTACTGTACTGTCACCAGTTCCAGCAGTATCACCGAATGTCGTTATAGCGGATAGACTCTACATCAGCTAATTGTACGTTAATGTAAGTGTAAGTGTTACTACTGTACTGTCACCAGTTCCAGCAATATCACCGAATGTCATTATAGCGGATAGACTCTACGTCAGCTGATTGTACGTTAATGTAAGTGTAAGTGGTACTACTGTACTGTCACCAGTTCCAGCAGTATCACCGAATGTCGTTATAGCGGATAGACTCTACGTCAGCTGATTGTACGTTAATGTAAGTGTAAGTGGTACTACTGTACTGTCACCAGTTCCAGCAGTATCACCGAATGTCGTTATAGCGGATAGACTCTACATCAGCTAATTGTACGTTAATGTAAGTGTAAGTGGTACTACTGTACTGTCACCAGTTCCAGCAGTATCACCGAATGTCGTTATAGCGGATAGACTCTACGTCAGCTGTTTGTACGATAATGTAAGTGTAAGTGGTACTACTGTACTGTCACCAGTTCCAGCAGTATCACCGAATGTCGTTATAGCGGATAGACTCTACATCAGCTAATTGTACGTTAATGTAAGTGTAAGTGGTACTACTGTACTGTCACCAGTTCCAGCAGTAACACCGAATGTCGTTATAGCGGATAGACTCTACGTCAGCTGTTTGTACGATAATGTAAGTGTAAGTGGTACTACTGTACTGTCACCAGTTCCAGCAGTAACACCGAATGTCATTATAGCGGATAGTCTCTACGTCAGCTGTTTGTACGTTAATGTAAGTGTAAGTGGTACTACTGTACTGTCACCAGTTCCAGCAGTATCACCGAAGGTCGTTATAGCGGATAGACTCTACATCAGCTAATTGTACGTTAATGTAAGTGTAAGTGGTACTACTGTACTGTCACCAGTTCCAGCAGTATCACCGAATGTCGTTATAGCGGATAGTCTCTACGTCAGCTGTTTGTACGTTAATGTAAGTGTAAGTGGTACTACTGTACTGTCACCAGTTCCAGCAGTATCACCGAATGTCGTTATAGCGGATAGACTCTACGTCAGCTGTTTGTACGTTAATGTAAGTGTAAGTGGTACTACTGTACTGTCACCAGTTCCAGCAGTATCACCGAATGTCATTATAGCGGATAGGCTCTACGTCAGCTGATTGTACGTTAATGTAAGTGTAAGTGGTACTACTGTACTGTCACCAGTTCCAGCAGTATCACCGAATGTCGTTATAGCGGATAGTCTCTACGTCAGCTGTTTGTACGTTAATGTAAGTGTAAGTGGTACTACTGTACTGTCACCAGTTCCAGCAGTATCACCGAATGTCGTTATAGCGGATAGACTCTACGTCAGCTGTTTGTACGTTAATGTAAGTGTAAGTGGTACTACTGTACTGTCACCAGTTCCAGCAGTATCACCGAATGTCATTATAGCGGATAGACTCTACGTCAGCTGATTGTACGTTAATGTAAGTGTAAGTGGTACTACTGTACTGTCACCAGTTCCAGCAGTATCACCGAATGTCGTTATAGCGGATAGACTCTACGTCAGCTGATTGTACGTTAATGTAAGTGTAAGTGGTACTACTGTACTGTCACCAGTTCCAGCAGTATCACCGAATGTCGTTATAGCGGATAGACTCTACATCAGCTAATTGTACGTTAATGTAAGTGTAAGTGTTACTACTGTACTGTCACCAGTTCCAGCAGTATCACCGAATGTCATTATAGCGGATAGACTCTACGTCAGCTGATTGTACGTTAATGTAAGTGTAAGTGGTACTACTGTACTGTCACCAGTTCCAGCAGTATCACCGAATGTCGTTATAGCGGATAGACTCTACGTCAGCTGATTGTACGTTAATGTAAGTGTAAGTGGTACTACTGTACTGTCACCAGTTCCAGCAGTATCACCGAATGTCGTTATAGCGGATAGACTCTACATCAGCTAATTGTACGTTAATGTAAGTGTAAGTGGTACTACTGTACTGTCACCAGTTCCAGCAGTATCACCGAATGTCGTTATAGCGGATAGACTCTACGTCAGCTGTTTGTACGTTAATGTAAGTGTAAGTGGTACTACTGTACTGTCACCAGTTCCAGCAGTATCACCGAATGTCATTATAGCGGATAGACTCTACGTCAGCTGATTGTACGTTAATGTAAGTGTAAGTGGTACTACTGTACTGTCACCAGTTCCAGCAGTATCACCGAATGTCGTTATAGCGGATAGACTCTACGTCAGCTGATTGTACGTTAATGTAAGTGTAAGTGTTACTACTGTACTGTCACCAGTTCCAGCAGTATCACCGAATGTCGTTATAGCGGATAGACTCTACGTCAGCTGATTGTACGTTAATGTAAGTGTAAGTGGTACTACTGTACTGTCACCAGTTCTAGCAGTATCACCGAATGCGTTATAGCGGATAGACTCTACGTCAGCTGATTGTACGTTAATGTAAGTGTAAGTGGTACTACTGTACGGTCACCAGTTCCAGCAGTATCACCGAATGTCGTTATAGCGGATAGACTCTACGTCAGCTGATTGTACGTTAATGTAAGTGTAAGTGGTACTACTGTACGGTCACCAGTTCCAGCAGTATCACCGAATGTCGTTATAGCGGATAGACTCTACGTCAGCTGATTGTACGTTAATGTAAGTGTAAGTGGTCCATGTCCAAGGTAACGATGTTTGGAGGGATACTAAATGTATTTTACACAATTATCTAAAGTCCAATAACAAAGTTCAGCAAACCTAACCTAACCTACTAAGTTTAGTTTACATTCAGATTAAGCTATTAATATTGAGCACATATAAAGAGGAGTGGAAGCAATGACCTTACAACAGTGTTTACAAGGGACATAGAAAGGCCAAAGACTCCTGGTATAAATAAAACAGAGCACTAAATAAGATAAAAGCGAGGGAAGGAAAAATAAATATATTTTCGTGGACTTTAAGTTAAGATAGAATCTCGGGTGGTGTAAAGCACTTAGGTGTTGCCCTTGTAGACTTTCCCATTCCTACCACAGGATTCCCTTAGTGTATACCAAACCATTTACCTGGGGGCGTAACAAACTGTTGCATTTCTTTCAAGCGCACAATGGTTTTAAGCAAAATAATCATTGGCTTCAGACGAAAAGTAATTTTTAAAATAAATTTTACTCCTAAATAAGAATAACCGAGACATGACAAAGCATTGGCTTTAGCAGGAAAGGCTGCCTAAAGGACGCAAGATATCTACAATGCTTTAGTAATACTTCTAACTCTCACACCATACCTCCCGCAATGAGCTATTTCTTGGTATAACCATTGGAAGAGTTTGCTTGCGTGCTTTAACTTCCCTCTTCTATTTAGTTTGGTACCGGAAGCTTGACTACTGAGAGACGTAGACACACTGCCAAACAAATTAGGTAAACAAGTGAGTTGTCGAGATGTCTGGAGACTGGCGACAGCAGGACGTGCTAATTCAGTGTCATCCATGCGCGACATCCTTCAGGACCCCTTATACTGGTGGTCTTCCTGGGGGGCAGAATTGTTTCAAATAAATTCGGATAATGAAAGCAGATGTTAAATTCTGTTAGCAACGTTCATTTGTTATTTAAGATCTTAAGTAACGGTGGAGTATTGATTCATTAATCAAAACAAAACCTCATATTTACAACAAGGAATTATTTTTTAAATTATAAATCTGCACGTAAGCATATTAGTATATTTAAACTTCGAGGTAATCATCTACAAACATACTGACTTATTCTGTTATAAATAATTTTTTTACTAACAAAACATTTAAATTAATTTTTTAGTTTGTAACTCAGAAGATGTCAGTAATTGAATTGTCAATTATATACGGATTTATAGTGAGTAAGTTAATTTCTTTTTGAGCATTAAGGTTTTTATGGTGATTAATGTTTTCTTGTGTATATTTTATGGTTTACGTATTTTGATTTTTAATATTATACGAACTATTAAAATCATTTTATTGTATTTTGCAATTTATGTTTGTATCTATATTCAATATTCAATTGTTTTGTTGACGATTTACCTAGTAGACACGGCCAACACGATCTGAAGAAGTGATCTTATGTTCCAAACTTTTATTTTAAGTTTTTGTCGTAAAATTTTGAAATACAATTTTAAATGAATTTAGCATATTTTTAAACATTAAAAAGTAATAAAAAAATTAAACATGCGGTAACTTGTGTTTATTATTATAAATAGCAAATTTTATGTCTTTAAATTTTGGAGTTTTCAAGAATAGAAGAGTTACTAAGACAAAGTCCATTGAATAACTGGTCCAGGGTGATGTTTCACAACAAGAGGTAGAGACTTTGACGCGAGGGTAACATTTTATATAATGAGTTAATTAGGAGTCAAATTATGAGTGACCAACCGACTGACTAGGCGCCACTCACCCCTAGTTTGTTACCAGAGCCGGGCCAATCTGTTCGCAGTAAATCTTTGCGCCTGATGTGATGACATCCACCCTCACACTCAATAATTTTTAAAAACTAGAAACTGTTTCGGCCAATCATTATAAAATATTTTGGACAATGAATTTTGTAATTTAAAAAATACTTTTTAAATTACAAATACAAATTTGAATTTGTTCATTTTAATATTATTCAACACATCATAAATAGCCACGCCAAGAATTAACTTAATTTTTTGGAAGTTATTAAATAACAAAACTACAATTATCAGCCGCAAATATTACTAGACTCGTCTTATCAAAACTTCAGCTTTCCAGTGGCTAATGAGAATTTGAAGAATGAAAAATGGTAAAAATGTAACGAAAGTGGACGAAGGGGGATAGGAGCTGTCCTTCGCCCAGAAGATCACAGATATAGATGTCAAATTGTGGATTCTCTACATCCCAGCATACTGCTGCTATGAATAACAACCTCAAACTTGTGAATTTCGAATCAGGCACCATGCCTACGACCACGAGGCCCTAGCATCTAAAACCTCAAGTGCCTTACTTATGGCCTGTTCCGGTGACGGGACCGTCATTGAGACGAGACGAATGCTCTACCACATTTTATTCCCTCGGAACTGTAGAATCTTCCATACAGATAGTTTTCCCGAACAGTTTAAATACTTTCTCTAATTAGCTCGACCCAATCACGTTCTATATAACCCGCTACCCACTGTCACTTAACCTTGAGGCTAAGGATACGGATTTAGCTAGATACGGGCAGGAGTGCAGCCGAAGTTTGGCCTTTCCTAAAGATCAGACCTTTATATTTACTACTAGCTAACGCCCACCATTGGCAGCTGAGCTATTTGGCGACGCGCTGACCAGTAGAGATGGGACTCCCTGAAGATGGGACTGTTGTAGTCCTGGGCCCGGTCCAGGGCTGTGCAATCATTAAGGTGTTCGGCATTTTTAAGTTCACCACCACACAGCAGACACTCCGGGGTCGGCAGCACACGAATGCGGTGAAGGTGCGCAGCAAGGTAATAATGACTGGTCTTCAATGTGAAAGCTGCAACGCTAACAACTCGTGGCAAGTTTTGGTCAAATGGTCTCCCCGTCACAAGACGTTTCCACCATTTTCTTGCTGAGAGTTCCCTCAATCGACAGTTATTCTATTTTTTGGTGGATCTGGAGGAATGTAGTGAACTCAAATGCTCGGTCTGAGGGAGGCTTGTTCCCTGTTTGGCTAGTTGATCAGCCTTTTCATTGCCAGTGATGTTTACATGGCTCAGGATCCACTGGAAGTTAAGTACCCACCCGGCATTTATGAGAGCATTTATTTTTCTTCTACATTCTATGGTTTTACTACAGTCCGTCCGTGAGTTCCCAGAGAAACCTGGGACTGGTGGCATGAGTTTAGTCATAGTCGGGAAACAGCCCAAGGTTGGGCAAAGCAAAGGCCAGAACCTCAGGCAGGGGAGATGGACTGTCAGCCAGAGACGAGCCGCAGATTGGCCCTAAGTGAGGGTCAGACCCTTCGGCTGGAGAGATGGGTTTAGCCATAGACGGGCCTCAGCCCAAGGTTCGCCCTACGTGAGGGCCATACTCTCAGAAACGGGAGACGTGTTCAGCCAGAGATGAGCTGTAGCCGAAGGTTGACTTTGCTTAAGGGCCAACTCCTCAGACTGGGGAGATGGGTTTAGCCATAGACTAGACGGGCCTAAGCCCAAGGTTCGCCCTACTTGAGGGCCATACCCTCAGACTGGAGAGATGGGTTTACTCATAGACTAGACGGTTTTAAGCCCAAGGTTCGTCCTACTTAAGGGCCAACCCCTCAGACTGGGGAGATGGGTTTAGCCATAGACTAGACGGGCCTAAGCCCAAGGTTCGCCCTACTTGATGGACATACCCTCAGACTGGGGAGATGGATTTAGCCATAGACGGGCCATTCCGCAAATCTCTTTTTATTTCTACAAATACGAGTCTCGTATCAACTTTTTATATCTCTTCAGATCTTCAACACACACATTTCCCTTTATTTGCCCGTAGGAAACCATTTTAAAAAGTATGCACAAAATCGTATTAAAATGCACACGTTTGGTTTCGAAATTGTGACTAACTGAGCAGTGTAAAATGGGGGTGATTTGCAACTTCTGACATAAAAAACGTAGTTACGGTTTGGGGGGGAAACAAAATTTATGTAAAAGAAGCGATTAATATTTGTTGTCGCGAGTAATTCTGTTTTATGGAAACTCAGAAACTGAAATCCTCTTACATTATTTTGCTTTCGCCATGTGAGGGAATGTAACCAATAATTCTGGGTTTGGTAAACATACCTTGAAGTCCCTCATCACGGCAAACGGCTATAAACATTTCGAGCTGGCGTGTAAGCACGCAGCGCTGACTTTCCCACTAACGGGAGACTAGAAGCGAGCCGGGAATATTTTTAGCGTGTTTGGAGGAAGTGCTGTCACTAGCAATCAGGCTCCAGTCTCTGGCAGCAGTACAGTTGGCCCGGCCTGGAGTTTGTAACTTTATTTTAAATGGATGTACATATTTTTGAAAGTCAACCTGTTTAAGCTATAAAATTGATGTATAAACAAATTATTTAAAAAAATCTACCGTCAAAGAGGAAGCAGAAGAATAAAACAAGTAATATAAACAACAAGTTTTTAAAGTCAATTCCTACTTAGGTCAACAAAGAAAAACTTTATTTTAGTTACTTTTTATTAAGTAATTACAATTAATATAAATAAAGTAACATAACCTATGCGTTAAAACAGCTGTTCTATCACATAACCTATAACATAAAATCAGCTGTTTTATGAAATCATCTGTTAATACTTATATTATGCCAAATGGAATGAAATAACTATCTTCCATACCTTGCCCCTTTTTGAAAAGTTTTCCTTCCATATAAAACTAAAATGAATTCATTAAATTTAATTAATGCATTAATATTTGAAGAAACTGCATTAACATCAAATGCCATCCTCTACAAGTTTCAACACATTATTTTAACTTGAGTGGATAAATTAAAAGTAGTTTTAAAAGTAAACATTTGAACAAGATTATATAAGAAGAGTGTAAACAAACAGTAGCAATCTAAAAAAATAAATAAAAAGGCAATTATTAAAAAAGACGAATATAGAATGAATAGTCCTATTTACACATTTATATGTAAGCGTACAGCGTTTAAAAGTTGAAACTGTCCTGGAATCGGAGAAGTTGACGTAAAACAACAGGTGTTTCAAACATGCTGTAGCTGCTGAGCATTACGTCACACTCTGCATATGCTTTGTTGAACTAGCTCATAAACTCTTAAAAATATAATTTTCTACATAATGCTGATATAGGTATAAATAGTGCGCTATATCGTTTATTACTATACAACTCCAAATTATGTAGGCCTATTACTATTTATGAGGCCTGGTATAAGGTTGTAGCTACTGGAGCGATCCAAAAGGCGTCAGAAACAGTGACAACAATAGAAAACCCAGTGTAGGTAAGAATAACATTGTAAGTTATAGCCAAGTATAGCTAAAAACAACAAAAATGTTCAATAGTGTGTCACGGGGTATAGAAACGTAGCACAGATCGTCCCCTATAGCAACGTGTTACTTCAGTTCTTCTAGCGCCTAGAACTAAATGGTAAACAATGTACTCAGGTTAATACACAGTAGAGCAATGCATATGTAAAGACAATCCGTATGTAGAATACGACAGTGCAGTTTATATAAATATGTTCCTTAAAGGTTTTTAATATTGTGCTACGAGCACTGTTAATTAGAGCAAACAAAGTTTAGAAAATTTCAATTCGTGAAATTAAGTAAGCCTACGTATAATCTGCAGTTATAATTTTTTACAGCAACGTAAATTATCCATGGGGTATTTAGTTTGATCTCAATATTCATTTTTAGCAAAGTAATGTATTATATAAGGGTATGTATTTTTTACATGTTTTATTGACACAAAATATGAAATATTACAAAGAAATATAACTTTGTTATATAACTCACACACACGCACGCACACACACACACGCGCGCGCTCGCGCACACACACACAACAAGAATATTTATTAATTTATATCCAAAGCTTTTCGTTGGTAACACAGTACCAACATCATCAGGAATGAAAATTACAATGATTACAATTTCAGGATTGTAATTTTCATTCCTGATGATGTTGGTACTGTTTACCAACGAAAAGCTTTGGATATAAATTAATAAATATTCTTGTATTTGAATAACCTATGTTGTTTTAAATTATTAAACAAGAAAACATTATATATATATATATATATATATATATATATATATATATATATATATATATATAATTAATAAATTTAAAATATTTCAAAAACAAGAATACTTTTAATGAATGTATTTATTCAAAGCTTTTCGCCGAAAAAATAGTACCAGCATCTTCAGGAAAATAATTATCTTATAAAATATTTTTACAAAATTAAATCATATGTGCTACAAACGACCATATGTTTATATATTATATATATATATATATATATTAAAAACAACACAGGTTATTCAAATACAAGAATATTTATTATTTTATATCCAAAGCTTTTCGTTGGCAAACAGTACCAACATCATCAGGAATGAAAATTACAATTGTAATTTTCATTCCTGATGATGTTGGTACTGTTTGCCAACGAAAAGCTTTGGATATAAAATAATAAATATTCTTGTATTTGAATAACCTGTGTTGTTTTTAAATTATTAAACAAGAAAACGTATTTTATATTTTTATATATATATATATATATATATATATATATATATATATATATATATATTAGTTTGTGAAAATGTCAAGAGCAATATTTTGTAGAAAATGTATGAAATATAAAGTTTCTTGTGAACAATATTTAATATAAGAGTAACAACTAATGAAATATGGAGCATTATCTCTCAGCTGTGGTCCGAAATAACTTCATATCACCATTTTTCAAAAGCCCTAAATTAATTTACTTTGCGATTAAATTGTTATCATGATATTCATGGATATAAGTTTTGCCACGTTTAACAAATGATTAAATACAGTATTTTGTATCTAAATGTGACTATGTTAAAAAACAATAAATGATTTCCTAGGCACAGTAGAATAAGTTTTACAACAAAAAAACTATCAGCTGGCCAGATGTAAGGTAAACAGGCAATTTATGATTTTGGTTGTAGTTCAATCACTAAAGCTAAAAGTCGCTACTTTAGAGCTTTACAGCTTCCAGTAGGATGAAAGTTGCTAACTTGAAGCGTTACCTGCAGATTCTCTTACGGCGGATTCAGATGTTTAACAGGGCGATATCTTTTGATTTGGGTGATGCCTCGACAGTAGCAACCATAGGATCTAGGGATTGAACTGGAGTCAGTGGGGTCTTTAGGTCTGTGCAGTCTGTAGTTCATAAAACGACAAAAGGCAAGGGATAGCCAACGGAGGTAACTCGACTCAATAAAAGCCAATATACCATTGGTAGTAGGGATCCCAGCTGGGTTGTGGTAAACTAGAGGAAGGAAAAGTAAATATTGGGTGGAAGTAGATGTTATAAGCGAGAAGAGTTTTGTCTTAGCCCAGACGAGTCTTGTATTTAAGTAACAAATTTTTAGTCACTTGCTAGTGTTATTCACGGGTGATTCATTAAAAGCGTAAGTCCTGTTCCCAAAGAAGTAATGCCACGAATGTGGATTACTCAAAAACGCTTAGTCTGGTTGAAGTAAGAAACTTTTAATAATTACTTTTAAAATTATTTTTAATAGATAATAATGATTGATACTTGAGATTAAGTCTACCTCCAGCAAGTCACCTGGTGTGCGTGCGCGCGCGCGCGCGCGCGCGCGTGTGTGTGTGTGTGTGTGTGTGTGTGTGTGTGTGTGTGTGTGTGTGTGTGTGTGGTGTGTGTGTGTGTGTGTGTGTGTGTGTGTGTGTGTGTGTGTGGTGTGTGTGTGTGTGTGTGTGTGTGTGTATGATGTGTGTGTATGTGTGGTGTGTGTGTGTGTGTGTGTTTGTGTGTGTGTGTGTGTGTGTGTGTGTGTGTGTGTGTGTGTTATTGCCGTTTGGTTCTAAATAGTCTCGGTTGTATAAATGTTTATTGCAATAAATAATATATTAAATTAAAAGTGTATCCTGAATACAATTCATATTGAAAAACAAACATTAAACACTAGCGGTTTCGATATTGCCTCATTTCGAGATAACTTGAAGTACTGTAGTCACATATACTCTTGTGAGACGTAATTAAAATATGTCCTGCCATCACCAATATGCCAAATGTAATTCCCACAACCACCGGAAGGGGACGTCACTGTACAGACGGGGAGAAGCGTACAACTTGCGGTATAAGTTAGAGAAACACGAGATTAAGTTAGATCCTTTTTTTGCTCAATTTCTTAATTCAAATTTAAATGTATTCGTTTTTCTTCGTTTGATAAATTACTTATTCGAAATGCAATTAATTTCTTTCAAACATTTTGTTTAAAAATACTAGATCTTCAAAGTTTTGCAATGATTAGAAGTGGCTTTAAGTGTTCAATAGTTAAACAAGTTAAGGCTGTCATTTGGTAGAAAGCTGTAAAGTCTAGCCAAAAGTGCTCATTAATTGCTAGATTCGTGTTCAACTATACTGATTCGTGTTCATTTGACAGTGATTCGTGTTAATCCGACAGTGATTCATGTTCATCTGACAGTCATTCATGATCATCTGACAGTGATTCGTGTTGACCTGACAGTGATTCATGTTCATCTGACAGTGATTCGTGTTGATCCGACAGTGATTCATGTTTATCTGATTGTGATTCGTGTTCATCTGTGAGTGATTCGAATTAATATGACAGTGATTCATGTTCATCTGACAGTGATTCGTATTGACCTGACAGTGACTCATGTTCATCTGACAGTGATTCACGTTCATCTGACAGAAAAATGAGCCTAAAAAGATAATGTTCATTGCTTTAAAAGAACTATCAACTTTAAGTATTATGCGTTAAAAATGAATAATCAAGAGGCCGAAACCTTACTATTAAACCATGCTTTAAATTATGTTACATTTACAATAATCTAATTAGACATAAAAAAATAATCCCTATTGATTTGCAATGTCGACACATCGAGTTTAACTGGGTATCCTAAGTAAGAAATGTCTATTTTCATTGACACAATACATGTAGCTAACGTGGTCTCTTTCTTTTACAAATGTCATTTTTTGATTGTTTATTTTTTAAAGCAATATAAACGTCAGTATGTAGGGTGGCAGATATTTGCCTACTATCTTTTATAAATGTCAGTAAATTATGGATAAATTTCCAAAACATATGGTGTTTTATTGAAGGTCTTGTAGCAAATAATTCTTACAATCTATAAAAATATGTGATTTAAAAAGACGTTTTCTGTAGATTTTCTTTTCTCGAGGCAATCCTGTAAGCGTTTATCTGTAGAAAAACAGACCTTTATCACCTGACATTTTCTAGCGTTACAGAATTATAAAGGCCGTTGTGTTGTCTGTTCTTTTATCCCTTAAAGTACGTAAATTTTATCTTATACAAATTAATAGAACCCTTCGCAAGCTACAAACCCTCACTTTATTTAAATCGTTAGTGACGCCGTCATTTTGTCTGAGTTAATTAACTTTACAGAGTAGTGTTTATAATTGCCTAATAACACGGCGTTCACACAAGAAAGAGCTAAATTAGTGAGTAGAACAGGTTGCCTAAACTCAGGGAGCTTTTACTAAAACCAATATTACATTACCTCTGCATAGAAATTTCACACGTTTCTAGTACAAATTGCCTTACTTATAAAACAGTAATATATAAAAAAAATAATTAAGTAAATTCCGACTTAAAGAAAAATTTTGTTTTAGTTTCTTTTTATTTTATAATTACAATTAATATAAAAATGTATGTAGCCTATATATGTCAGAATAACAATACTAAGGGGCAAAATAGAAAGCGATTTCCTTGCAATTTTCCATTTTCTTTTCTATATATGGTGTTGGACTATTATTTTTGTTTGTAACTATTTATACGCTTCCTTTTTTTGCGTTTGAGTTGTGTTGAAGTTTCTTTTCGCTTTACTTTCGCATTGTCCGTTTGTGAAGCATTGCTCGATACCGTTAATTAGGTTTCTTTCTTAATTAAATCCCTTCTATTGTCTCACACTCTACTGATATCTTGTAAAAATTTTCAACCGTTAATAAAATATGGTTTTATTCATCCAATCAAGTTCAATTACATTTCTATTAACCTAAATTGCATGACAATTGACGTTAATAAAGTTAATTCAAATATTTATTAAATAATTAAAGTATAAAAATTTGAGGGACTATCCAGATTCGAACTATGAATCTTCATGTTCAAATCTAGCGCGCTTTGGCACTGCGCCAACTCCCAGAGATCGAGAAATGAATTTTTGAAAGACATATATGAATTTTTCCACTATCTGGTTGTCGTCGAAACCTCTATTTCACAACCTTAAGCTGTTGCCATGGTTACCACAAAATATCATAAATAGTGCTGTAAGGTTAAAAATGAATAAAATAAATAAACTGGAAGTAAGCAAACAATGATAAAACCCTTCTTTCTTGACCTCTGTAGGAATTTACTTTAAAAAATTCATATTACTTGTTTTATTCTTTTCATTCATTTTTAATCATAGACCTTTATTTAAGATATTGTGTCGTAGCCATGACAATTATTTAAGGTTGTACAATAGAGGTTTCGACGACAACCAGATTGGTGCAAAAGATACATTCATATATCTTTGAAAAATGCATTTCTAGCAATGGGAAAGTTGGTTCAGTGCCAATGTGCTAGACTTGTAACCCGAAGATACTCAATTCGAATCCGCCCTAGACCCCTCACCCCAAATTTGTATTATTTATTTATTTAATAAATATTTGAAAAATCTGTATTAACAACTGTCATCCACTGTAGGTTTAAAAAATGTATTTGAATTTAATTGGATGAATAAATACGTAGACTATTTTATTAGGTATTGAAAATTTGTACAAGACATATATCAGGAGAGTGTGAGCTAATAGAAGAGATTTAAAAAGAACGGATTGTATATGCGTTTGGAAAAATTAGCTATTCAATACTGAAGCCTAAAGCGAACTAATGGGGGGTACCAGAAAAAAACTTACTAATTAATAACTTTTCCGGAAAACATTGACAATTTTCAATATTTTGTCAGATTGAAACAATTATTCGAAACTAGTAACTAAAAAATTAACTTATTAGGCAGGTACAGAATTTATAACCAGAGAAATTTTAATCAGTTTTATTTAATTTATTTACTTTTAAACTTATATACAGTAAACTCCCGATCATCCGTGGAATAGCGTGGCCCGGCAACGTTGGTATGTGAGTGTATGTGTGGGGTATATGTTATATATATATATATATATATATATATACAAATATTATATCTGTGTGTGTGTGTGTGTGTGTGTGTGTGTGTGTGTGTGTGTGTGTGTGTGTGTGGTATGTCATATGTGTGCGTGTGAGCGCGGGGTGTGTATGCATATATATATATATATATATATATATATATATATATATATATATATATATATATACAGTAAACTACCGATTATCCGTGGAATAGGGTGGCTCGGCAACGCCGAATAACCAATTCCCCGGATAATCCACTATGAACAAAGAATACGCAAAACGACCGATAATCGATTATTATACCATAAGTTACACAAATATGACCCCGGGTAATGCAATTCACAAATAATCTTCAGAGGACAAAATAAATACAGAAAATAATTTAAAATGTCGATGTATTTGACGGATTATAACATGTACATTTATATGTCTAACTATTTACAATACATAGATAAGTATATGTCAAAAGTAAGTATGTATGTACATATGTAATTTCCTTTACACATAATACTTTCACTTTTTAACAAAAAAATCTGTCACTTTCGTCTGTTTATTTGTGAGCATTGATCTAGCTTTAATGTGCGATTTAAGTTTCTTGAGAACCATTTTGTCGCACAGTGTCTATTTGTGTCACGTTTGTCATAAAGCCATAAAGGTCGATAATGTATATGACAGACATGGATAATACATATGTCACGTCCTAGACTATTTATAGCCGAGATTAGCTGACATTTGTTTACAATCTTATGATACACATTAGGTTTTCGGGCGTCCAAGCATTTTGTCATTGTCTCTTATATACAGTAGTCTGCTCGCCCCTTTTATTTCGCTGGCCCGCGTCGGGATGCTTCCCTTTCAATGTTTAAAATTAGTACGTACATATTTACATATCTATTCCCTTCATCTTAACTTCTATTAGGCCTTATATGTATTGACGTCGTAATTCACCGTTTGGAAATTTAAACACATGAATCTGATTGGAATAAAAATTGGATATTTGTAAAACAATGGCAGTCCCCGGATAATCCGCAAACTGGTTAATCCGCCCACGGATAATCGGGAGTTTACTGTATTTAGAATTACAAGATCTTTTGCCACCATGGACTGTAATCTTTTTCAGACAAAAGATTAGTATATATAGTTTAATTGTCAATTAAAGAATGATGATTATTGCCCAGTATAATCAAAAAGGTTGTCTCAAAAAAACGTGTTTGAAAAAATATTTTCAGGCCTAGTTTTAAAATTCCTTTTGTGCCAGAGCGCATCTAAATAGTAGCCCTCAGCATTTAGTGTTTATACAGAAAGCTTTTTGCCATTCCCAAAGGTTTAACTACTATTCCACCCACAGCGTTACATTATTGTGGGTGTCCCGATTGCAAAAATGCTCTCCAGATAATTCAGGAAATGCATGAAATCCTTAGGGGAAATAAGAACTCTTTTATTGGAAACATTATGTGTTCAATTCACTGACTCTAATTACAGGGGTCGGGGTTTCATTTTGCTGGGTGCCTTGCCACTGCGGATTACGTGAAAACACAACAGCAGATAAAGGGGTTTCATTGGCACAAGTATTGCGTCATCCACACTGCGTGTCATTTCATCTGGTGTTGTTTGTAAAGTAAAGCATGGTATATTCCTTGCCTGGAAACTGTAAATGGAACTAGCTGAGGGAAGCAAAGAGAGGAAGTGGTGGTAACTCGTCTTCGGAATGACCAATCTTTGTTATCGCATGGACGCAACACGAGAATTCCCACTAGGTAAGTTTGCGGAGGAATCGTCACAGTCAAGCATGTTCTGTTTAAATGGGAGAGTTCACTCACATTCGTAACTGTTCGAGGAAATTTAATTGTGGAGTCGAGGGACGTTGCCTCGGCTATTGCCTGTTTACGTCACCTAAATATCTGAGTATTTCAAGAACATTTAATAGTTTTACTTAGGATTCTTTTAGTTTTAGTTTTTATTGTGTTTAATTTTTATTTTTCCTTTAGTTTTAGATATTATTTCTAATCCTCGCCTCTTTTTATTACTTTAATGTTTTTTATTAGTTTAGTTTTAGATATAATTATTTTAACTCTTTAGTTTAAATTAGTCTAGGAATTATGGCTGTAGCGGGAATGGCAGACAGAGGTGAATGTGCCTTTAGGAGAATTATAAATAGGCAATTTGTGCTAAATCAGTAAAAATGTTTTTGACCTTATTATCCCCACTAGTGTTTAATACTGGTTAGTGTGGTTGAAGACGGTTCGTCTTAGTATGTGTTTGAAAAATCATTTTAAACATAGAATTTTCAAAGTTAATGTACTTTGTAAAATACTGCCATCGTAATAGTTTAGTTAAAGCTAGTGGAAAACAAACTTTAGCGATTGAAAAGTATTATGGCTGTAGGACCGACTGACAGGAATGAATACTATATTTGTAGAATCTACTTATTAGAGATTTTAATAAAATCTTATTAATTTAGGTAATAGAAAACATTTATTAAATGTTGAAAAATCTACTGAATTACAATTTCATTAAACGAATTTAATTGAAATTAAAAAGTGTCAGACAAGGAAGTTTTCATTTTGTAGATGGGAATAAAATAAATTTCTTATCACCATTATGTTGAATTAATTGTAGCCTATTAAGATTTATTCAAATAGAAATTAATATATTTATAAATTGATATATTTTCTAAACGAGGAAACATTGTATAACATTTAAACCTAATAATGTATATTAAATAAAGTAGCATAACATATGTGTTGAATAGCTGTTCTACAACATAGCCTACGACATAAAATTAGTTGTATGAACACATGTTATCACTTAATCTCAGGTTAAAATACGAAAAGCGTGTCGTGACGTCACGGAAGAGATGATTTTTCTCCTGTGCAAAGCATACAGTCATACCCAGCCAACTTAATTATTAATTTAAAAAAACAATAAATAAATAGAAATCGATTTTATATTCAAGGCATTCATGATTAGAATTCTTCAACCCAATGTAAGTATTTCACCCTTTACCAGAGACCCTACAACGACTCTTCCTAGGCAAGACGTCTATTGAGAAGGCCCGTATGGGGCGTAAGATTGACGTAGGTTACGCGGTGGCCAGACCACGTTACGCAACTACAACTGGCAATTACGCGCGGCTCTTGGGGTTTTAAAATCGGCAGCCTGAAATTTAATTATTATAGAAATCTAGGAGGCTGCACAACAAAAACATCATTGTGCATTGTAGTCTAGGGCAGGCCCGAGGGGTGCCAGAGTCTTGGCTGTCTTGGAATGAACGTCGGACGGTTCTGTTCACCCTCAGCATCGTCAGAGTCGACGAAATGTGAAAAGTATCTATATTTTACAGCGGAAAGTACCAAAGGAATTAAACTCTTCATCAAAGGGGGTTCGCGAAAATATATAAAGGGTAAGAGTTAGCTGATGTAATATTAGAAATTTAGATGTAAAAATTATACAAGGTATATCTTGTAGCTTAAAAATAACTGAGTACCACAGTACTTATTGACTTACGTATATTGAGTTACACAAATTTAATGTCCTCCCCTGTCCTGCCATATTTTTATCATTCCTCCTACGTCTATAACTACAAAATAAGTATGATGGTAGGCCCTACGCTTGATTATTAAAATTGAAAATAGGGGGCGTTATTTAAAAGCACTGATATTATACTAAAAATATGGTACAAACTAAAACTTTAATACTAATTGATTCTTATACACAGGTTTCACCTCACGCAAATGTCACCTTGAGGTTGAAAACAAGAGAAAATTAACATTAGTAAAAAAACACTTTTATGCAAAAGTATATTTTTTTAAACTTTTACAAAACAATTAACTTTGCACATTTTACTATTAATATAAAATTAACGACTTCTCAATTTGTATATTTACTTATACAGAAACTAATTTAGTTCTAAATTTGTACATAAAAAAAACACAAAACATCAAAAATTAAATATATTTTTAATAATAAATACATAAAACCCTCTTAACCACAAACGTTTTTTTTATTTTACCTTTATGTACATTTCAGTTACCAAACAAACATCCACAGAGGGATAACATACAAAGACTGTATGTCAGTGTATGTTATCCCTCTGAGGATGGTTACTTGGTAACTGAAATGTACATAAGTGTAAAATAAAGAAAGTTTGTGGTTAAGAGGGTTTTATGTATTTATTATTAAATTCAACCACAGTATATTCCTAATAAATAGTTATATTTTTACAATACTTTAAATTAATTGAATAATTATTATAATTCATGCGTAAGAATATATATAGGTTGAGAGTTTAATTAGCAAAGCACTTACGGCAATAAGAGCTAAGACTATTACATTATTTATCGAAACGTTGCCAGAATCAATCAGATAGGAAATGTTTTCTCAGTTCCTCCTGGGATATCCAAGAAGTTCCCCCCAACTCGGTCATTTATAATTTGCATCATGCGATCATAAATGCCCTTATGTGCACGAGTTAAATAGGGAATGCTTCGTTGGACATATGACTGGGGACCATCAGTGTTGTAGCTCTATTCGCGGTCCAAGTCCACATCAAATGAGGTAGTCACAGCTCGGGTGGATGGTGGTATTCTCAAATAACCTCTACTTAAGATTTTGACGTTTATGATCATGATATGATAACACATAAGTATCTCGATTGAGGCGAATATTTAATTCAGATTGTATAATATTCTGAATGGTGGTAAATTTGTTAGTAAACAATGTAATTGGGAAGAGGTAATGTTCACATGTGGCTGTGGTTGTCGCTAGCTAGTTTGGCGAGTGGTGGCACATGGCGCGGTGCTGGTACATAGCTGACTGTTGAAAAAGCAATTTTCTCAAGGTCACGGTTATGTTAATAATGTAAAACAACAAATACAAACAATCTTAGAAGCGGGTTGTATCATGTCAAAATTTGAGCTAAACCGCATGCAGTCCGTTTTGAGTTTTTAAAGCGTGAACAAACTAACAACATTTTTAGAAAGGCTACAAAGATTAAAATTTTATACTTTTTCCTTATCCTTCGTAGAACGTAATGTAAAATGATTATTCATTGTGCCATATATTTATTGTTTTTAGTTTGAAATGCTATTGAAGTTAAGGCTATAAATGTCTTTGTTATTTTTTTACAAACAATACCACTCGAATCAGCCGGAATCCTGCAGTAGACCATTGTAGTATAGCAACACAATGAAATGTTACTCTTTAAGAACTATCGAATCAACTGTTTGTCGAGATAAATCCACATGTGCTAAGTTGTATTGAAGTAGTATGATGAACTAATGACAAATGGATGTTTGAACGGGGGAAGTTTCCGAATCCAATAACCGGAAAACTTCTCGGAAGCAGGAGTTAAAAGGAAAAGTATGAAGAGAAAATCGTCAATAATGTGGCAAATATCCTGGAATAATTTCCTCTTCAATTTAACAAAACTTGTGTAAACTATATTAAAAACATTCTCTTCGGATCAGTGTATGAAGTTGAAAGTTTCATTCATTTAAAAATTAATGTTTTACAAAAGTTGTTTTATTTTATAATCTTTGTTTATATAGAACATTTGGTCCCATTAACAAGTAAGTTGAATGACTTATGGCCGTGCCTGTTTGCGTGTGCGCGCGCGTGCGTGACCTCTGAGTCCAATTACAACTGCCCTATTTTATCTCTCTTTACCCACTTCTCTTTATAACCGTATCTAAACTTGGGGTTACATGTGTTTTATCTGGCAATTGTTTGGCGCTCACGTCAGATTGTAATGGTCATTCACAAGGCTATTCTGACGAGTAAACCAAGGTAGTTGGGATAACTTGGCCTAAGTATATCTTAGACCACAGCCTTTCTACCCAGTCTCTAAATGGGGGGGTTTTGTTGTTAGTCGTTTCATTTCATAACTTCAAATTAATAATTTGAATTTATTCAGTCAAAGCTGTGCAAATAAAGGAATATCATATAAAAAATACATTCTTAACTTTAAACCATAGAGCCTTTGCATGTAGCCTATGAATTTTATAATGCAGGCAATCTTTTCAAATATTTTTTTACAGGATTAAATATTTTTTACAATTTTTTAATTTACTGTTTTCCATATCTTGTACATTAATAAACGTTTTGTATTTAAGTTAATAATTTTTATTTTATTATTTTTTTAATGCATTTTGTCAAATTCAACATTTCCTAATGTATATGCAGCGTATTTGAATTTTCCCTGATATTTTTGTCGTATTTAACTATTTCCCGTACGTTTTGAGGAACTTAAAATATTTCCCACATTTTTGATATAAGTATTTTCTTTTGTCGTATTCAGCTATACCGTTTCTTATCCTCTGTATTTTAAACGAATTAAATTTGGTTAACGTTTAAATCAGTATTAATTGTTATTTATTGTAGTACCTTGTCTAATATTTTAAGCTTTGTGTAATATATTTAATTAGTTTGTTTTAGTGTTTTTTCTACAGTATTCAACTATATTGAAATGCGTTTATCCTATACACTCGTAGCTCCAGTATTTTTAACGAATTTAAAGTCTTTCATATTTATAACCGTATTATTACTATATTATAGTAAATATTATTTACTAAAGTACTTTTTCTAATATTTTACATTTTTTGTAATATATTTAACTACATTTATTTATTTGTTTTTTTTTAAAATCACATTTAACTTTATTGTAATATGTTAAACCTTATTTAACTATTTCAAATATATTTAGTTCAAATTTATTTAGATTTACTTCTATCTAGTCTATAAACTTCTTCTGAGTGTAATAATTTATATAAATTTTCTGTTTCGCAATATTTAACCTTCTGTAGTGTATTTTAAAGCATTAAAGTTTTATTTAAAAAATTTAATCGTATGAAACGTTTTACGTTTTTTATCGACTTTAACACTCGTCAGGCGGTTTACTTATCTAGCAGAATAATCCCAAATCCGTAGAATACTACACAATCCATAGAACATTACCAATTCACAGAATATTACCAAATTAACAGAATATTTGCAATTTACAGAATATTACTCAATTCGCAGAATAATAACCCATCTAGCAGAATAATCCCAAATCCGTAGAATATTATACAATCCGCAGAACATTACCAATTCACAGAATATTACCAAATTAACAGAATATTAGCAATTGACAGAATATTACTCAATTGACAGAATATGAATCCATTTACAGAATATTGCCAAATGACAGAATATTTTCAATTCAAAGAATATTGCCAAATTACAGAATATTACAATTTCACAGAATATCTCCAATTCATAGAGCGTTATCATTTCACAGGATATTGCCAATTGACAAAATATTAACAAATTTACAAAATATTACTAATTTACAGAATATTACCCAATTGCCAGAATATTAGAAATTGACAAAATACTACCCAATTCACAGAATATTGGCAACTAACAGAATATTAACCAATTAATCGAATATTACTAATTTACAGAATATTTTTCAATTCACAGAATATTACTAATTTACAGAATATTTTTCAATTCACAGAATATTAACCAGTTCACAGAGTTAAGCGTGTTGTATGTCATGTATACTAAATATCGAAATCTTCTTGCTGTTCATGACGAGCTGGTTGTTAATTCTTATTACACTTTTGCTATTACTTGCGACCAGACTTTTTTTAACTAAAAGTTGTTAAATAGTGTAAGTTAACAATTTAACAACTTTTAGTTAAGAAAAAGTCTGGTCGCAAGTAATAGCAAAAGTGTAATAAGAATGATGTATACTACTTCATTTAGTAATCTAAGATGGGCCGCGCTAAAGTGGGCCGTACCTGAGGTTGACGATATGATTTTGGCACCCATGAAATGTGCAGTACAAGGCAAGACAAGGGTGGCTAATACAATAGGCTGAAGGGGATCGCGGAAGCACTCTAGAGAATCCCTGAACTGGGCTGTGCGATCTACTTTAAATCATCAGCCACGTAATGGTTTGTATATTCTTCCGGTTAAAAGTGAGCACCAATATACTAAAGGTGAATAATATGAAGAAATTTTAACGGTGGTATACAAGAAGAGAACTAGAAGAAATGTGAAGTACAATGTAAGTTCCGGAAGCTTTAAGAGAAAACCCAATCCACTATAAGCACCGCAACTTATGCATGTATTATATAATGCGGTTAATAGAAAACAATGTAGTTTTTACTTTTATAATATCTATAAGAACATCAAATCTAAAGATTTCTATGACCACGTGACTATAGTAACATAACGTAAAAATTATCCACAGGGAAATCACTTAGTAATATAGAAATTTAATGAATTACTTAAATCAGTAACTTAATGAATATTTAATCTCGCTGGAAACAAACAGCTTCCTAGTTAATTACAAACAAGAACAACATTTACCCACAACTGAGCATAGATGTGCAATAAGGATCGAAACTACACAGTAGAAGTGTTGTTATATATAGTGGAACAGATGTTAACTAGTACTGTGTGATCGCTTGGAGCTGACATCCCTCTTACATATCGTGGTTTATGACGTCATTTAAAATCCAAAAATCAACTACCAAAAACACCTACCTAGATGCCCAAATACAACAATATGATGATAAGTTTTAAAAAAATAATATTTTAGGTCCCAAAGGTTTTAGTTTTGTGCTCAACAGCAAACAGAAAAAACTATTAACCCTACTAACAGAGTTGCTGTTAATGTTTACTACAGCTGATACTTCTAAGTCTGATGGAAAAATCTCTGTACATTATAGACCAATAGGATTCTAGTCAAAACTTCAAATTGAACATTTACTAAACACGTACTAAATTAAAACAAATGAAGTATGCAGAATGCTAAAACTAAACACCCCTGCCAAATATTCAGGCAGAAAAATAATTTATATACAATATTAGTCTGATGTAACGGTTTCATAATTACCTATTGTATTATATGGGTGCCATATTACAGAATCAAATTCTCAAATCTACTTCACATTAGAGAGTTTTTTCGTTCTTAAATTCTGATTTATTTCCAAAATCAAATAATCTAATAATATCTAAATTTTAATCTAATATACTTTAAGTAACGAAACATAAGCATAGGTACGCAATAAGGTTTCGCACCACAAAGAAGTTGAACAGAGAAAAGAAGGCCCAAATGTAGGACTTTGGCAATAAATCCCTAATTGCAATATAATTTCAAAACTTAATATTTTAATGACATATATGCCTTAGGTTTTGAAACATGATAGTTTACACAAAATAGTCTTACAAATTCTATATTCTTTTATATATTTTGAGGATTAAATATTTTATGCAAAGGTCCAAATTTGGTGCTATGCATTCAGCAAAATAGCTGTACCCTACAAATTATAGCCTATGTGCTATTATTATTATTGATATTGATAGTAACAACTTTTAATTACGGTACAAAATTATAAGTTTATTAACCAATGATTAAAATACAAGTACATATAAATCAATAACATTGATTAAACTATTGATTCTTTTAATCTAACGTTCCATCTAACTTCTGATCGTAAGAGTTGGGAAGAACACAAAGTTAGAACATAGTTGTAAAGTTCCACTTAAACATTTTAGAATCATAAACAATTTGGTGTAATAAAATTAATGTCCAAGGGGCTTCGTTAACAATATTTTTTAATGCCTTGAAAAGGCATGGAAATTTAATCTTCTGCAACTTCAGAGTTCAACTCTTCTACGTCGTATCCATCTTCTACGTCAACTTCATCTTCTACTGAAGAATTTGAAGAAAATTGTTTATATTATAGTTTTGCATCTCATGTAATTAGATGCATAATTGATTAATGTTATTAAGTTAAAAACTATCATTAGGTTTTCCTGTGGGTCATACATTTTGTATATTTATAGGAAAGAAACGGTTGCTCTGTAGGGGTCTACGTTTCGAATCTTCCTGATAGTTAGCTTATTATAAAAGGTTAAGGGTCCTTGTTTGGTCTTACAATCTATCAGAAATGGGTGGTTTTGTGAACAGTGCTCTCTCTATACAACCACACCAATTTATTTTAATTTTATCTACATCTTTCTTTCTGTTTGTTATATCGTTCTTCATACAAGTAGTTGAGAAAAGTTCCTGTTTTTCCATTCTCTTACAACTAAAGATTTTTTCTACTTCCAAGTTTCATTGGCAGAGATAAAGTCGTCAACAGTGTACAAACGCATTTGTAGTTATTAATTTTTTATTAACGTAATGCACATTTCGGATGTAAAGTAACCATCATCAGAGGTATATACGGTTCTGCTTAGTACTCCATTAATTTTGCCTATGATTATCAATTCTTTAGTGTTACTAGATAAAGAGTACAGTATAGTTATACTGAACTACAGTGTACTTCTCGAAATTAGAGGTAAACATCTCTATTCAGCCAAGTTGAGAGCAGATCCAAGTGACGCTATATTGTTCCCCTATTCCTCGTACCAGGGGATCATTATGCCCTTTCCTTAGCGCTAACGTATCCCCCTCAACCCCCTTATAAGGGGAAGGGGTACGGGTAAACACTCTCCACTGACTCCAATAGAGACCTGGTCTGATTTAAGACCACCTCCCTGCACACGTGCTACCACGACTCTTACCCCTACAATCTCTAACTGGGGGTTTTATCTTATACCGACCTATATTCATAATGTTTACTGATCTTCGTTTATAAACTATCGAGGTGCCGATAGTTTCACCATGGTAATTCGAACCTCTTTTAGTCGAAATATTTTATAATTAGGATTCCCTTCAGGTTCGAGTTTATGAGATTACACTGTGTTACCCTTTCGATACATGCGTCATGAGTAGTGGTGAGCTGTCACTAACATATTACAGAGCGTGGAAATTATCGACTTTCAACTCTTTTTTATTAAAGTTGCTTTACGTAATCATCTTGAATTCACTGATTAAACTATAATTAAAAGTTTAGTTAATCGTTAGTTAATTTGATTAACTATAATTCGCTTACTTAAGTACTTTTTAAAAATAGTATTTTTTATTGTCTACGTTTATATTTCAAAACAAGATATTTTATAGAATGTTTTATTTTACACTTGAATTTATATATGTAGCTATTCTGATTATAAGACAATATTTCATCCCTAATCAGCGAGGAGACTTTAATGCACAGATATGTGTACGTCACTATCCCCAGTTTACCCCAATTCTTTGTCAACGTTCCCCTTCTAAGCTTAAGTCTTCCATTGAGCATCCGATAATTCATGTTCCTTAGATTCAGACTTTAGTGATCAGGAGCTGACTATTGTGCTCAACAACCCGTTACGAATTCCATCTGAACTTGGTTCCAAAGCCGTTTCCAGAACTCTGGGAACCCCAGAGCAATAAATTACGGTCAAATGTGAAGTTTATAAAATACAAAATAAATTTGGTGTTGGGGGAATCTTTTACGGTTATCAACTGGAGCTGTGCGGTGCGGAAGTTGTAGAAAAATATTGATTTAAGATTATACATTATGTCAGACCGGAAACTTGTAGTCTCATACAAAGCTACTAATTAAGGTCTTAAGGGAAGGGAAGAAATAACGAATTATTTTTGTGTAAATTTACTAACAAAACTATTGTTTTCAATTATACAATTAAAAGTTCATGGACTTAAAAGTTTGATGTATAAAAAAAACCCTGAAATTTTACTAAAAGTGAACCAGTTGGCCACTCTTGGTACAGTTAAACCAACAAACTAACTTGGGCAATGTTATAGCATATAAAACTAGTTTTAATTTTTTGCCGGTTCCATAAAAATAAGATAAATCTAACCTTGACAGGTAGCCAAGTTGCGGAGTTCACTGGTTTTACTGTAATAATAATTTTTTTCTATCATTGATATTCATTAAGAATAATTTTTACAATGTCGGCTTGCCTGTGTCAGCCATGCAGTATGTAGGGAAAGAATAGTGGCTAGGCAGTAATGCAGAGTTGATTCATTTTTAGGGATATTGTTTTCTAACATTCCCAGGCACTGGGAGGTAATCCATACCCAAAACATTATGAAACTGTACGTCATTTTTAGAGCTTAAAATTAAACGCAAGTAGATAATATGTGTATAAAAGCATTTAAGAAAAATATTTTATCTTAAATTATTCTACGTTCCAAATTCAAAGAGTAACTACAAACATAACGTTTACGTGTATATATAGTAATGTATACAGTAAATATGTGGTACGTATTTAGAAAACCAGGTGGTTTCAGAAATAACAACGTCCTAATAGCAAACCTTAAGTTTTCAATTTCACAAAATACAATTTTTGCAAATAGATACTGAACCAACAAGAATGCTTTACAAGATCGTTAATAACCTAATCCTCTGTGCGGTGATTTTCTCATAAATATATATATAGCCGTAGTTAGGCCGTTTAGGTTTTCTTCGGAAGTTGCATTTCCCAAATATATGACATCTCTCCAATGAGGTTATAAGGTATGAGAGCTAAATGAGGTCACGCACTTTACGGGCATTCAACGAGCAAGACCAAAATTAGTGTCGCATCGTTTTCCATGTAAACTATCTTGAGCTTTTAATATTATAATTTCCTTATAACGGTTTCAAATTACGAAATTTGTATGAAACTAGCCATATGGAAAACTTTGTATGAAACTAGCCATATGGAAAACTTTGTATGAAACTAGCCATATGGAAAACTTTGTATGAAACTAGCCATATGGAAAACTTTGTATGAAACTAGCCATATGGAAAACTTTGTATGAAACTAGCCATATGGAAAACTTTGTATGAAACTAGCCATATGGAAAACTTTGGCCATATGGAAAACCTACAAAAGATTAAAGAGAAAATATTTAATCCCTTTAGGCGGGGGTTAACCCTGAAAGCCTGTCTCACTGCGGCCAGCCTGTACATTATTACCCCAGGATAGACGGTGCATACTGAGTCGACTTTGAATTAAAATCTTCTTGGGGCAACCGAAACCTTCAGGATATTAGTCCAGCACCCAATAGACTACTCGGTTTTACTGAGTACTTGTTAAAATTAATTATTTAATTTTATTTAAAAAATTTATAAATATAGGGGGGTCAATTAGTTTGAATGCTGTTGTGGACGGGTTTAATCCTACACAGTTCGTTGCACATCCTTTATCGGCGATTGAAGACAACGTCGTAGCACACACATTCTGATGTTTACCTAATCTCATGTAATTGCCAATTGTACCTAAACCACTTGTATTGAAGAGAGAGACTTCTTCAAACTCGCTTTACAACGACTAAAGTTATTTCAGTTTCTCTATTTTATTATCGACAATTATTATGCGTTAAACAAGCCACAGCTTCTTCCTGTACTTTACTGGAAACCAGCCCGTTTATTCTTTGCATTCCGTCTAGTCTCAGAATGTGCTTTAACGTCAGTTTTATCCACGATTTTCTTTTAGGTTTATAGTTCCATCCACCGGACAGTTCTGACGTCATAAACAATTTCTTTTCAAATTGTTGACGATCTCTCTCCTTAACTTTCCCTGCCTTTGTCGTCCACTGTCTTTCTGTCTCTCTCTGGCCACTAATTCTCTCTCTCTCTATCTCTCTCTCTGTCCACTGCCTCTTTGTCTCTGTCTGTTATCTTCCTGTCTGTATGTCTCACTCATTGACCCCTCTCTCGCTGCTCACTGATTCTCTCTCTTCCTCTCTGTCCACTGCCTCTTTGTCTCTATCTGTCAACTTTCTGTTGTTCTTGCTTGTCTCTCTGTCTTCTCTCTCTGTTTGTCTGTCTCTTTCTCTCTGTTTGTCTCTCTCTCTCTCTCTCTCTGTACGCCGGCGTGCGTGGGTGTCTGTGTGAGTAAGCGTGAGCGAGTGTGTGTGTATGTGTGTGTGTGTGTGTGTGTGTGTGTGTGTGTGTGTGTGTGTGTGTGTGTGTGTGTGTGTGTATGTGTGTGTGTGTGTGTGTGAGTGTGTGTATGTGTGTGTGTGTGTGTGTGTGTGTGTGCGTGTGTGTGTGTGTGTGTGTGTGTGTGTGTGTAAGTGGACGTTATGTTAAAAAAAATTTTAAAAAATGCAGTTTATGTAAAATAAAAAAAACATTAAATTTTTCACAAAAGATTTCCATTCAGCTTGGCAACAAAAAGAGAAGCAGTTAGTGTTTCTAAAATTAAAACTTAAAAAATCACCTTTAATTTTTAAACCCATCCTAACGGCCCCTTCTCCATTGGGTGATTCAACAAGCAACGTATATTTATGGCGGCCAAATAAGGCTATAAATCGATTTAAATATTCCATACATTGGCTGCTCCCTCTGCTGGGAGATGTGGACCGTACATAATCGCCATTGTAGACGCATCGGGATGGGTGTCTTGTGACACATAGCCGGCCGAGCAGTGCCTGTTGGAACGAACAACTGGTGGAAATGGCTGCACGCACGCAAAAGTAAATACAAAATGTAAGCATTTTGGCGCCTATGAATGTGTAATGATTCTATTGTTACGTTACATTCAACACATGCTACGAAAACAATCATGGTAATTTCGATAAACACTGCATCAGCGTCGATGTTTCCGTTTTTAAATACGGTAGTTGTCTGTTTAGGTAGACATGTAATAATTAAATTAATAATAATAATTCAGGTTTAGAAAATGAATAAACAAAATGCAATAATAAGAAATAACAATCAGAGTTAATTCTAAACATGCCCCTATAGTAGCCAAAGGTTTGGCAGATTTATTTAATAAAGAGTCACAGATACTGCCGGCTAAATACATGTACATGGATTAGTATCTGTACGGGTGCTGGTAGCTACCAACCTGTACTACACGGCTGGATAAGGCATATGTTATGTGAGGAGGAACCGGATGTGATGTAGCAGATGTCACCTTTATCAGCGGAATAGATCGACGTTTGTGGACTTCTCAGCTGGCACACTTTTTGTACATTGCCCTGTAGGAGTCAATGTAAGACTCTTGGGAGAGGCTCCCTAAGCCTTTACACGTTTTGTTGTGCAATATAGTGCCTTGGGGACTTATAAAAAAGTTTAAGAACTGCAATAAATTAAATATTACTTATAAAATAATTAAATTATTTTAATGTTAAGGCAAGAAGCAAGGTTCCGGCTACCAAGAACTAACTAATGTCAGTGAAGTGCCATAAAACGTAATCTATTATTCAACACTTTCCTTGCCTAAATTTTTCCCTACACTTTATGCAGAATATTTGTTTTACGAACTTCATTTGCTTTATTTAATATTCTTAAACGACTAATAATTGTATATTTGTAATTTTTTCTCGGAAACTACTGCAAGGATTTTCACAAAAATTGGTGTATAGGAGGTTCTTAACCTCAGGAATCCAATATGCCAAAACAAAATTTTCTGAAAAATCGTCATTATCAGTTATTTTAAAAATTGTATATATATATATATATATATGAATTTGTAAATTGTTTGTCGGAATTTAGTTTAAGGATTTTTACTAAAATTGCTATATAGGGGGCTTTTAACCTTACAAATCCAATGGGCTAAGTGACATTTTTCTGAAAAATTGTTATCATAAAGTTTTCGACAATTTTTAAGAAGTTCATATTTCCAGAGTTACCATGGCCTCAAGCAGGATGTATTATGCAGATACATCAATCCTATTTAGATCAGGATTTGCCATGACAATCCATGAGTCACAGAGGGAAACTTTTGATTATGTTGGTATCAACTTAAGAACATCCGTTTCTATGCACAGGCTGCCCATTCTCTAGGATTAAAAGAAGGAGTAGCTTAAAAACTCTTTTGGCAAATAATAATCAATGTTATAGGCAAAATGTTAAAAATGTCTCTGACTCAATAGGAGTATGATTCGATCGTAGATAGGTTTCCTGATAAATTTGTTATTAGATGAATAATATTTCCCGTCCACTTTTATTTATCATATTTTTGCATAATAATTCCCGTCCACTTAGCCCATCATATTTCTTACATATTACCCGACCCCTTTGCTTTATCCTATTTTTGCATAATAATTCCCGTCCACATAGCGCATCATATTTCTTACATATTACCCGACCCCTTTGCTTTATCCTATTTTTGCACAATAATTCCCGTCCACATAGCGCATCATATTTCTTACATATTACCCGACCCCTTTGCTTTATCCTATTTTTGCATAATAATTCCCGTCCACATAGCGCATTATATTTCTTACATATTATACGACCCCTATGCTTTATTCTATATTTTTTGCATAATAATTCCCGTCCACATAGCGCATCATATTTCTTACATATTACCCGTCCACTTAGCCCATCATATTTCTTACATATTACCCGACCCCATTGCTTTATCCCATTTTTGCATAATAATTCCCGTCCACATAGCGCATCATATTTCTTACATATTACCCGACTCTTTTGCTTTATCCTATATTTGCATAATAATTCCCGTCCACATAGCGCATCATATTTCTTACATATTACCCGTCCACTTTGCTTTATCCTATTTTTGCACAATAATTCCCGTCCACATAGCGCATCATATTTCTTACATATTACCCGTCCACTTTGCTTTATCCTATTTTTGCATAATAATTCCCGTCCACAAAGCGCATCATATTTCTTACATATTACCCGACCCCTTTGCTTTATCCTATTTTTGCATAATAATTCCCGTCCACATAGCGCATCATATTTCTTACATATTACCCGACCCCTTTGCTTTATCCTATTTTTGCATAAAAATTCCCGTCCACATAGCGCATCATATTTCTTACATATTACCCGTCCACTTTGCTTTATCCTATTTTTACATAATAATTCCCGTCCACTTAGCGCATCATATTTCTTACATATTACCCGACCCCTTTGCTTTATCCTATTTTTGCATAATAATTCCCGTCCACATATCGCATCATATTTCTTACATATTACCCGACCCCTTTGCTTTATCCTATTTTTGCATAATAATTCCCGTCAACATATCGCATCATATTTATTACATATTACCCGACCCCTTTGCTTTATCCTATTTTTGCATAACAATTCCCGTCCACATAGCGCATCATATTTCTTACATATTACCCGTCCACTTTGCTTTATCCTATTTTTGCATAATAATTCCCGTCCACAAAGCGCATCATATTTCTTACATATTACCCGACTCTTTTGCTTTATCCTATATTTGCATAATAATTCCCGTCCACATAGCGCATCATATTTCTTACATATTACCCGTCCACTTTGCTTTATCCTATTTTTGCACAATAATTCCCGTCCACATAGCGCATCATATTTCTTACATATTACCCGTCCACTTTGCTTTATCCTATTTTTGCATAATAATTCCCGTCCACAAACCGCATCATATTTCTTACATATTACCCGACTCTTTTGCTTTATCCTATATTTGCATAATAATTCCCGTCCACATAGCGCATCATATTTCTTACATATTACCCGTCCACTTTGCTTTATCCTATTTTTGCACAATAATTCCCGTCCACATAGCGCATCATATTTATTACATATTACCCGACCCCTTTGCTTTATCCTATTTTTGCATAATAATTCCCGTCAACATAGCACATCATATTTCTTACATATTATCCGACCCCTTTGCTTTATCCTATTTTTGCATAATAATTCCCGTCCACATAGCGCATCATATTTCTTACATATTACCCGACCCCTTTGCTTTATCCTATTTTTGCATAACAATTCCCGTCCACATAGCGCATCATATTTCTTACATATTACCCGTCCACTTTGCTTTATCCTATTTTTACATAATAATTCCCGTCCACTTAGCGCATCATATTTCTTACATATTACCCGACCCCTTTGCTTTATCCTATTTTTGCATAATAATTCCCGTCCACATATCGCATCATATTTCTTACATATTACCCGACCCCTTTGCTTTATCCTATTTTTGCATAATAATTCCCGTCAACATATCGCATCATATTTATTACATATTACCCGACCCCTTTGCTTTATCCTATTTTTGCATAACAATTCCCGTCCACATAGCGCATCATATTTCTTACATATTACCCGTCCACTTTGCTTTATCCTATTTTTGCATAATAATTCCCGTCCACAAAGCGCATCATATTTCTTACATATTACCCGACTCTTTTGCTTTATCCTATATTTGCATAATAATTCCCGTCCACATAGCGCATCATATTTCTTACATATTGCCCGTCCACTTTGCTTTATCCTATTTTTGCATAATAATTCCCGTCCACAAACCGCATCATATTTCTTACATATTACCCGACTCTTTTGCTTTATCCTATATTTGCATAATAATTCCCGTCCACATAGCGCATCATATTTCTTACATATTACCCGTCCACTTTGCTTTATCCTATTTTTGCACAATAATTCCCGTCCACATAGCGCATCATATTTCTTACATATTACCCGACCCCTTTGCTTTATCCTATTTTTGCATAATAATTCCCGTCCACATAGCACATCATATTTCTTACATATTATCCGACCCCTATGCTTTATCCAATTTTTGCATAATAATTCCCGTCCACTTAACTCATCATATTTCTTACATATTACCTGTCCACTTTGTGTTATCCTATTTTTGCATAATAATTCCCGTCCACATAGCACATCATATTTCTTACATATTATCCGACCCCTATGCTTTATCCAATTTTTGCATAATAATTCCCGTCCACTTAACTCATCATATTTCTTACATATTACCTGTCCACTTTGCGTTATCCAATTTTTGCATAATAATTCCCGTCCACTTAACTCATCATATTTCTTACATATTACCTGTCCACTTTGCGTTATCCAATTTTTGCATAATAATTCCCGTCCACTTAACTCATCATATTTCTTACATATTACCTGTCCACTTTGCGTTATCCAATTTTTGCATAATATTTCCCGTCCACTTAACTCATCATATTTCTTACATATTACCTGTCCACTTTGCGTTATCCAATTTTTGCATAATAATTCCCGTCCACTTAACTCATCATATTTCTCCCGTCCATCTCACTTTTTCATATTTCTTGGTGAGCAATATAACGATGGTGAATATATTCTTTCTAATTGGTCGGACACTACAACGTTTTTATATATACAGAACATTACCAGGAATGGAATATATTTTACAGGAAAGACATTTTGCCAATATAACAACTTCGTTAAAAAAGGGCAATGACAATAATTTCGCCGGATTTTACCCAACGGCTGTCAAAGCCAACTGACGTGTTCCAGCTATTGGTGTATCGGTGGGCGACAGCTGCCCGTGGCATATGACTCTAAATGAGATGTAATTGTTGGTTTCAAGGCACTTATAATTATTTAATACCCTGAACCTCATCCCCCCCCAATATCACTTATAACACAGCAACAAGCATTGTTAGGTATTCAGCTTATACTCAACAAAAACCTAACACCATTACGAATATGTTTTAAAACATAATATTTAATATTAGTTAATAATAATACAACTATTCTTTGAGCTTAGCTTGTGAGGTTATGTTAAAAGAAATAAATACATACACAAAACTCACAAGTTAATCATTTATTCACTCATACGCGTTTCAATGACAAAGTTGTATCATCAAAAAGTTGTCTTTGTAGTTGTAGGTTAGAGTTTGTAGTAGCAACACTCACTACTGATGATGACGACTTTGCCATTGAAACGCGTATGAGTGAATAAATGATTAATTTGTGAGTTTTGTGTTTGTCTTTATTTGTTTTATTAATAATAATGATTAAAATGACAACAATTTTATAAAAAGAACTCTGTTTTCTACCTGCTAGTTATTTATGTTATCTTTTCTGATAATATATTTTTTAAAATACTATTAAAATTTATTTTCATAAATTGTAAACATTATAAACTTATAAAATACATAACAATATTTAGCAAAACTGTGCGAACAAAGATAAGGTAATTAGTAATAAATAGAATAACAAGAATTTCATTAAAAAAATTCTGTCTTTTAAACGCTAGTTCTTTATGTTATTTAACGAATGTTTTCTTAATACTCCAAATATATATATGTAATATTCTTTGTGTTAATTTCAAGAGTTTTCATTTTAAAAGTAAGTGAGAAAGGATGACAAATAATTAATATAAACTTCTCCATCAATCGAAAATTTGTTAACATCCAATAATATATTACTATTATTATATATATTATTGTTATTCAATAAATTATAGACTCTTATTTAGCCCAACTAACACTAACCAATAATCCCCCCCCCCAAAACAAGTAGTTTACATAGAGAACGACGAGTTCAATACAGTCATCTGGAATAAAGTATTGTGATAGAATAATATAGAAGTAAGCATTTGTCACACGAAGAACAGATATGGTTATTATGGAGATGTACGAAAACAGGACAAACATCCCGGAGAATAAAGCGTTAAGGTATATAATAGATAGAGTTTAAAAATTAAGGCAAGTAATAGCATAAGAAAGAGAACCATTTAAATAAAATAGCATCATATTTTAAAGAAAACGCATGTCATGAAATGAGGTAAAACTTTGTAAAATGTTTCTGAGAAAATGAACCAAAGAAGAGGCAAAGGAAAACTATAAAGGTTTAGTAAATGAAATATGAAGTGAACGCTCGAGATAACAAGAATAGAGTAAGAGAATCCTATTTTTGAAGAAGGTGCATTGAAGATTGTTGGTGTATTTTAAAACTAAAAAGAAAGGTTGTTTTTGCGAGATGTTTTATTTAAATTTTTGTCTAATAATTTGTTTCTTAAAATTTTTAATGCCGTGAAAACCTTTTTAAAATGCCACATCATAGTGACGTGTATAAACACTTTCCCACTGAAAGGTTAGGTGTGAGAACGTTCCTTACCCAGCGTTAAGCTCGCAACAAGGATCTCATTAGATACATTGTATTAGAGGCTGGATGCTGTAAAAGGACCCCTCGCACAATGGAGCATGTGCTCCGTATATTCCGTTACGACAAAACACAAAAGAATCGCCCCAAATCAACATTTCCTTACCGGTTCTGACGAGTGTTGCAATCGCTTCCTTGTTTTCCCCAAATACGTAATTAGCATATGCCTTTCCAGCATGTGAAGTTTTATGCCTGCTTGTGAGCCTGCCTTACCTCCTTTGTGCAACCTCACTAGAGCACTGAAGTAAATGCACAATTATTTTTACTAATATCCACAAATTATGTGGCAGTCGTTGGACTATCCGATAAAAGTAAAAATATTAAAAAAACAGTCAACTAAATAAAAAATAATAATTTTACATAATCAATTGAACAATCAGAATAAAAGTTTATAACTCATTGTCTATACATTATCTTAAATTATTGAATTTACTACAGTAAAATTTGTTGAAATATACATCAATATATTTATTAACAGATAAAAAATATTAAATAGGCTATATTTTAAATTATTGATGTACAAAAAAATTAAAATAACACTGGTCATAACAGTTGTCCTACAATATAACCTGACATAAAAACAGCTGTTGTAAGACATCGTATGTTGTCAGTTAGTTTAATCTGAGGCGACGCGAAGATTCTAGGGCACAAAGTACCGTAAGTCAACAGTCTGCTCCTTGACCTCTATGGTTTAGTTGTGTTAAATTGTAGTATTGTTGGTAGTTGTTAAAATAATATAGTAACTATACGTGAAGCTGTTAGGCTGTTGTAAATTTATAAATAAATAAACTGTTCATACTGAAGAATTAGTTTTATATTTATACTTTTTCCCACACGTCATAGAATTATTATTGATAACACCAACCTAATAATTTACAATTCAGAAAATAACATAACCTTTGATCAATAAAACAGCTCTTGTTTTAAGGATTGTTTCACTTCATACCATTTTCAAAATTTAATCTATTTAAATGTTAAATTCTCAAGTTAAACTTTATATAATGCAACTAGTGTATATTTTATTATTAATAAGTACTCAAAAACCTCTTAAGCACAACACTTTTTAATTTACCCTTATGTACATTTCATTTACCAAGTAGGCCTAACCTTCCTCAGACGGTTAACATACAAAGATTTTGTGTTATTCCTCTGAGGATGGTTATTTGGTAACTGAAATGTGCATATGGGTAAAATAAAAAATGTTGTCCTTAAGAGGTTTTTGAGTATTTATTATTAATATTCAATCACAGCGTGTTCCTAATAAATAGTATTATATTTCATTATGTTGTGTATATTATGTAGGCTACATTATAGGTAATACATAATACATAAAAACCTCTAACCACAAATATTTCTATTCTAATCTGTTGACATATCGGCTACCAAGTAACCATCCTCAGAGGCATTACACGAGTACTGTGTATCATGCCTCTGAGGATGGTTACTTGGTATCAGAAATGTACATCAGGTTAGAATAGAAATTATTGTGGTTATTGGTTTTTGTGTATTATTTAATAGTTTTTAACCACAGTAAATTATTCCAAACAATTAGTGGTATATTGTGAGTGCATATTGTATAAAACTAATGTACTCTTGTGTAATATTGGATAAAATATTAACCTATCGAAAGTTACACATCGCAGTGGAGAAGCGGTCATTGATAGCATGATTTTATATTTTTAAATGTGTTTAATAAGAAATTGTATTTAATGCCAAATTGTTTGCGTTGATAAATCTATGGTAGGAAACTTGCTAGTTTGAACACAAACTGCGAAAAGGCTTAGTCAGGACAACGGAAAGATTTCTCCACTTTTTCTTTCGGCCTCCTGGAATCTGGGAGATTTGAAAGAGCCGGTGGTGGTGTGAAACGGCAAAACTTTTCCAAAGGATGATACATCTTGCTATTTGATGATCAACTCAATGATTCGTCTTGAAGACTATTGGTCTTCTCATTAAGGTTTAAACCTTAGATATAGGGTGATCAGTAATATTGCCATCCATTGGTAAATAGCAGAAACCTACACATTGGAAAGAGTAGAGATGCCATGACGATAGTTAATAATAATAGAAATAATAATAATTACTCTTTGTAAAGCCATTAAGGTAGATTAGGAGAAACAGGGCCGAAGCTGGCTTATTTGTAATATACAAGGAAGGTAATGTGCCCAGCCCTAAGCTGCAACCGCCCTTTGTTGCCCTACACATGACCCTAAGGTACTCATTCTCCCAGAATGTTTAATTAGGCATATTATTATTATTACTTCACTTTAGGTATATTATGCCTATACTAAATAATGCGACCATCGTAATTGCTAATTCAATTCTGTAAAATCCTGTTATCTTTCTTTATTGTAATATTTGTATACAACTTTCGCAAATCTCACAACTGTAGTTGGATCTGTGTGCAATCTGTGCTACAACTTTCGCAAATCTCACAACTGTAGTTGGATTTGTGTTCAATCTGCGGTACAACTTTCGCAAATCTCACAACTGTAGTTGGATCTGTGTGCAATCTGTGGTCACATGTGCAGTTTAAACACACATCTGTTAGCATCTTACTTGCAATGACTGAGTGATCTAGTAGGTAGAAATTTTCACTACTTACCTAAATGTCCCGGGTTCGATTCCAAAAAGCGCCAAAGAATTTCTGTCTCGTGTTTAAGCCCCTAACTCGACTCTCTCTGAAAAGCATTATTAAAAACCTATTACTAAAAAATCATTATAATATAAGACAAATTATTCAGTGCCTAAATTATTCAGACAAGAAGTTTTAAACTCAAACATTGAGGTGAAAGAAACGATCAAACAAATAATTATAAGGGTAGCAGGGAGAGCTATATCGGTAGCAGGGAGAGCCAAAAGAAAAACTGATATAAGGTTAAAGGGTAGAAGAAATGATAAAGCAAATAAATATCAAATAAACAAATTAAAAATATTGTACCTCGAATTAAAAACTAAGATAAAAATTTAACACGAATGGTAATCAGTAAATGCAAAGACAATAAAAACCTACACAAAAATTAAACGAAACGAAAATATGTTAATGTTCATTAAATATAAACTAAACAATAACATCTATAGTAATAGTCTCCACGAACAGTCAATGCCAAGAAAAAGACTGAAATGTTTTAAGGCATGTGTTTAAATGTGTGTTTGTAAGAGTGAGAGAGAGAGAGAGAGAGAGAGAGAGAGAGAGAGACAGGTACTAAGATATGGCTTATAAGCACACCACGAATTAATGAGCCATGCTATCTTACAACAGATGTGATCTTCCAGAGGGATGTTTTTCTTCACCTTTGCATTATTATGTTATGCTCTAATCGACACAATAAACCTCCATATTGAAGTTCCGTCGTGTAACCTACCGACCATTTAGCAAATATCGTACTAGCAAATCTAGCTTGTTCCTCAAGCTTATAGCACACTAACGGAGATATTTAAAAGGAAGATGAGAGGGTTGAATTTAGTAAACATTTTTCATTATAAAAGCCATAATAATCTGTAGCCTGTTATAAAAAAGTAACCCAACAAAACCAACTCATGAATATACGGAAATTATTAAATACACTAAATATCTTACAGGCCAACATATTTACGGTTTGTAAATGTAATTAAATAAAATAGTACACAAATTTTTGTAAAATTTGGTATGACAAAAACAAAAATCATTTAAAAAAATGAAAGTTGAGAAAACATTAAAAAAAATTAGATACCACGAACCATACAAATGTAGTAGGAAACGTAAAACATCAAATTACAAACGAAAAAATAGGAATAAAAATGCGTTATTTGAAAATAACAAATGACGAAATATTGTGATACAATCAACAAAATAAAAGTATGAAATTAAAAACTAAATTGCAGCAAATTGAATAAAACCTAAATACGTCAAACATAAATGTTATACAAGCAGAGGCGAAGTAGTAAAAACAGAACGAAAATATGATTAATAACACAAAATAAAAATATACCCCTCAAGTTTAAAAATGTTTCATTGCCAAAAATGGAATTAACGTGTGATAAAAGAAATAATGATCGAAAATCAAAACAAAAATTCAAATGGCACATAGACATAGTGCTTATTGAAATATCTAAAATATTACATGTTTCTCTCTCATATAATCCTAGCAAACGTGCGCTATTTGTCATTTGCTTTTTGTGATTACAAAATTATATGTAATTGAATAACAAATAAAATTTAGTTAAATAACAAATTACATTTAATTACGTATTAAATTAAATTCAATAAATTACAATTTAATATACATTTTTGCTCTAATTCTTTTATAGCTTAGGTTCGTAAATTATTATTATTATTTTTTATCTAGAAAATAATTTTTGTAGTTTAATTATATATCCATGAGAAGGATTATTATGTGATCGAAAATTTGGTTCTAAAATTAGGAAGGCATAATGGTACCAGCTTGTTTTTTCGTTAGAAGGAACTATATAACTTGAATAAACAACTCCTGGTGTAGTAGGCCATAAGATAGGAACGGCAGGTTAAACGGTTATAGGAATGCTAGGTTAAATCGTTCTATGCGAACCCAGTGTTTTTTCCGCCTCTAAAAACACCTGACGCATCTGAAGAGGTTTTCAGTTGGACAAAACCTTTTTACGATAAACAAAATTAAATGTTTAGGCAAATACTGTTTAAACATACCTAAAGAGAGTGAATGTTGCATTGTCATCCAGTCCTTAGATGTATGTAAAATTTCCAGTCTGTAACTCGTCAATCAAATTTATTTTGTTTAAACAGTCTTGCGGACAAGGAACAGAATAAATATCAGGTGATTATTTAGTTCTGAAATATATTTCAAAAAATACCAAGTCTCTAGCTAATCACCTAAACAACTATTTTTAGACAATCAAAGATACAAAAGACCGAGTGATCATTACATTGTCATCTAATTCTGACCTATGAAATATCAGGTCTCTAGCTCATCGGAGAGTTTAAACTCGAATGCAAAATTTCACCGGACAGACAGACATGTGACGGAAACCGAACTAATAAAAACGTGGTAATAACTTCTTATTATATTAGTTATTAATAATTACAAGAGTTGACAATTAGCAATTAATGTAACGCCAAAACTTGTTTGTATTTTTTTTTCATAAAACTAAAATCGGCAAAAGTTAAAAAAATAAATAAGCCATATAATTTTCCTTCGCTTGTTTATTTCAGTTTCGAGTAAGCTGCAGAAGATGGCGCTTCAGGGCAAACTATCTTTCCTCTTATAACTATACAAACATTGTGCAAACGTGATAATCCATACATCATCTTAGCACTTAAGCCATTACGCTGGGGGCCAGAACGATGCGGTTTCCCTGACAGGGTTTTACTACTTGTCAGGTTTTCTCCCATTATGCACTTAAGCCCAAAAAAGGGCTTCTTAGCTTGGATTTTCGAAAACCATTCCTGACTCCTCACACTTTATTGCTACTCAGACATAAGCACTTGTTTACACGGGATATCGTGGATACTCTTATACGCCTTTAGTGTTTCGGTGGGTACAAACGAAAACAATTACTTCGCATGCGCAGATGGTGTGGGGGCTAGTTGGTTACAGCAGAGGATGATAATGCGTTTCCCACATCCATAGTCTTCTAACAATTTATCTAACCATCCTACCTCTTAGAATAAGGACACCTAGCTTCTAGGGTACCTGTATGATATATCGCGGGTTTTTATTTTTGTCCTATTTTCCACCTCGTTCTTTACACAACAATAAAATCCTCCATTATCTTATAACTATCCTAATTAATATTTTGCCACATAGACAATCAATCCTGAATCCTTGAGGTTACTAAACGCACGGGGATGTGAGAAGGAGGTGGCTTGAGACAGGTGGTTGCTTTTCTACTTTTACTCGCCCTTTAATAACTGCAACTATACGACCTGCTCCGCAACGGTTCTAACTATACTCTAACGGCTTCCAACTGGACGACTTGGATATTTATGTGGGCGCCACTATCGTTGCTTTATTGTTATTTCAGAAAATAATTTGAAACTCTAATAAGACTATCTTGTAACAAGTGAACAGTTCGCGATGTCTATACTTCAGACTGTAAAGATGTGTTACAATCTTGAGTTGACCTTAAAATTCTAGGCCAATCCGTGAAGGTATCGTTCGGAGTATACCTATACCCTTCAAGCCCTTTAATAAGGCACACGAGTAGGCTATAGAGTTATCTTTATTGTTACACATATAGTGAGACTAGTAAAGGCTAGACTCGGATACGTGAATACTCTGTCTATCTACACTTAGGTACCTTTACTAACTTAGTTTCACTCTAACTGTAACAATTTTCGGGTTATAAAGGACTCGCTGTAAGTGGCAAATTATAACAGTTAGCTTGCTTCTTTTGTTTCTAACACGTTTACCTAACCTTTTTGTCACAACACGTTGCTAACATGATTTACTTTATTGAGAAACAATATTGATTTCCTGTTCAATATTTACAATGAATTATTTGCAGTGCACATTTCACATCTGACATTTTTACTCAAAGTGAAGAATATATTAAACGAAATTTCTTAAAGAGGAAACAGCTGTTGGATGACATCATAAATGTAACATATTTTCCCACGTGTAAAAATCGACAGATTACCTGTATGACGGTATACGCTAGTTTATCAACACGCATTTTGCCCCATTGCACATTTTTTAATTTCATAGTTTTTATAAAATTGTATAAACAATTCTTAGTTTCTTTTTAAAGAAAACGCGTGAAGTACTGATGGAAGAGTGTTACAAGTAACAAAACGTTGAACGTAGGGTCCGTAATAAAGTATAAAATCGAAGTGATCAATAATGGGGAACTGGAGAAGAACAACAGCCAGCAGTTGACGGAAGGGTCGCGGATGGCATTGACACACAATAGATACTCGACGTGGTGCAGGTGATTGTTGCATAGGGGCTGCAGGTACCGACAGTTAAATATAGACATATATAATGACAAGTTATTACCGTAGGGGAGGAAATCGGTTTCGACATGCCATTGTCTACAAAATCCATCCACTAACTGAATCTATTATTCACAATATTTTCAAACATTTCTTTAAACATAACAATTGCAGTAAAATATATTGCTTAATTTTATAATACAGGTTTATTTATAATAAGGATAACAGACAGTAAAGTTTGGTAAAATCTTACCTTACTCGTAGTAACAATAAAACAAAACTCTAATAAATTGCAGTATAAAAAAGTGGTAACAAAATTCTGCTCATCTTGTCCATTGTTCGACCTATCATGGTACCTCACGGTCTTTGTCAAAGTCGAACGGTTATTAGGAACATTGTGTTGCCAAACTAAAACAGAAAAATTTGTCGGTAGAATTTATTAATATAAAAGATTATTAGATTGTAGATATTATTACAGTGATTTTTGAAGAAAACGGTTCTTTAGATGCATTGGCCCTTTTTTGCATGGAGTCAGATCACGCTATGACAATTTGAACACGAAAAACTTAGCTTAAATCATGTGATAACATATGATTTCATATAACAGCTAATTTTCGATTTCTTTTATTAGCTCACAATCAATTGCCTAAATTTTTAGTTCATAATTTTTATTCATCCACTATGTTCAAATACATTTTTTAAGCCTTGTAGTGGATGACACTTGGTGTTAATACTGTTTTTTTTTTTCATATATTGATTCATTAAATGAATTTAATGAATTAATTTTAATTTATATGAGAGAAAAACCTTTCACAAAAGGGGCTAGGTATGCTATTTAGTTATTTCGTTCTATTTGCGTTGAGATAAGTGATACCATATGTTTCAAAAAACAGCTGTTTTATTGGCATAGGTTATGCTACTTTATTTATATAATTGTGATTATTTTATAAAAAGTAACTAAAATAAAAGTTTTCTTTGTTGACCTTAGAAGGAAATGACTAAACAGGTTTTGTTTGTAATACTTGTTACAAGTCATATTGTAAAGCAGCTGTTTTAACACGTAGATTATATTACTTTATTTATTGTACATTATTAAGTTAAAATGTTATCAGGAAATATTTTTAACAGTTAATCAATATATTAATTTACTCATATTTCGATATATCTTGTTACAATTATTCCAATACGAAGACAAAGCGTTATAAATGTTTATTCCAAAATTTCAAATGAAAACTTCCTTAGACGCCTCTGAAACGTTTTTAAAACAGATTTCAATTAAATTCGTTGCGTAAAATGTTTATTCGTTAAATTGTACCTTATAATAAAGGTTTTCTATAAACTGCATTCTTTATCATTAACTAGGTTCTATTAAAATCTTTATGAAACATATTCTTCAAATGTCTACATTTGCCCTGCTTATTCAATGTCTGTTTGCCAGTCTTATTGCCACATTGTATTTCTCAGTTTACCTACGTAGGTGGTTAAGTAACTGAATTTGTTTCTGACATTAATTAAATTATTTTAAAACAAAAATTCAATTTTATTTTTCATTTATTTTTGCAATGTGACAATTATCTCCGAGAATGTTGAGAACATGCAGTGAATATATAAGGCAGGACACAAAACCCTGTATTAATTTGTCACTTAATAAATATAACAGTGTATTTATATTTCAAACAATCTATCACCAGTTAATTCCATTATAATATAATGAACTATACA
>JBAIZL010000004.1:67788509-67808509 GCA_036971475.1 Prosapia bicincta
TGTGCGTGTGTGCGCGGGGTGTGTATGCATATATATATATATATTGGCGTTGATGTGTTCCTTTAAACAATTTCAGAAATAAATACTACATTTAGCAAAGGGTAACATTTATTATCTGAAACGAGACAACATCTATAAAAGTTTTAAAAATATGTGTAACGTTTTTTCCCCAAGTTGCGAAAAGCCAAAATTCAATTAAAAAAAATTAATACATGCAAACTAGATAGAGTTTAGAGGAACAGGTAGGTGCTGACACCAATAGCAACAATAAACACAGAGCATAGACGGTAAACAGCCATTGTTTCTCAAGATATGAACTCGTGTAATGGTATCGAGGGGTGTTTATCCCCTATAAGAACCATAAAGCAAGGTTTATTACTTGGCCGGACACACGACATAGGTTTTACTACCTTCACTGCTTTATTTGCTAAGCTCCATCTAGGGTAAACCAATCCCGCCCCTGACGGAAGGTGGCAGAAGTTTTTTCAGCGCTAGAGTCCGTTTATTATCACAACCTCTCAATCTGTTTTGCATAGCATAATTATAATTCTAATTCGATTTAATTTCCATTAATTTGTTTGACTTCTGTGTGTTCAGTAAAAATGAACTGATTCTGACTTCGTGCTATCTAAATCTTTTGAACCAGATTAAAAATAGTTAGAAAAATATTATAAAAGTAGTAAGATATCTCATCTAAACGAAATTGTAGTATTAAATGTAGAAACTTCCTATCACAAAATAATACAAGTATTATACAAAAACTTTAAAGTCAATTTCAACTAAGATCAACCAAAAAACATTTTATTTTTAGTTTTTTATTATTATATAAATAAAAATAATATAAATAAAGTAACATAACCTATATTATAAAATAATGTTTTTTATGAATTCATATGTTATCATTTATTTTATCCCAAATGGGACGAAATAACTATACGTTATTGGACACCGGGCCCCTTTTTGTAAAACGTTTTTCTCCTATAAAAAACTAAAATTCATTAAATTTAATTAATGAATTAATGTTTGAAAACACAACTGTCTTAAAATCATGCACTATTGGATTTTAAAGAAATATTTGAAATTGAGTGTAGGAATAAAAATTATTTTATCAACGTCAGAAAATTTGTACAAGATATATATATATATATATATATATATATATATATATATATACATATGTTAGGAGAGTGTGAACTAATAGAAGTATTTGAAAAATGTGAGCAATGAATTGAGCGAAAAGTAAGGAAGTGATAGTATATATATATATATATATATATATATATATATATATATATATATGTTAGGAGAGTGTGAACTAATAGAAGTATTTGAAAAATGTGAGCAATGAATTGAGCGAAAAGTAAGGAAGTGATAGTATATATATATATATATATATATATATATATATATATATATATATATATAATACGTTTTCTTTTTTAATAATTTAAAACAACATAGGTTTTTCAAATACAAGAATATTTATTAATTAATAGATATATAAATTAATAAATATTCTGTGCGTGTGTGTGTGTGTGTGTGTGGGGGGGGGGTATATGTCACATGTGTGCGTGTGAGCGCGGGGTGTGTATGCATATATATATATATATATATATATATATATATATATATATATATATATATACATATATATATATATATATATATATGTATATATATATATATATATATATATATATATATATATATATATATATTGGTGTTGGTGTGTTCCTTTAAACAATTTAAAAAATAAATACTACATTTAGCAAAGGGTAACAATTATTATCTGAAACGAGACAACATCTATAAAAGTTTTAAAAATATGTGTAACGTTTTTTTCCCAAGTTGCGAAAAGCCAAAATTCAATTTAAAAAAAATTAACGAATGCAAACTAGATAGAGTTTAGAGGAACAGGTAGGTGCTGACACTAATAGCAACAATAAACACAGAGCATAGACGGTAAACAGCCATTGTTTCTCAAGATATGAACTCGTGTAATGGTATCGAGGGGTGTTTATCCCCTATAACAACCTAAAGCAAGGTTTATTACTTGGCCGGACACACGACATAGGTTTTATTACCTTCACTGCTTTATTTGCTAAACTCCATCTAGGGTAAACCAATGTCGCCCCTGACGGAAGGTGGCAGAAGTTTTTTCAGCGCTAGAGTCCGTTTAATATCACAACCTCTCAATGTGCTTTGTATAGCATAATTATAATTCTAATTCGATTTAATTTCCATTAATTTGTTTGACTTCGTGCTACCTAAATCTTGTGAACAAGATTAAAAATAGTTAGAAAAATATTATAAAAGTAGTAAGATATCTCATCTAAACGAAATTGTAGTATTAAATGTAGAAACTTTCTATCACAAAATAATACAAGTATTATACAAAAACTTTAAAGTCAATTTCAACTAAGATCAACCCAAAAAAACATTTTATTTTTAGTTTATTTTATTATATAAATACAAATAGTATAAATAAAGTAACATAACCTATGCGTTAAACAGCTGTTCTGCCACATAACCTATATTATAAAATAATGTTTTTATGAATTCATATGTTATCATTTATTTTAACCCAAATGGGACGAAATAACTATAAGTTATTGGACACCGGGCCCCTTTTTGTAAAACGTTTTTCTCCTACATAAAACTAAAATTAATTAAATTTAATTAATGAATTAATGTTTGAAAACACAACTGTATTAAAATCATCCACTATAGGCTTTAAAAAAATTATTTGAACTTGAGTAGATGAATAAAAATTAATTTATCAACGTCTGAAAATTTGTACTAGGTATATATATATATGTTAGGACAGTGTGAACTAATAGAAGTATTTGAAAAACGCGAGCAATGATTTGAGCAAAAAGCAGGGAACTGATAGTATATATATATATATATATATATATATATATATATATATATATATATATATATATATATATATATATAATACGTTTTCTTGTTTAACAATTTAAAACAACATAGGTTATTCAAATACAAGAATATTTATTAATTAATGAATATAAATTAATAAATATTCTTGTATTTGAATAACCTATGTTGTTTTAATATATATATCGCAATATGTATTCTTTTGTATTAATAAAGATATAAGAATATATTATTTCTTTATATATATATAGGTCTATATATAACAACTCACAAAATGTTTAGTTTTCCTTGATTCTATTCATTATACAGTAATTATATTAAATTCAAACACGGAATAATGTTCATTTAAATTATAGTTTATGTTTTCGATGAATTCCAGCATTTTATAGACATCAACAAATTAATCCAAACTAAAAACATATGAATAAGGTATTTCATTGATATATTCACATTTATATGGTGTTTTTAAGAATTGTATAGATAGTATATCGTGCTTACTTTTTTATTTGTATTTTTATACCTTATTTTAATATTGTATAATAGTAGTATTAATCCACCACCAACACAATAAATGGCTGCGGTGTGTGTTTTATTATATAGAATGAATACAATTCTTATTATTAGCAATATCAGAAGAAAATAGAAAAATATAATTTAACGAATTAATAACAAAGATGGTTATAAAAGAAAAACTATACATATATTAAACGTTAATAGGTAGAGGAGAAATGGGCAAGTTTCATTTATATGGGCAATGAAATGAAACGTTTAACTAAAATGGTTTAAGATAAATATATATACAGTAAACTCCCTACTATCCGTGGAATAGGGTGGCCCGGCAACGCCGGATAACCGAATTCCCCGGATAATCCGCTATGAACGAAGAATACGCAAAATGATCGATTATTATACCATAAGTTACACAAATAATGACACCGGTTAATGCAATTCAAAAATAATTTTCAAAGGACAAAATAAATACAGAAAATAATTTAAAATGTTGAGGATTTGACGGATTATAACATGTACATTTATATGTCTAACTATTTACAATACGCACATAACATATGTTTCACGTATATGTCAAAAGTAAGTATGTATGTACATATTTAATTTCCTCCTTTACACATAATACAAAAAATCTGTCACTTTCGTTTGTTTTTTTTGTGAGCATTGATTTAGCTTTAATGTGTGATCTAACCATTTTGTCGCACAGTGTTTACTTGTGTCACAAAGCCATAAAGATCGATAATGTATATGACAGACATGGATAATGCATATGTCATGTCCTAGACTATTTATAGCCGAGATTATCTGACATTTGTTTACAATCTTATGATACACATTAGGTTTTCGGGCGTCCAAGCATTTTGTCATTGTCTCTTATATACAGTAGTCTGCTCGCCCTTTTATTTTGCTGGCCCGCTACGGGATGCTTCCCTTTCAATGTAAAAATTAGTACGTACATATTTACATATCTATTCCCTTCATCTTAACTTCTATTGAGCCTAATAAGTATTTACGCCGTAATTCACTGTTTGGAAATTTAAATACATGAATCTGATTGGAATAAAAACTGGATATATGTAAAACAATGGCAGATCCCGGATAATCCGCAAACCGGTTAAACCGCCCACGGATAATCAGGAGTTTACTGTATATATATATATATATTAAGTATAAATATATTAAAGATAACGTGTAAACATAATAATAATAATGTAAACAATAAATTACATTGTAGATAATATCCATGATAAAAATGCAATTTATAAAACAAAATATGACAATTCATATAAACGTCATATAGGACAACAAAAGAATAAAATGAAGGACAGATACAAGGAACACCATATGTACATATAAAGCCACATAAAAGTAAAACAAATTTGACAATAGATTGTGTTTTAAAACACAAATTTTCTAATTCAAACAATTTGGTTTTAGTTAAGAAGATAAATATGGGGAGAGAAATGGACTTATGAGAATATATATATATATATATATATATATATATATATATATATATATATATATATATATTTATATATTAAGTTCGTAAAGGTTTAAAAACACCGTAGAATATAAAAATAACAATAATATAACTTGAACATATATTTTCAGTTTGAAATATTTTATAATATTTTGAAATGCCGTAATTATTGTTCAGGGAAAATGTTAAACTATATTTTTATAAATATTAATAATATATAAATTATTATACTCGTATATTATTATTATTTTTGCTATTTATTCATTATTATTATATATGTGTTTATTATTTATTATTATTAATAAAATATAATGTATTAATTATATATATACATATATAACACATACACAGACATACACCGCATTGAAGGCGAGTTCCTATTATGACTATTAATATTTGTGTATTTAACAACGATACTAAATTAAAATAAACTCTAAGAAACTCTAAATAACCTAAAACATGGTATGTTTAATTAGCCAGAAGTATTATAATAATTTAGTTTATAGCTATATATATATATATATATATATATATATATATATATATATACAGGCTACTTTCGTATGTATACTAAAGTTTTTAAAATTATTTTTTATAGAGAACACTCAGAGTGGTTTTAAAATTGCGTTTTCTTGCTTCCTACAGTAATTAGTCTAGAATGCAGACAGACATGCAGCAACCCTAGCCTAGTTGAAGAGCTCTTTGACTAAGTGGGTAGTTGCCATCAAGTTGACATTAATACTTTGCATCAACAAATTGACGCGGCGCGACGTTTATGGCCCCGCCAGCAGTCAGACCTGCTTGTGTGAAATTCGAAAACAAAAGGCACTTTACCTGGCGGGGGGAGGGGGTAAGGGAGAGGAGAGGAGAGGCAGAGGCCTGTGGTTCGGCTTTAGTATCCGGCTAACCTTGAAGCGGTTAGGTGAGGAATGTGGATGTAGTGCCAGAGTGTTGTGGATAACTTTACCGGCTGCTAACAGGTAAACAGTGTTTGTGTTCGTCTTGTTGTGTCTGCACTAACGGACAAGGCTGGCCTGCGATTTGAATAGCCACACTGTATGCTTTGCAAGTCTAACAACCTTACAGACTTACCACTTATCCTGAAGCAGATACATTCATGTAGGCAACTCTATTGCAATACAAACCAAAACGCAAGTTGTGAAAGCAATAACTAAGTAAGAAACATAGTTTAGTAAGTAAGTTTGTCTTTTTGAAATACACATTTCAATTATTTATTCATTTATGAAAATAGGCCTATAATTCTATCGTTTTAACACTCAACAGAATTTAATTTGGCAATATATTTAAAACATTTTCTTAAATAATCCTTATAATAAAATATATTTTATGATTTTAACCTTCAGCCATCATAAAATTAGAGAATAATTACTGCATTATGTTTAACTTAAATATTTATATTATGTTATTTAAATTATTAATTCATAAAGATTTTAACCTGTTCCTAATCGAAAGGAAAATGGTCCTTCATTTTTGAAAAGATTTTAATGGAAAATTTTATTTTTATTAAATTGAATTAACAAGTTAAAGATTGTTTGATTTATTACGAAAAATTAATATTTCGGGATTGAATTAAGCATCTCAATTTAGTTAAAAATTATTTTACAATTCAATTATCATCAATCTAACATTGTATAGAAGTATATATGTTTTTAATATTCATGACCTTGAAAATTACTCTCAGAAACTCGTTTTTTAATTCAAAACCACCAACAGTCCAAGCAAACTCTATATCTGTGAAGCTTATGTTAGCTATTGTTATAAATATATAGTCAGTCAAGGGCTGACTTTGGCACAAATCTAATATTATTAATTTAAAAATTAAAATAATCATATATTTGAGAAGTAATCAAATAATTACTTATTCTTCAGTAATAAAGCCTTTTCATTAAAAAAATTTACAATTCAAGTTTTTAGGAATTTTTAGATTAACAGATGTTCAATTTTCTTGAAGGTAAAATAATTTACAATTCATATAATTTGAATTTTCAGTAAAACTGAGAAATGATAATGAACTTTCAAAACTGTAACAACTATGAAACCCTGTTCCTACCTTTGGATTGATTGTGAACTATACAAGAGTTTAGAAGTGGAAGTTGATGCTGTTAACAGCAAATACGTTTAAAAAAATGCAGTTATAGCAATTTAAGAACTAAAATGCCACTGAATCACAGTCCTTATAATATATTGTTTCCGAAAACGTACCAAAGAATATTTCATTAAGGAATATTTTTTTGTAATTATTATTTTTGGATTTAAATTCTCTATTATTTTTCTAAATTTTAAATAATATTTATTAAAAAATTAAATAGACAACTTTTTGGCCTAAAACTAACTGCAGTACAACATATAAAAGTACTGTTTAGTTACTTATCAATGTTTCTTATTTAGTTGTTGCTTTCGCCGCTTGTGGTTTGGTTTGTATTGCGTCAGAACTGCCTACATGATAGCATGTCCTCTTAGAATATGTGACAAAGCTCTGTACATGCGATAGGTTGTTAAACTTGTGTAACTCAGAGATGTAAGTCTGCATTCAAATCACAGATGTGCTACATGTAATATTTTATCGTCTGTAGTTTTAGCTTGAAGAGTCACTTATTGGTATTAATAAGCCGAAAAAAATTTCAGTACTTTATCACATTGTTTAAAATTGGGAATACAAGAAGGTTCTCACAATGTTTTGAAAGGGAACACTTTTTTGTTATTGTTTGTCTTAATTGTTAAAATGTATTTTAATATTATCAATTTCTTCAATTAAATTCTCATAAAGGAACTAAATAAAATGTTTGCTCATGAATAAAACAAGCATTTGGACAAGTTGAACGTTTTCACTGTGCGTTCTATTCCGACACATTTATCTTATCAACAGGTAGTCTAGACAGAACCTTTGTCGGGTCCAAACGGAAGTTGTAAATACGACCAACTGGAGCGTCACCGCTTTTCACCTCAAGCTAATCTAATGCCTTTAGAATTGCGATTCCATTAATTGCTGCCCAGTAAGAGACCAGTTTGCCAGGTGTAATGTAATGGCTTTGGCTTGTACAAAGGTGTTGGAAGAACGACCAGGAATCATTAAAACGGCTTTATAGAGCAACATTATAACTTTCACTATTTTTCCACGAATAGATCCATATCTGTTGGGTTTTACAGCGTATGTCCGTTATAATAAGACTGGAAAAAACCTAACAAAGTTACGATTCGAATACGACCATTTCGGCTTTATAGAGTTCGACAGTTTTTATTTACCTTAGACCATTTCGGCTTTATAGAGTTCGACAGTTTTTATTTACCTTACACCATTTCGGTTTCTAGAGTTCGACCGTTACTATTTACCCGCAAAGAGAACTATAACAGTTCGGCTTTATAGCGTACAACAGTTTCTATTTGAACTCGACTTTATAGAGTTCTCGCGTTACTATTTACCCACTAAACTAGACCCACTAGTTTTAGACCCACTATAAAAGTTCACCTTTATAGCATAAAACCGTTAAAAGACTGCGCTCCTTTCGGCTTTATAGCGTACATTTGTTTCTATTTGCCCTCGACCCTTTCAGCTTTATAGAGTATAACCGTTACTATTCGGCGGCGACTGATTAGACTTTATAGATTTAGACAGTTACTTTTTGACTGGAAAGAGCTTTATGACAGTTCGGCTTTATAACGTACAACAGTTGCTTTTTGCCCTCTACCCTTTCAGCTTTATAGAGTACAACCGTTACTATTTGACGGCAATCCATTTGACTTTATAGATTTAGACAGTTACTATTTGACTATAAAGAGCTCCATAACGGTTCGGCTTTATAGCGTACAACAGTTTCTATTTGCCCTCTACCCTTTCAGCTTTATAGAGTACAACCGTTACTATTTGGCGGTGACAATTTCGGCCTTATAGAGTTCTATCGTTTTATTGAACTGTAAAGAGCTATATCCCTGCATCCTCTATACACTATATCGAGCCTAATCCTAAATATTACTATTTACATATATTATTTTATCTTCCGAATGCGATAATGGGAAACTGCAAAACCCACAAATAATACAACAGTGTATACAGTATATGTTGCAATGTTTAACTTGTCCAGTTAAGTGACGAGAAACCTTGAGAGAACCCCTGTTAATGTATTAAATTATTTCTTTCTAACCTTCTACCAACTACGTCTAAATATAATGTGGATCGTTTCGCTTTCAAAGAAGTAATTTTCAAAGGGACACATAAAATAAAGAAATTAAAGCGTCTTCAAAAAATTTAAATTACACTTAGTTTTTTTTTATTGTAAATTTGAATTTTTATTTGTCACAGTTGTCCCCTTTAAACCCATTTTTTGCCATCAAAAGCATCAGTGATTAATTAATAATTTTTGAGTGTTCGTTATAGAACAATTATTAAATATATATATATTTTTTTAATGTTAAATATTACAACTAAACTGAGTCTATCTGGGAAATGTATTTCTAGACATTTGAAATGCAAATATAAGGAGCCGAAAACGATTGGCTACGCTTCTTGCATCCGAAGGGTAAATACCAAACACCACATGCTTTATTGCCGTGCATAATTAACCAGCTCGCGAACATGTGTCGATTCCGTTGCCATGGTTACAGGTTCAGTCGAGCGCTGCAGCACAGCATTTGCGATAATTGTTTGTTCCACGATGTCGGTAATAGTTCACGGGGTCTCTTTGTTAAACTTTGTAAACTTATTAAAATCGCTTGTGAAAATTAGGGCCAAGAAGGCATGCTCAAAAGCGTCCAACTGTCGAAGAAACCGCCTCTCTCTCTCTCTCTCTCTCTCTCTCTCTCTCTCTTTCTCACACACACACACACACACACACACACACACACACACACACACACACACACACACACATACACACACATATACACAAGCACGCATACACGCCCACACACACACACAGACACATACACACACACAAGCGCACACACACACACTCACACGTGGGCGAACGCACACATACACACAAATGTACGTGAACGAGCTCGCGCACACACACACACCCACACACATACACACACACACGTGCGCGCGCAAATGCGCACACACAAACACACACCCACACACGTGCGCGAACGCGCACACACAGACACACACACACACAAGCACACACAGACATACACATACGCATACAGACAATCACAGGCACACGTCACACACCATTGCGTGATTTACTACTATAAGTGAATACTTTCCTTAGAAGATGTGTCGAGAACTGAGAAAGAGAGAGAGAGAGAGAGAGAGAGAGAGAGAGAGAGAGAGAGAGAGAGAGAGAGAGAGAGAGAGAGTCTTTATATTTCCTACTTAAGACTTCGTGTCTCCGACAGGTCATTTCGCTACATTTCTCGTTTGTCTCCTCACAATTCCGCTTGGCTTGACGCAAACCGCCCACTAGCCGGTTTATTGTTCCCTTAACCCTTTTGCGCTGACTGTTTCCCAAATAGAGTATTCTTCTCACAACTTAGTCTTGTAAAACTTTAGAAATTATAGAAATTTCTTATTTTTGTTTTGAGTATCATACATACCGCCAATCCTAGCATTGTCCCACTCCACGTTAACGCATTTCGGAGCACCTCCACCAGTCAGAACCTACTATGAACTCCGTTCTGACTGATGGAGGTGCTCCGAAACGCCTCAGCGGGAAGTGGGACAATGCTAGGATTGGCAGGTATGTATGATACTCAAAATAAAAATAAGAATATAAATCCTAGCGGAAAAGTAGAAAATTATCAAAAGTGTAATTATAGAAATGTCCCCTTACAATCAAAACCTCACCAAATGGAGCTATTAAAGAACTCTTTTACAAATTTGTTAAATTTTTATGATACATAAAATTATCAACAATGTATAATGTGTTTCGGGGGCTGTTGAAAAAGCATCATTGCGTGTGTGTTTGTGCGAATACAATCGCCTTATTCACAAGAATATTTTCTAAGACCTAGCTTAAGCAGCTTACTTTTCGAAAACGCCCTAGAACCATACACAAGCACAGATTAGAGAGACTATCAGAGTGTCTGGAGACGTTAGAAAAGAAAGTCTGAAGCTCCTTGGAAATTAACCCCTCGAACAGATGAGACGCTCAGGCGCTAGGGGAAGTAACTAAGTAACTGACAAAACAGTTAGACTAGATCAGGCGTAGCTGATAACTGTAAATAAAACAGTTAAAAGTGAATAAAAGGTGAGATGAATTTAGATACACTATTATTAATCTCGCACTTAAGGCCTAATAAATACTGATTTTATACCAACTAAGCTTCTAAGAAGGAGAACGCCTGGTTACGCTAAAAAGTCAGAAGTTGATAATGACTAACACGAACTGGATAACTAGGAGAAGCTAGTTCAAAATATAACTCAGAAGAAACCACGATTTAAAAAATCTGTTTATCTTTATATAGAGGCTATTAGACGATAAAAGTTGTAGAACCGCATTGACAAGACTATAATTAAATGTGGTTCATCCATGTGGAAAATAACAATATAGAAGCCTTTAATTTGCATTCTTTTCTTTAGTTTAATAGCGTTAACCCTTCACGGTTCCTTAGTTACCAATGACATTAAATTGCCTATAGAGCACCGTGTTGTCTGGGTCTTCATTGCATACATAAGTGTTCGCCTATGTGTAATACTATTTTGTTGTATAAACACCGATGTTCTGAAAGAGAGTGTTTACAGAAAATACGTTGAAATTATACACATGAGTAAATATACAGAATATGAGTAATAATTGAGCTGGCTTGTGAGTTAAGGCTATAAATAGATAAATAACTGCACAAGAACTCACAAAACAATATCTTTTATTGTCATGCAACATTGTCACATTGCCATACGCAACACTTTATTGTCATATTGCAACAGCTGCAGTTGTGAATTTGTAGTGGATTCACTGATGATGGTGACATAAGTAAACAAAACGCGTATGAGAATAAAATATATAGTTTTGTGAGTTCATGTGCAGTTATTTATTTATTTAGAAATAATAAATATATATTCAAACATAAACTATATAAAAACATTACAAAAATATAGGTGAAAAAACCCCAAAACCACAAAAATTAATCAAAAAATAACTAAAATAAGTTACCTAAGATTAAATCCTTATGTACATCCTCGATGACAAAGTCATCATCTTCAGAGGTTCCTATTACGAAAGTACAATCTAGAACACAAAAAATTTAACAAACTAGACTGACCGGCTACTTTTGTAATAGGAACCTCTGAAGATGATGACTTTGTCATCGAAATGTACATAAGGATTTAATCTTAGGTAACTTATTTTAGTTATTTTTTGATTAATTTTTGTGGTTTTGGGGTTTTTCACCTATATTTTTGTAATATATTGTACCACTGTGCTCTTGATATTCTATATATATATAAACAAATGAAAATTAATCACGTGTTAATATATTGCATATTTAAATCGTCATAAATATTATTGGTCTTCTTTTTAAAGAACAGTTTCTAACAGCACGTTCAAAAATAGTGTTAATACATTTTTTTAAAACTATTATACCTTTGCCATGGCTTTTAAAAAGTGGCAGTGTCTTAGCTTGGGCCTTACCGATTGAAAGTTAATGTGACCTAAGCTGCAATCGCCCTTAGCTATTCTAGGTTTGACTAAATTACAACGTCGGTCTCTCAGACTGAATCAATTTACGGAATGAAAACAGCCAGACATTCTTTGCTACCGGGGCTCGAACCAAGACGTTTATGCTAGTAAACAAGAATTATTCTCGATGCACCACCCAGTCGTCTAGGTAGAGATACGGGTAAGTCTAGTGCACCGAAATCCGTAACCAGGTTCGTAGCTAACCAGTAAACTCTGATGATTATTAAAATGAAAACAGAAAGAAAATGGTCAGTAAATAAAACTATATAAACGAAAGAAGGAATTAAATGACAGAATTACCGACGCAGCATCTGATCATTTTTAAAACGTAAAACGAATTTGATATGATTTGAATTCATATTTACTTGAGCTGCTAGTTTTACAATAAAACACGAACATATATTAGCATGTCATACTTGCCTATAGTAGGACTGAAGTTTTTATTTTGTAGGTCAGCCGTTTTGGGAGAATCATTCCATTGTCAACTTAGACCGTAACTGACCTCTTGGTTGTTTTAAGTGAGGGAGGGTGTGGTGTAGGAAATAGATATTAGGTGTAATTGTATTGGGAAATATAACGTTAAGTATGTCTATTTCGTATAGTATTAAACTACAAAAATATCAAGTATGCAAACATTTCAAACTTCACCCAACACATATTCTTAACGTTATAACTGCCAATAGTCTAAAATACACGTAATGTCTAATTCCTTCACCCCCCCCCCACCCTAACCTAAAACACCCAATAGGTTAGTTACGGTCTAAGTTGACAATGGGACAATTCTCCCGAAACGGCCGACCTAAATAATAAAAAATTATGCCCTACTATATATACTAATATATGTTCAAGGGTTTTAGTGTAAACCAAATTATAAAAAAAATTACTATATTTTATTTTATATGATATTCTGTTTATGCAATAGGGTTTATTTCGCATGTGGTTATAATATTATTTATTATATTTCATTATACTTTTATTTCATGGTGACCATTAATGGCAACACTTAACAAATGAAGTTTCACCAGCGCGACAGCATTGTAAGAACCGACCGGGTATTGTACATCTGCTAATATCTCAATGCGTAACTAATGTATTCGCCTATCCACTATGTGATTTATATGTATAAAATAATGTTCACATTATCCGCGGATGGACAACCCTTTGGTTAGCAACAATGGAACCGCTTATCTGGATGTCATCTTGTCACTCTTTCCCCCTCTCTCACAAACACTCTGTTTGACTTACAGCCTTTTGTTAACATCATTTTGTTTTTTTACTATTATAAAAAGACTGCTGATGAGTATTTCGATTGGTCAAAGCTTCATATTACGCAACTATTGTCGTGCTGGCAAACACTCCAAGGACAGTTCTGTTTATTTTATTCCTAAGAATAGCGTTAAAAAACACAATAACAAAACAGATTATATCATTACTTACGAAAACAACGTTTACCGAAAACATTTCCACAGATAAAGACATTTGTATAAATGGTGTAGAAGACGACCGTTTCGGAGGGGGGGGGGTCGAAAAACTAATTTGTAAATACCATGGAAAACGTCTTTATAATAATAATATATGAAATAAACGAGATAGAAATATATTTATAAATACTCTGGTCAGATTTCTTCATAGAAACATTTTATTTGAATTATTATAAATAAAATCGTCATTTCACGACAGACATATCACACACACACACACACAGACCGACATATATATATATATATATATATATATATATATATATATATATATATATATCACAATATGTATTTTTGTGTATTAATAAAGAACTAGGTCAAAATACAAATACAAGAAATTGTAAATTCAATTATAATTCTTGTATTTGTATTTTGAATTGTAAATTCAATTATAATTCTTGTATTTGTATTTTGACTTAGTTCTTTATCTATATATATAGTAAGTTTTCTTGTTTAATAATTTAAAACAACATAGGTTATTCAAATACAAGAATATTTATTAATTTATATCCAAAGCTTTTCGTTGGTAAACAGTACCAACATCATCAGGAATGAAAATTACAATAATGTAAGCTATAGGCCTAAGACATATGTTAAATTGTTTAACAGTGAATTTAACATATGTTTTAGGCCTATAGCTTACATTATTGTAATTTTCATTCCTGATGATGTTGGTACTGTTTACCAACGACAAGCTTTGGGTATAAATTAATAAATATTCTTGTATTTGAATAACCTATGTTGTTTTAAATTATATATATATATATATATATATGTGATTAATAACTAAATTTGGAATTACAAAATTTACAAGTTCTGCTTGCACATTAAAGCCTTTTTAACAAATCTGAACGTTAAACTTGCTGCAACAAAACGTACGTCGCTTAAAAATTCTATTTAATTTCGTTATAGTAACGTCTAGTGCTGTTATAGTAGCTAACAACTGCTGTTTTAACTAGATCATCAAAAATTGCCAACCGAACGTTGAAGAAACGTTGGATTTGTAACCACTGAAATGAAAATTTGAACCTTACAGATATGTTCAAATCTAGCGATACCTTGTAATTTGAATTAATTTTTAGTGTGTTTTTTAATTAGTAAAGGACTTTTTTTCACAAAGTAAATACAATTTGTTTAGCAAATTTATTTTATATTTATTTAGTAATTTCAAGGTTAAACAACAGATATGAAACAAAGGGTTATATGGGGTGTTTAACAATATAATAAAAATACTTTGTACACAAACCTTATATAAACATAGACAAGAAAATGCTTCTTTAGTGAGTTATGCGGAGAGTATTCGCCCGGATTCAACCCTCTTGGAATAAGTTCGTATTGAAACTATTTGGCATTAATTAAGGAGTGTAAAAGGGGGTTGCATAAGGTTTTTAACTAAACCAGGTACCAGATCCGTAGCTGGGGCCGATTATGAGAAAATGAAAAACTGATTTGGAGGGGAGGCAACGGAAATAAATTGCTTAAAAATTCCACGTTAATTATATTTGTTGTACAATATTGTTAAACAATAATAAGTAATAAACAAAAAATAGTTTTAAATAAATGAAATTGATGTTAATAAAAGCAGCTATATTTTAGTTATATTAAAACATCCGGGAAATGTTTGGATAAACTCTAATACTTGTAATGGATGTGGCATTAATAATTTGCTAAATAGCCCTCACTGGAGTTTTGTTACTATAGAATGAATCTTTTTCTTATTTAACGATATAGAATCACTGAACTATTTCCGTATCTTCGTGAATGACCTTGAAATGTGAAAAGCTGTATAAATATAAAGTTTTTGGTGTTCTTATTACTTTAGTTCTAAATCTAACTTATCAGGAAGTAGTTAAAAGGGAGTAGAGGATAAAGGGGGATCATGCGTCCTGGGAAAGTATATAATGATCCTCGGTGACTGGGAATAATGGAATAGCTTGGCGTGAGCAGGGTAGAACTGTTCTTCAACAAGTAGGGGTATCTTCCTACTAACTACAATACGGTTTAGAACTGACATTGGGGAAATTCAAATACTTGGACGAATTTAAATATTATTCTTAAATAGGAATTGAGCCTGGCCTGTGAGTCAAGGCCACACAGGGTTAGTTGTTTATTTATTTAAGGGGATCAGCAAATACAAGTACGAAGGCTAACAAAACGTTTGGGACATACGAGTTCTGGTAGAGGATTTAGACGAAATCATGACATCGCGTGATACAGAGAGGAGTCTAATACTTTCTATCGAGGTCATAAACAGGTAATGACTCATTACACCTAGAAAGAGAAATGGTAGATGGAATTAGGTAGGCCTAAGCAAAAGATATAATGATCCCATTGTGATGCAGGGAGTACTATTAAAGCATTGGCTCAGAACGTTGTTGCGTCTCTACAGCAGTAATGACTCCCTGCGCAGCTACTGGTGCTGAATACTCCATGGTAGGTGGAATTAGGTAGGCCTAAGCAAAAGATATAATGATCCCATTGTGATGCAGGGAGTACTATTAAAGCATTGGCTCAGAACGTTGTTGCGTCTCTACAGCAGTAATCACTCCCTGCGCAGCTACTGGTGCTGAATACTCCATGGTAGATGGAATTAGGTAGGCCTAAGCAAAAGATATAATGATCCCATTGTGATGCAGGGAGTACTATTAAAGCATTGGCTCAGATCGTTGTTGCGTCTCTACAGCAGTAATCACTCCCTGCGCAGCTACTGGTGCTGAATACTCCATGGTAGATGGAATTAGGTAGGCCTAAGCAAAAGATATAATGATCCCATTGTGATGCAGGGAGTACTATTAAAGCATTGGCTCAGAACGTTGTTGCGTCTCTACAGCAGTAATCACTCCCTGCGCAGCTACAGGTGCTGAATACTCCATGGTAGGTGGAATTAGGTAGGCCTAAGCAAAAGATATAATGATCCCATTGTGATGCAGGGAGTACTATTAAAGCATTGGCTCAGAACGTTGTTGCGTCTCTACAGCAGTAATCACTCCCTGCGCAGCTACTGGTGCTGAATACTCCATGGTAGATGGAATTAGGTAGGCCTAAGCAAAAGATATAATGATCCCATTGTGATGCAGGGAGTACTATTAAAGCATTGGCTCAGAACGTTGTTGCGTCTCTACAGCAGTAATCACTCCCTGCGCAGCTACTGGTCCTGAATACTCCATGGTAGATGGAATTAGGTAGGCCTAAGCAAAAGATATAATGATCCCATTGTGATGCAGGGAGTACTATTAAAGCATTGGCTCAGAACGTTGTTGCGTCTCTACAGCAGTAATCACTCCCTGCGCAGCTACTGGTGCTGAATACTCCATGGTAGATGGAATTAGGTAGGCCTAAGCAAAAGATATAATGATCCCATTGTGATGCAGGGAGTACTATTAAAGCATTGGCTCAGAACGTTGTTGCGTCTCTACAGCAGTAATCACTCCCTGCGCAGCTACAGGTGCTGAATACTCCATGGTAGGTGGAATTAGGTAGGCCTAAGCAAAAGATATAATGATCCCATTGTGATGCAGGGAGTACTATTAAAGCATTGGCTCAGAACGTTGTTGCGTCTCTACAGCAGTAATCACTCCCTGCGCAGCTACTGGTGCTGAATACTCCATGGTAGATGGAATTAGGTAGGCCTAAGCAAAAGATATAATGATCCCATTGTGATGCAGGGAGTACTATTAAAGCATTGGCTCAGAACGTTGTTGCGTCTCTACAGCAGTAATCACTCCCTGCGCAGCTACTGGTGCTGAATACTCCATGGTAGATGGAATTAGGTAGGCCTAAGCAAAAGATATAATGATCCCATTGTGATGCAGGGAGTACTATTAAAGCATTGGCTCAGAACGTTGTTGCGTCTCTACAGCAGTAATCACTCCCTGCGCAGCTACAGGTGCTGAATACTCCATGGTAGGTGGAATTAGGTAGGCCTAAGCAAAAGATATAATGATCCCATTGTGATGCAGGGAGTACTATTAAAGCATTGGCTCAGAACGTTGTTGCGTCTCTACAGCAGTAATCACTCCCTGCGCAGCTACTGGTGCTGAATACTCCATGGTAGGTGGAATTAGGTAGGCCTAAGCAAAAGATATAATGATCCCATTGTGATGCAGGGAGTACTATTAAAGCATTGGCTCAGAACGTTGTTGCGTCTCTACAGCAGTAATCACTCCCTGCGCAGCTACTGGTGCTGAATACTCCATGGCCAAGTAAACTCCGGTTGCATTTAGCACATTGGAAGTGAATATAAAGTGCGTGCGTCGTTTTATAGTTGCACGTGATCAGCTTCCTCTTAAAGTATCATTTACTGTTATATATTGTATGAGAAAGGGGATGTACTACACATACCTCGAGACGCCTGTCCTCATGGTATAAATAAACATTCAAGTTATATTGTTCGTTGAACACAACTATTCGTCTGTTTATTTTATTAAGGCTCATGCAATATAATATACATTCATATTATATATTAATTTTAATATATATATATATATATATATATATATATATATATATATATATATATATATTAAAATATGTAGTCATGTAATAATTAAAAACATGCAAGAAAATACAAATACAAGAATAATACTCATTCTTATAATATTTTTTAGTATATTCAATAAATTATTCTTGTATTTGTAATTTATCGTATATACATACATACATATATATATATATATATATATATATATATATATATATATATATATATATATATTATGAATAAAAAATCTTCAAATAAAAGAATAGTATTATTTATTTATTTATAGTATTCTTGCATTTGAAATGTTTTTATTTATTATCTATATTACACACACACACACACACACACACACACACATACATACACACACACACACATATATATATATATATATATATATATATATATATATATTCACAAAATTCTTTAAAGGTACAACATAAAATTCGCATATAATACTAATAATAAATTAATAAATATAATGAATAATAATAATATTATTAATATGCATGAAAAAACGGCGTACATAAATTAGAATGTGATTATTGTAATAAAGTTTATATAGGACAAACTAAGAAAAAACTTGAAGATAGATATAAAGAGCATTATAATGCATATAAAAAGCCTGAAATTTATAAATCAAATTTTGCTAATCATTGTATTAATAATAATCACATATTTCCTAATATAGATAATATGATACTTGTAAAAGAAATTAACAAAGGCCTAAGAATGAATATTTATGAAGCTTTAGAAATACATAAATTTAATACTAATAATGAGTTGATAAATAAACACATACAAGTAAAATCTAAATTTGATAATATATTCAGTGTTTGTAATGTTAGGGCAGCAAAATAAAATTTTTTAACAACATTGTAATTGATTCGGCATATCTATTTATTTGACTTAATTTGCACATATGTTAATTTTAATTGTTTAATATCCCTGATGATGTTGGTACTGTTAGCCAACGAAAAGCTTTGAATTGTAAATTCAATTATAATTATTGTATTTGTATTTTGACTTAGTTCTTTATTAATACACAAGAATACATATTGCCATATATATATATATATATATATATATATATATATATATATATATATATATATATATATATATATATTGAATGAAACTTTTTCTAACTAATATAATAATAATAATAATATAATAACTTTTTCTAAATAATGGTTTTAATTTATATAGTTTTCAAAGCTTTGCTACAAAAGTATATAGTTTTCAATAATGCTACAAAATGTTTGTAAAAAAGATGCTATTACATTTATTGTCGAAAATCTTTAAAAAATATATAAAATAAACAATTATTGTAGGCCTATTTGAAATATTTTCATTCATTAATTATATTGTATGAAAACGTATCACTATATTTAATATAATATGTATGTATAAGTCATGGGACGCCTTCAGAAACCTGGGGTAAAATAAAACTGCTTTTTACACGCCTTTAACCGCTCTGTCAGTATGGGTGAAATCTTGAAATC
>JBAIZL010000004.1:67813509-67846009 GCA_036971475.1 Prosapia bicincta
ACGCATTGTCTTATGAAGTAATGTTAACGCACTTTATTAGGTAATGTATAAACATATTTTGTGCTTTGTTTTATGAAGTGATTTAGGTAAATCGTTGAATGATTTAGTACATGATATAGTAAGAGATTTGTTACAAATTATCTTCTTTGATTTTTATTATTTATTATCAGATTTATACGATAAATTTTAAAATAATTTTCAATTTAGTTAATTTTATAATGAATGAATTTATTTACAGACACTCAGACTGAGAAGATTCAAAATATGAGCAAGTTTGTAAAGGTGTCTACCATAACTTTGTTCAGCAACAAGGATATTCACACCTGAGTAAGTGTTTTACGATAAAATGTTTTCTAATAAAATATTCAATTTTTTAGCTTTATATATCTTCTTACTAAAGTCAAATGAAATCTTTACACATGCATCTCAGTTTCGCGAGATATTGTTGACCTTGAAAAATCAGCCCGATCAGCTAGAACAATGGTAAAACATAGCAATTTTTAAATATATACTGCCGTAAATACCTATAAAACAGTGTAGTATTGAAAGTACTATCAAAAGTTAAAGCTAACTAAGTTATTAGGAGTCCTGATAAAAGCTTAAAGAAAACTTTAGCACTCTTCCAAAAGCTGCATAATATCAAAGGCACTACTACCAAAAGTTTAAACTAAGTTATTAGGAGACCCGATAAAAGCTTAAGAAAACTTTAGCACTCTTCCAAAAGCTGCATAATATCAAAGGCACTACTACCAAAAGGTTAAACTAAGTTATTACGAGACCCGATAAAAGCTTAAAGAAAACTTTAGCACTTTTCCAAAAGCTGCATAATATCAAAGGCACTACTACCAAAAGGTTAAACTAAGTTATTACGAGACCCGGTAAAAGCTTAAAGAAAACTTTAGCACTTTTCCAAAAGCTGCATAATATCAAAGGCACTACTACCAAAAGTTTAAACTAAGTTATTACGAGACCCGATAAAAGCTTAAAGAAAACTTTAGCTCTCTTCCAAAAGCTGCATAATATCAAAGGCACTACTACCAAAAGTTTAAACTAAGTTATTACGAGACCCGATAAAAGCTTAAAGAAAACTTTAGCACTCTTCCAAAAGCTGCATAATATCAAAGGCACTACTACCAAAAGTTTAAACTATGTTATTACGAGACCCGATAAAAGCTTAAAGAAAACTTTAGCACTCTTCCAAAAGCTGCATAATATCAAAGGCACTACTACCAAAAGTTTAAACTAAGTTATTACGAGACCCGATAAAAGCTTAAAGAAAACTTTAGCACTCTTCCAAAAGCTGCATAATATCAAAGGCACTACTACCAAAAGTTTAAACTAAGTTATTACGAGACCCGATAAAAGCTTAAAGAAAACTTTAGCACTCTTCCAAAAGCTGCATAATATCAAAGGCACTACTACCAAAAGTTTAAACTAAGTTATTACGAGACCCGATAAAAGCTTAAAGAAAACTTTAGCACTCTTCCAAAAGCTGCATAATATCAAAGGCACTACTACCAAAAGTTTAAACTAAGTTATTACGAGACCCGATAAAAGCTTAAAGAAAACTTTAGCACTCTTCCAAAAGCTGCATAATATCAAAGGCACTACTACCAAAAGTTTAAACTAAGTTATTACGAGACCCGATAAAAGCTTAAAGAAAACTTTAGCACTTTTCCAAAAGCTGCATAATATCAAAGGCACTACTACCAAAAGGTTAAACTAAGTTATTACGAGACCCGGTAAAAGCTTAAAGAAAACTTTAGCACTTTTCCAAAAGCTGCATAATAACAAAGGCACTACTACCAATAGTTTAAACTAAGTTATTACGAGACCCGATAAAAGCTTAAAGAAAACTTTAGCTCTCTTCCAAAAGCTGCATAATATCAAAGGCACTACTACCAAAAGTTTAAACTAAGTTATTACGAGACCCGATAAAAGCTTAAAGAAAACTTTAGCACTCTTCCAAAAGCTGCATAATATCAAAGGCACTACTACCAAAAGTTTAAACTAAGTTATTACGAGACCCGATAAAAGCTTAAAGAAAACTTTAGCACTCTTCCAAAAGCTGCATAATATCAAAGGCACTACTACCAAAAGTTTAAACTAAGTTATTACGAGACCCGATAAAAGCTTAAAGAAAACTTTAGCACTCTTCCAAAAGCTGCATAATATCAAAGGCACTACTACCAAAAGTTTAAACTAAGTTATTACGAGACCCGATAAAAGCTTAAAGAAAACTTTAGCACTCTTCCAAAAGCTGCATAATATCAAAGGCACTACTACCAAAAGTTTAAACTAAGTTATTACGAGACCCGATAAAAGCTTAAAGAAAACTTTAGCACTCTTCCAAAAGCTGCATAATATCAAAGGCACTACTACCAAAAGTTTAAACTAAGTTATTACGAGACCCGATAAAAGCTTAAAGAAAACTTTAGCACTCTTCCAAAAGCTGCATAATATCAAAGGCACTACTACCAAAAGTTTAAACTAAGTTATTACGAGACCCGATAAAAGCTTAAAGAAAACTTTAGCACTCTTCCAAAAGCTGCATAATATCAAAGGCACTACTACCAAAAGTTTAAACTAAGTTATTACGAGACCCGATAAAAGCTTAAAGAAAACTTTAGCACTCTTCCAAAAGCTGCATAATATCAAAGGCACTACTACCAAAAGTTTAAACTAAGTTATTACGAGACCCGATAAAAGCTTAAAGAAAACTTTAGCACTCTTCCAAAAGCTGCATAATATCAAAGGCACTACTACCAAAAGTTTAAACTAAGTTATTACGAGACCCGATAAAAGCTTAAAGAAAACTGTAGCACTTTTCCAAAAGCTGCATAATATCAAAGGCACTACTACCAAAAGTTTAAACTAAGTTATTACGAGACCCGATAAAAGCTTAAAGAAAACTTTAGCACTTTTCCAAAAGCTGCATAATATCAAAGGCACTACTACCAAAAGGTTAAACTAAGTTATTACGAGACCCGATAAAAGCTTAAAGAAAACTTTAGCACTTTTCCAAAAGCTGCATAATATCAAAGGCACTACTACCAAAAGGTTAAACTAAGTTATTACGAGACCCGGTAAAAGCTTAAAGAAAACTTTAGCACTCTTCCAAAAGCTGCATAATATCAAAGGCACTACTACCAAAAGTTTAAACTAAGTTATTACGAGACCCGATAAAAGCTTAAAGAAAACTTTAGCACTCTTCCAAAAGCTGCATAATATCAAAGGCACTACTACCAAAAGTTTAAACTAAGTTATTACGAGACCCGATAAAAGCTTAAAGAAAACTTTAGCACTTTTCCAAAAGCTGCATAATATCAAAGGCACTACTACCAAAAGGTTAAACTAAGTTATTACGAGACCCGATAAAAGCTTAAAGAAAACTTTAGCACTCTTCCAAAAGCTGCATAATATCAAAGGCACTACTACCAAAAGTTTAAACTAAGTTATTACGAGACCCGATAAAAGCTTAAAGAAAACTTTAGCACTCTTCCAAAAGCTGCATAATATCAAAGGCACTACTACCAAAAGTTTAAACTAAGTTATTACGAGACCCGATAAAAGCTTAAAGAAAACTTTAGCACTCTTCCAAAAGCTGCAAAATATCAAAGGCACTACTACCAAAAGTTTAAACTAAGTTATTACGAGACCCGATAAAAGCTTAAAGAAAACTTTAGCACTCTTCCAAAAGCTGCATAATATCAAAGGCACTACTACCAAAAGTTTAAACTAAGTTATTACGAGACCCGATAAAAGCTTAAAGAAAACTTTAGCACTCTTCCAAAAGCTGCATAATATCAAAGGCACTACTACCAAAAGTTTAAACTAAGTTATTACGAGTCCCGATAAAAGCTTAAAGAAAACTTTAGCACTCTTCCAAAAGCTGCATAATATCAAAGGCACTACTACCAAAAGTTTAAACTAAGTTATTACGAGACCCGATAAAAGCTTAAAGAAAACTTTAGCACTTTTCCAAAAGCTGCATAATATCAAAGGCACTACTACCAAAAGGTTAAACTAAGTTATTACGAGACCCGGTAAAAGCTTAAAGAAAACTTTAGCACTTTTCCAAAAGCTGCATAATATCACAGGCACTACTACCAAAAGTTTAAACTAAGTTATTACGAGACCCGATAAAAGCTTAAAGAAAACTTTAGCACTCTTCCAAAAGCTGCATAATATCAAAGGCACTACTACCAAAAGTTTAAACTAAGTTATTACGAGACCCGATAAAAGCTTAAAGAAAACTTTAGCACTCTTCCAAAAGCTGCATAATATCAAAGGCACTACTACCAAAAGTTTAAACTAAGTTATTACGAGACCCGATAAAAGCTTAAAGAAAACTTTAGCACTTTTCCAAAAGCTGCATAATATCAAAGGCACTACTACCAAAAGTTTAAACTAAGTTATTATTACGAGACCCGATAAAAGCTTAAAGAAAACTTTAGCACTTTTCCAAAAGCTGCATAATATCAAAGGCACTACTACCAAAAGGTTAAACTAAGTTATTACGAGACCCGATAAAAGCTTAAAGAAAACTTTAGCACTCTTCCAAAAGCTGCATAATATCAAAGGCACTACTACCAAAAGTTTAAACTAAGTTATTACGAGACCCGATAAAAGCTTAAAGAAAACTTTAGCACTCTTCCAAAAGCTGCATAATATCAAAGGCACTACTACCAAAAGTTTAAACTAAGTTATTACGAGACCCGATAAAAGCTTAAAGAAAACTTTAGCACTCTTCCAAAAGCTGCATAATATCAAAGGCACTACTACCAAAAGTTTAAACTAAGTTATTACGAGACCCGATAAAAGCTTAAAGAAAACTTTAGCACTCTTCCAAAAGCTGCATAATATCAAAGGCACTACTACCAAAAGTTTAAACTAAGTTATTACGAGACCCGATAAAAGCTTAAAGAAAACTTTAGCACTTTTCCAAAAGCTGCATAATATCAAAGGCACTACTACCAAAAGTTTAAACTAAGTTATTACGAGACCCGGTAAAAGCTTAAAGAAAACTTTAGCACTTTTCCAAAAGCTGCATAATATCACAGGCACTACTACCAAAAGTTTAAACTAAGTTATTACGAGACCCGATAAAAGCTTAAAGAAAACTTTAGCACTCTTCCAAAAGCTGCATAAAATCAAAGGCCCTACTACCAAAAGTTAAAGCTAACTAAGTTATTAGGAGACCCGATAAAAGCTTTAAGAAAACTTTAGCACTCTTTCAAAAGCTGCATAAAATCAAAGGCCCTACTACCAAAAGTTAAAGCTAACTAAGTTATTAGGAGACCCGATAAAAGCTTAAAGAAAACTTTAGCACTCTTCCAAAAGCTGCATAAAATCAAAGGCCCTACTACCAAAAGTAAGTTTTTACGAGACCCGATTAAAGCTTTAAGTAAACTTTAGCACTGTTCCAAAAGCTGCATAATATCAAAGGCACTACTACCAAAAGTTTAAACTAAGTTATTACGAGACCCGGTAAAAGCTTAAAGAAAACTTTAGCACTTTTCCAAAAGCTGCATAATATCACAGGCACTACTACCAAAAGTTTAAACTAAGTTATTACGAGACCCGATAAAAGCTTAAAGAAAACTTTAGCACTCTTCCAAAAGCTGCATAAAATCAAAGGCCCTACTACCAAAAGTTAAAGCTAACTAAGTTATTAGGAGACCCGATAAAAGCTTTAAGAAAACTTTAGCACTCTTTCAAAAGCTGCATAAAATCATAGGCACTACTATCAAAAGTAAGTTTTTAGGAGTCCCGATTAAAGCTTTAAGTAAACTTTAGCACTGTTGCAAAAGCTGAATAAATCATAGGCACTACTACCAAAAGTTAAAGCTAACTAAACCAATAGCACTTCCACTAAATGCTTCATTAACACCTAAGCACTTGTACAAATTGTATAGAAAATGTGACACTATTGCCAAAAACTGAATAGAAATTCAGGGATTTCTGTATGGCTGAAAGAATAGAGAACTTGAAACTGTGCTCTCAGGGTATGAGGCCCTCGCCATATTTGACTAAACAGTTAAAAATCACCATAAAGTGCTAACGTTAGGCGAGGGTGGGCGGCATTAAATAAGCGTGTATAACGAAGGCTATTGTGCAGCTGAATAGCCTCACTGCAGGGGGTGTGGTTAACTCAACAATCACTTGAAAACAGCTGATCCATCAAACCCGCATCAATTACGCGGATTTGTGTATCTTATGTGCCTGTTTACTTGAATAACTCGTGATGCTGAGTCTATGTTTTGGGTTTATATAAAAGTATAAGTATAGATGTAGGGAATAATACAGTTTATAACTTACTGTAATTATTATAGGCCGTTACCAGTGAAGAAATGATTTTGCAAAATCATCTATTTATATTGTACCAATAATAGACTGAGGCACACACGTTCACACCCTCGTGTTGGGTCTATTTATGTAATGTCTCTTTGTTCCCTATGCCAGTAAGGAATGATTGATTGTTTTCAAGGTGGCCAATACATAATAGCAAACCTGGTTCATTTCAAACAATTTATTTTTGTAACTTACCATTTACAAGCGAACATCTGAATTTATAAATAAAAATTAATTTTACCATTCAAGTGATGGATACCATGATTTCCCCTATTTTCTCCAGAAGACATCACATCTCTTACTTCTTACCTTTCTCCCTCCATATACTTAGACAGAGGTCTTTGGCACTTTCTGGTATGTAACTCTGCACGCATGGTGCCACAATCCTTCTTTATTCTCTACCGGAACGAGGTGGCGATGGATAGGTAAAGATTGTGAGTATAGGCAGTGTTGAGGTAAAGACATAAATACATATAAGAGTTGGGGGGGGATATCTCACCACTTGTGCTGGATTGCGTACCTGAAGTAGACATACAGTCTGTAAGAGTCAGAAAGAGGCGTCACCGGTTACACCACCTTGTAAGGAGATGGTTAGAGGTAGGGTATATGAAATAAGGCGGAACCCAGGAAAGATCTCCTGGCGGAACATATTGATCTCCTGGTAGCGGGAGTAGGGAAGCGTATAGCGTCGCTTGGTCAGGCCGCTTACTTGAAGTAGGCTCTCTTACAAGCGTGTTGAAGAGCGTTCATCCGCTACCCAATCCCATCCTATACTTTAAGTAAGTTCTAGACTAGTGGTTATGTCTATACTTGATTTTATATACCTAACACACACACACACACAAACACACACAGGCGCGCGCTCACTCACGCGCACACACACACACACACACACTCTAATAAAGTAACTACTAATTAGAAGTGTATAGAAGCTGAAGGATGTGGTGAATCTTTACGCCATGTCGACTTGATCTGTCAGTCAGAGAAGTCTGCGTCGGTCTCTGCCGCGACATTAACTCTTGCCTCATGGAGTAAACTTTGGAAGAGAATTATCTTGACACGCTCTATTTAAAAACGAGATAAAAAAAGATCTCTATTGAGCAGATCGGTTCCTCTTTTCGGTCCCGTTTAGGCGGGAAGGGGTTTCGGTTTTTGGTAAATAAAACTTAGCGTAAAACTTTATTATGGAACGTTACCAATTCACTCAAGGCCTTCCGGGTTATTTGCCATAAACGTGTAACAGTGTATTTCAGTTAAAGTAATTTAACTGAAGAAGAAATATCTGCAAAGTGACAGGTGATGGCAAAGCGCAGGTTTCCCATTACTAATTATATATCAGTCTTACTGATTTACACCGGAAGCTTAATATCTCGCTTGTAATCACACATCTGACAATGCAAAGCGACGATAAATTACCGCTTCCAGTTATAACCTGTTGCATAAATATTTACAGCTGTTCGTATACTGATTTTATCTAAAGTTAAAATAGAAAAAGTCAAATTATACTAGTATAACCTATTAAAGGTATGATAAAGTTAATGTAGTCATAAAGGGCTCTCAGGAAAAGTTGAAGACAGTGGACCATTCTGACACAATGGACGTTGAAAATATGGCTCTGTAGTTTGTCCAAATATTTTTTCATGATTATTATTTAGCTATGGTAAAAAAATGTCTAGTTTTAACTGTGTTAAAGATGAATAACTATTTTTGCTACATTTATTATTTTTTAAATGTTATTTTTGTTCAGAAGCTATATTATATATTCATAATCTCTAGAAGATATACCCAGATGGGCATTATGTTCAACAGGAAAAGTTTAAAGCAATTTCACGCTGAAGGAAACTCTCAAGTTATGCATGATGTTACTTTATAAACCTTATATTCCTACGTTATGCTGTTCACATTTTATTCTACAGAGTAAGCAATAAACAAAAGGAAATAAACACGATGACCCAGGCTAGTACACAGTTCTAGCTCGAAACTGGTTCGCTCTCCTTTGAAAGCTATAGCATCTGTACTATGTTAATCCAATAATAACTCAGAATTTAGAAATTTTGGGCGTTTAGCACTTTCCCTCTGAAACTTTCATGTATTACTTCCTGATTTGGGTAAATGAAATATCCATACACAGACACATATATGCAGTACAACTACTTTTACTGGGCTCATAGTGGTGTGTTTGCTAGTTGCAACCTCTTGAAGGAGCAGCTCGTGCCATATAAGTAGGACTGTAGGTGAAGGGGTCAAGTATGGTTCGCGTGGGCAGTTCCGCGGAAAAGTACTCAAAGCAAAGATGTCTTGCCGCTACTCCGAAAGACAACAAATGTGGCAAACACTCAAGACTGTCGCAGGGTATCTCCTGGGTGGTCCAAAGGGCCCAGAAGGACAAAAATTAGTTTGTCAAATGTTACATCCTTGAAATACAGAACCATCGTAACTATAGGGAGATATTTCTACCCATATATTTTCTATTTATGTAACTCTAATTTCAAACACTTAACCAATACTTTATCCAAGAAATTATTAAATTTCTAGAATCAAAATTTACCGATCGTTGGGCAATTTGGTTATAATAATGCATACATGACTAAAAACATGATCTCTCTATTGTAGATCAGAATTTAAGATGATTAATATTATTATGAGATAAATGAGAATTATTAATATGAGATATCAATAGAGCCCTTGATAATTTGTACATCACTAAGGAAAGCAAAAACAGAAAGCGCAAAGCCTTCAAACCCGCAGGATATTCTATCGATTTTCCTGGACACAATTTTAGAGTTAAATATTAAGATTAAGATTTAGAACGTAACACCTAACGCCTTATAACATCTTATAATTTTTCGTCATATCAGAGCAAACACCCAGATTATGAATTCGGTCTTTTACTGGAAGATGGTAGCTTTTACGGGACCATGAAAACCTCGTCGCCTAACGTAAGATGCCATTGATAGAACCCATTGATAGAAAATGGGTATTTTTTATAACCCCCGTGAAAATCATCATTGTGACGACAGTTTGTAGTGTAACGTGTTCTCGTCACTTACACAATTCCCAGTATCAGTGCTTCATTTTGTATTTTCTTGATCCTACCTTATTCCATCAACCCTTTCTTACGCGTCTACTTACGTGGGAAGTATAACGGATAAACAAAACTTTATGGATCCGATAGTAAGTAGGTGTACAACAAGTACACCCCTCTACACATGTGCTGCCACATTTCTCCTACATCTCAGTCAGTAGTTTCTATTTTTAGACCTACCAATTTCCATCAACACCTTTCTACCCCCTTCTGCTTACACGGGAAGTGTAACGGATAAACATAACTTTATTCGTCCGATAGTAAGTAGGTGTACTACAAGATCCTCAGACAGGAGATTCTGTTCCTCAGTCCTACTTAATTCCATCTACCCTTTCTTTCCCTTCTGCCTACATGGGAAGTGTAACGGGTTAACACAAGTTTATGGGTACGATAGTAAGTAGGTGTACTACAAGATATCTCCTACATCCACCGTCAGGAGGTTCTGTTCCTCAGTCCTACTTAATTCCATCAACCCTTTCTACACTTCTAGTTACATGGGACGTGTATCAGGTAAACACAACTTTATGGGTCCGATAGTAAGTAGGTGTACTACAAGTACACCCCTCTAGACATGTGCTGCCACATTTCTCCTACATTCGCAGTCAGTAGGTTCTAGTTTTTAGAAAAACTTAATTCCATCAACTTCTTTATACCCCCTTCTCCTTACATGGAAACTGTAACGGATAAACATAACTTTATGGGGTCGATAGTAAGTAGGTGTACTACAAGTACACCCCTCTACACATGTGATGCCACATTTCACCTACATATCAGGCAGTAAGTTCTATTTTTAGACGTACTTAATTCCATCAACACCTTTCTACGCCCTTCTCCTTACATGGGAAGTGTAACAGATAAACACAACTTTATAGGTCCGATAGTAAGTAGGTGTACTAAAAGATATCCCTCTACACATGTAATGCCACATTTCTCCTACATATCAGGCAGTAAGTTCTATTTTTAGACGTACTTAATTCCATCAACACCTTTCTACGCCCTTCTCCTTACATGGGAAGTGTAACAGATAAACACAACTTTATAGGTCCGATAGTAAGTAGGTGTACTACAAGTACACCCCTCTACACATGTGCTGCCACATTTCTCCTACATCTCAGTTAGTCAGTTCTTGTTTTAGACCTACTTAATTCCATCGACTTCTTTCTACGCCCTTCTCCTTACATGGGAAGTGTAATGAATAAACACAACTTTATGGGTCCGATAGTAAGTAGGTGTACTACAAGTACACCCCTCTACACATGTGCTGCCACATTTCTCCTACATCTCAGTTAGTCAGTTCTTGTTTTAGACCTACTTAATTCCATCGACTTCTTTCTACCCCCTTCTCCTTACATTCGGAGTGTAATGGATAAACACAACTTTATGGGTCCGATAGCAAGTAGGTGTTCTACAAGTACACCCCTCTACACATGTGCTGCCACATTTCTCCTACCGTCTCAGTCAGGGGTTTCTATTCCGTAGTCATTTTTGATTCCATCTCCTTACCACCCCTCACCTCACATGGGAAATATAATGGGTAAACATATTTTGTGAAACCGATTGAGAGTAGGTATATTAAACGAATGCCACCCTAAACACGATATTCCGCATTTCCCGTACATTCTCTGTCAGGAAGTTTTATTGCATTAACCCTACAAATATTCATGCCCCTTCCTATCCCTCGTAGGCAACTGGCTGATCACCAAAAAACTACAAAACGTACGTATATAAAAAAATTACTAACAAAGCTATTAACAAAAATATTATATTTAAATGTTTAACGACAGGGGCCCCCTAAAACTACCAAATGAAAGTTATTTTCCTATTGCTTTAGGAATTCTACTTTAAAGTTCCTTGTATTTGCTAAATAAAAACATCCGTTGTCTTTGGGTAATCAAGCTCCGTGTTTTAGATTAAACTTTAATAATCATTGTTTACATATTCTTGTTGGATATAAGAGGCGAGGAGATGTATACACGTGAGTACTTTCCAGTTACCTTTGTTGTTACTTGAATGTTAACGAGTTACAAGAAGCCATTCAAGATTAATGCTTACTTTAAAAATAATTCTCGTAGGTTAGATTAGCTCATGAAAACTACGCGATTATGTTTATGTGCACCACGAGCCAAGATGCACCTGGAAAGGTCTCACAGCTCTACACTAGCTCACAATAGCGCCAGACAGTAGCACGTGCTTCATGTACTTGCTGGGGGTGGACGTATAATATACGGGGATGTGACGTCCTTCACAAGACAGCAGGTGTCCATCCATCCTTCCACATCATAAACTGCCGTCAGTCTAGACACTACTTTAGCCATCCTTAATTAATGCACCTCAGACGCATTGCGTTACAGGTTCACCAACAGTACTTGTAACAGTTGGACCCCTAAAGCATCCCCTAACCCTTACCACGGGGGTTACAGGATGACAAAAGCTAAAGGGGTGGGAAAGGTCACACTGTACGTTATCGGTTTGATTCTAGAGCAGTTAACCCCTCCCATTGCCGATCCTAGATCGTAGGGTGATCGCAAAACAAAAATCTAGTTGCTGACCAAACTACTTTATACAAGAACCCCCAAAAGTTAGAGTTCCTAACGTCCATTACTAACCTCTAAAAGACTTCAGCTACAATATATTTTAAAAATAAACAATACAATTTTGAATTATGGACCACGTTAATATGCATACAGGAGATTTAAAAATATGCAACATCCACTGTGATTTCTTTTCTTATTATAAATGTTATTTTTTAATACATTGTAAAAAAGAATTTTTGTCTATTATCGGTTTTGTTGCTGAAGCATAGAATTTTTTAAAAAGAGAAATTTATTCTTTTTCCTACAAGATTTTGTTCCTAAATTAGAAATAAATTCGTGGTCCACCCGAGCTCCGATAACTAGATATTTCGGTTCTATTTTTTCTTTGAGTATTCATTGCGCATTTTTATGATTTCCCCCGTATTTATATCCTAAACACTTTCCGTTTTTTCTTAAAACTTCTATAACTTTCCGTAATTAGGAATATCATAACTTAAAATTGTAAAATCTTGCAGGAATCCAGTTAGGCATAAAACCTTCTGCAGCCCTCGCTTTCCTGATGTTTACTACCATTTAGATACTTTTATTCCAAGCCACAAATACAATTCTATAAATTTAATAATTGTTAATATGAATATTTACTTCGCATTTCAATGCAATATAGACTCTTTATTTAATATATATATTGAGATTGCTGTTGTAATTAATTTTCTCGGCGATTATAAAGCTTTGAAACATTTGTAACATAACAAAAAGGGCAAATAGAAATTTTAATAGCTCACACATACATAAGAAAGGAAACCTAAACTGGCAGAGGCATACATTCAAATATTATAAAGCTTAGCACTGATTATTATAAATCATTAGCTTCATATTGGATTTTAACATTCTATCAAGATTAACATGAAAAATTTGAGCAATTTTCTTCTGCCATTGCAGTGGATAGGTTCATTTTAAATTAAAAAAGGATTTGTAATTCGTCAAAGTTGGAGAAACTTTGAGCTACATATTCTCAGAATAATGTAATAGTTGCCCTTCCCCTCAGGAGAAGAGGAAAATAAATCTGTGACATAATTAGCGAGAAATATGGCAACGTTGTTAATCCTGGTTGACATGAAAACGCACACTCCCTTATTAAGAGAAAAAAATAACGAGCTGTCAAAATTCCTTTTTAATTTTAATATTACTACAGTTTTTTTAGAAGGAGGAAAAAGTTACCAGAAAAAAGTACTTTGGGGATAGACTTGGAAGTAGCTCCAAGTGAACAACGCTGGTAAAATCCCATTGAAAAGCCATAGCACTCATATAGATAGTGTTTTGGCAAAAGTTTGTAACTCAAATTTTGAACACTTTACAGGAAAGAGGGAAAAATTGTTTTGGGGTTCCTAATTTCGATAATCCTTTGTACACATTAAGTAGATTGTTTATGATTATTATTGTAAAAGAAAAGATATTTAATTTAAAACAATATAACATTAGTTTTTACTAGCTTTTAAAAACAAATCTACAGAAAATAACAAACTAAACCCATGTGTGGGGTTTGCCTTTTTGGCAAAATATAGTAGCACTATGCAAAGGGACGTAATCCACATTTTGTGGGTTACATCCTTCTGGCTCATTCATTACAAAACACTTAGTCAAGATGACGTAATCCACATTTTAAAGGTCTTATTCCACAAATTCTAAGGGTTACGACTTCTTACCCAGATTGTTGTCAAATATTTGCCGCTATCTGTACGCTACTTGTGCACCAGGGTTGGTTACGACAAACTTTGGTTTGCCTTCTTGGTGGGTTTACAGTAAATTGAAGCTAACACCCTTTCGCCAAAACGTGTACTATGTCCCACTGAACAATAAACAGCTGCTAATTCAATTTGAGAAAATTGAGGGTTACGATCTTCTGCCAAAACACCATCGATTTATTATAACCAAACGCAATAACTTCTGAAAGCCTTTGATCGAATCGGTTATCTTTCCCCGAAACTCAGCAGTTGGTTTCCCCGAAACAAAATAAAAAAGGGGGTCAGGACGTAATTGAAAGTTCACAAAGCGTGTAGTAAGATGAAGATAGTATCACAGTTGGTACTAGTCATGGCTGGATTATCACACGAGATCTTATCTGTGAGACAATGACATTAAGTTGACAGTAGGACGTGAGAAACGGGTCAGGCAAAGGAAAACTGTCATTAAATAGTGGAATGTGTTGTTCGTATTAAAGACATATTTCCTTATGACAGGTCTCATTATACAAATTCTCACGATTTCTTCAAGAGCTTCTAACAAGTAAATACAGCGTAGGCCCCTTTAGTTTAAATATAACTGTTCCCGTCACAGATTGGATAATGTCAAGGCGGAGTTGATTCTTACGTTACTCCCAGGCTAGAGTAAACCTTTTCAAATACGACACAACGAATTTTACAAAATAAAATTTATAAATAGTATTCGAGCTGGATTGTGAGTGAAAGTTATAATTAAAGAATAAAGATATGGTACAACTCACAAATATAACCTATGTTATGTTTAATATTTTTTTAGTTAATTTGATTTGTGTATCTTCAATGAGGATGACGACAAATTAGTCGTTGAAACGCGTATGAAATAAAAAATTTTATATTTGTGAGTTTACCATATTTTTATTCTTTAATTATAAAATAAAATTTATTTTTAAAACTGACAATAATTTGTTTTGTGTTCAAAACACTTTTCCTTTTGATAACGTACTAGAACGTCTCGTGATTTATAAAATTTATCACGAGGAAAAAACTCATGTGCTAATTTTTCTATTGACATACTTCAGCAATTTTAAACAACCCTTTTAAATTATGATGAAACAATTTGGAAAGTTACCATAGCACTCTGTTGATAACCAATTCACTAATACATAAACCCAAAGTCCAGATCTAGGCGAAACTTTATTGAACTATGTCTATGAATACACGGTAAAATTAATTTGGGGGTTTTGAAGAAGTTATTTAGACCCGTCTAGTACTTTAGTCTTCTACAGCAGTAAAGCTATAGAAATATAAAATGTCAGATTTCCGAAAGAAAAACGAATTATTCCGAAGAGTTCCGAAAGAAGAAAATGGCGGTTAATTCTTTTTTTTCACTAAGAGGTTATTTGGAGGTTATGTTTAAATAATTTTCGAATGAAATTTCCTATATATTCAGAAATATAGTGTTATATTTGATGAAATTATAAAGTGACATAAATTTATCTTTTATTACTAGTTGATTATGTTCCTTTTTGTGTTGTAAATTAACGCTAAGTTAAAATCTATAATTAGGAAAATCATATTTTTTCCTAATATCAAACGGTAAATATAGCTCTGTCTAATATTTACTAATTAATTAAATTGATAAGGGGTCTTTTTAATTCAATTTAAAATGAAATTCATGTGTAGTTGAGCTGTTAAATTTAAATTTAAAAATGCAAAGTTCAAACAATAAATAAATAAAAATAAGAATAATGTTAAGTTTTGTATTGTGTGAGGTTTTATGCATTTTCTGTAGAGCATTTAGAATATACAATAAGTACCGAAGAGAAACTGAACTTTATAAGGTTATGTTGCGTCCTTATCGCTTTCCTAATGACCTAAATGCTTTAACCTTACTTGCCTTAAGAAGTTTACAGTTCTGCCGTGCGTGCGCGACAAACACCCATTACTTTTGTTAAATGCCATTCTGTAGCTGTTATTTTGGTATTTGTAATCTTCGACTATATAAATGCTTTAAATGCCAGACAGACATTTTTGTTTATTTTACTATCATATTATTAATTACACAAAATAATTTATAAAACGTAAAAAAGTAGATAATAAAATAGAAAAACACCTCAAAGGACTGAAGCTTATACAGAACGCTTTGAACTGTCGGTAAAGATTCAGATATATCAAAAATGAAAACAAATTTGAACAAGGAATTCAAAGTGAATAAAGGGGAAGGAAATGTAAAGAAGAGCTAAAGAAGTAACAACTAAAGCGAGAAGAAAAATTAGGGATGAACGAAAAAACTAAAGAAAACCCAGAAAAGCATGAAACGTTTTAAGAGCGAACAAACTCGATCTTATAGTATGTTTATAAACTTATATATATTTAGTAATATATTATGTAACGTAACAATACAAAATTTCATTAAATTTCTACAAAATCGTATATAGCCTACATTTGTAAAAGAAAGTAATTTAAAAAATACATTTTTAGAAATTCTAAACTTCATTATAAATAGAAATATATAACCGCGTTTGATTATATACAAATTCTTCGTAAATAAATGCCAGCATATTTAGTGTGTTGATAATATATAAAAATGTATTTAGTCTTTAAATATGTATGTTATTACAAGTGGAATATAGTCATATCGTGCATATTTAAAAATCGAGTCAAGTTGTTAGAAACAAGCGGATTAAATTCGGCAAACTGATGGATTTCTCACGGGGTGTGAGAAAGCTAGGAGAGGCGATTGCAATAAATAAATCTCAGGGCAGCGTTGACAAATCTCGCTTCAGCCGGCAGCTGTAGCTATCGATACAAAGATTTCTGATCTCACTTCCGATAAAGGTAAGAGGGGCCTTCCACGTGGTGGCACTCAAACCACCCTGATTTACAGGCTTCATATTTTGTTGGGTAAATTCTATTTGTGACGTATATTAGTATTCCCCACTAGACGAACGTCTTGGCTACAATATGGAGCAGGGGACATTCGGAACCACCCTGTAACAGCCTTATACCTTTTATTTCTCGCGTACTATTATTGTACAATATAAAAAGTAACATAACTTACGTGTAATAAAGACAACTGTTGTATGAAACATATGTTATCACGTATTTAAATCAAATATACATTTTTTAAAATACAAGTAATATAAAAAAATTCAAGTAAATTCGTACTAATGTTAACATAGAAATATATTATTTTTCAGTTACCATAGAGCATATTTATGATATTGTGTGGTAACCATGGCAACAGTTTAAGGTTGTGCAATGGAGGTTTCGACTACAACCAGATGGGGAAAAATTCATAGTTATTGGAAATTGGGCTCAGTGCCAGGCCCGCTAGACTTCGAATATGAAGATTCTTAGTTCAAATCCGGCTGCACCCCACAAATTATATAATTTAATTACGGAATATACATTTGAAAAAACTGTATTAACATCAACTGTTATCCAATATATGTTAAAAAAAAGTATTTGAACTAGATTGGATGAATAAAAACGTATTTTATTAACAATTGAAAATTTGTACAAGATCCTCGAAATCATTTTTAAGTAACCAACCAAATAGCCGTTAGCTATTTATGTTTCTACACAATGTGGTTTATTAAACAATAAAAAACTACCGAAGTGGAAGTCATGAAGATTTGTTCTCCTACAACCGCACATATAGGTCTGATCTTGTTTTACAATTTATTCAATTCCTTCTATTATTTCACACTCTCCTTATATATATATATATATATATATATATATATATATATATATATGTATGTGTGCATATATATTTATATATATATATATATATATATATATATATAAAGAAAAAAAGTCAAAATACAAATACAAGAATTATATTTGAATTTACAATTCAAAGCTTTTCGTTGGCTAACAGTACCAACATCATCAGGAATATTAAACAATGAATTGTTTAATATTCCTGATGATGTTGGTACTGTTAGCCAACGAAAAGCTTTGAATTGTAAATTCAAATATAATTCTTGTATTTGTATTTTGACTTTTGTTCTTTATTAATACACAAGAAAACATATTGCGATATTTATATATATATATATATATATATTAAATATATATATATATATATATATATATATATATATATTAAATATATATATATATATATTAAATATATATATATATATATATATATATATATATATATATATATATATATATTAAATATATTATATTAAATATGGTGATATGTTTTCTTGTAATATAGTTAATAAATTAAAAATATTTCAAAAACAAGAATACTTTTAATGAATATATTTATTCAAAGTCCGATAATACGTTGGACATTGGAGAGCCTATTGTTAATTTAATTTATTAATTATATATATATATATATATATATATTCTGATACGTATTCCTTCACGGATGGAAAAATATGATGAATAGTTACTATCTGGAGTACATCCGTTCATTCTGTAGTCCATAAATTCGCAGTTCCGACTTTTCGCTAGAATCTCATCCAGCATTGACGAGGTGAACCCAACAACAGTAGAAGAGCGAGCCCACTGTTGTTAGGTTCACCTCGTCAATGCTGGATGAGATTCTAGCGAAACGTCGGAACTGCGAATTTATGGACTACAGAATGAACGGATGTACTCCAGATAGTAACTATTCATCATATATATATATATATATATATATATATATATATATATATATATACATATATACATATATATATATATATATATATATATATATATATATATATATATATATCTTGGTCAAATATTCAATCGTTAACAAAATACTATTTATTCGTCCACTTAAATCCAAATACACATTTTTAAACTGTAGTGGATGACACTTGATGTTAATACAGTTTTATTTAAATTATTAATTCATTAATTAAATTTAATGAATTACTTTAGTTTTATATGAGAGAAAAACGTTTCACAAAACGGGCAAAGAATGCAATATAGTTATTTTTCCAATTTGCTTAATTTAAGTTATAACATACGATTTCATGAAACAGCTGATTTTATCTTATAGGTTATGTGATAGAACAGCTGTTTTAACGCATAGATTATGTTACTTTATTTATATGAATTGTAATTATCTAATAAAAATTAACCAAAGTAAAATTTTTCATTGTAGACGTAAGTAGGAACTAGCTTTAAAACATTTTGCTATACTACTAGTTTTCATATAAATTACTTTTGAAAACTATTTTTTACGTGGCTGGATTTACAGCAGCTAACAATTAGTTCTTATTAATACATAACATTTTTCCTCTAATAATGCTTTTAAGTGAGAGAAGAAACTGGTGTCGTCTTTTAACAGCACATGCCTTTTTCAGTCACAAGAAGTATGATTGGCCCAGCGGTGGATGACGGGGCACTAACAACCCCTATGATCTAGATACGAGAATACATTTAAAGCAACTTGTTATTTAAAGTCATTGCCTGACTCATTCGTAGACAATACAAGCACCACCTAACCCTTACTGGACAAGATTCGCCCCTGTGTAACCCTAGTGAAAGGACCTCATTAGTTGACCATTACTTGGGAAAATACGTGTAAATATATTCAGACCTCCTCTATAAAAATAAAATTATAACGATTTTAAAGTGTTTAGTCATTGAACACTGTCATAACTGAAACTGGGCAACTTATTTCTAAGTTGAACCCGATCATGATTCTGAAAAAAGATCTGAATAAAATGATTAAAATTTTCTTTCTTTACAGTAATTGCATACGTACTTCAGGGACGCGACGCTACCCACTATAGACCCCATCATACTATTTCCTATTAGATCACCATTATTCTTCCTACAAGGGAATGAAAGAAGCTACGCCTTCCTGAGACGACTATAGGTAGTAAAGCTACTTAAGCTTTGGTTACCCCATCAATGATACTACCGTCACCAGCTCACATATTTTATTCACTACCACCTCTATATCTTTTACAGTGAATTATTTTACCTAACTTGCGATGTTACGTAGCACTATTCTCCGAACTCCTGACTGACAGCCACTATGCCTACTTACCGCTCTTCACTTCAGTCCTGGATAATTCCATCTAACGTTTCTTTTCTTATTTTTTATCAGGATATGTAACAGGGGCAATTATTTATAACCACGAACGCAGAGTGGGTCTCCCCAGCTTTGTAACCTTGCACCTCTTATATCCTGCATCCGAGGGTTGTTACACACACACACACACACACACACACACACTCACACACACATACACACACACTCACACATACACACACACACACACACACACACACACACACACACACACACACACACACATACAAGGTACATATATATATATCTTGTACAAATTTTCAATCGTTAATAAAATACGTTTTTATTCATCCTTTCAAGTTCAAATACACTTTTCTAGCCTATAGTGGATGACAATTAATGTTAATACAGTTTTTTCAAATATTTATTCAATAATTAAATTATAAACATTGTAGGGTCTAGGTAGGAGTATCTTCGTGCTCGAAGTCTAATACTCTGAGCCAGTTTTCCAATAACTAGAAATGTGTTTCTCAAAGATGTATATAAAGTTTCCTTTGTTTCCATCTGGTTGTCGTCGAAACCTCCAATGTACAACCTTAAATCGTTGCCATGGTTACCACACAATTTCGTAAATAATGCTCTATGATTAAAAATGAATGAAAAGAATAAAATAAACATACAACGAATAACGGAACCTTGCTTCACAAACGGGCAATGCGAATGGAATTCGAAAAGAAACTACAACACAATGCAAGCGACGAAAAAAGCGTATATATAACTTAATAACAAACATAAATAATTGTACAACACCATATATAGAATGGAAAATAGAAAATTGCATGGAATTAAGCTTTCTATTTTGCCACTTAATATTGCTATTCTGACATATGTACATACATATTTATATGAACTGTGATTATAAAGAAAAAAGAAATTGAAGTAAAATGTTAGTTTGTTGACTTAATTAGGAATTGACTAAAAATATTTTTTTTTCTATATTAGTTGTTTAATGGCTAAATCAAACCAGTATTGACTTATAACTACTAACGTGTGAGAACGTTACGTTTAATGGTGCATGTGTTGAGAACATTCCGGCACAGCAATCTAATTGTTAGTAAAGGTAATACACTGAAATGAAGGCAAGAATAGACGTCAGGACAGGTTTGTGCTCCTAAGCTCTAAGGGTACCGGGCGTCAAACTGTTTTTGTACAAATAATACATTTCCCTTTCGGTTCGGTATAAATATTCAACTAGAATAGGTTCCCGTCCTGGACAATTGCAAGACTTACTGCCTCTTCCCACAGAGGGGCCGGTCCCACAGGGACGTCGTTCCCCCTTTGAAACAAAACAGAAGGCGCTGTAACTTTCTCACGTTAATGGTCTTTCTACTGAATATGTTTGCTCGCTTTCGTCAATGGATCTATATAGAACTCATTTCAATTTTCGTACATAAATTGTTCTAGCACAGACCTCATTCGTTTGCAGTAGCACACATTTCATTGGCGTGTTTTATACAAATTTTATGCTTGCTTTCACATAAGCAAAGATTTCACAGGTTTGTTTTGAATCAAAATTTCAAATGTTTGCTTTCGTACAAGAAAAGATTTCATAAGTTTGCTTACGCACAGATTTATTTTTGGTTTTAGCACGAGCAAATACAGTATTTCAAATGTTTTTACACACAGATTCCATTCGTTGCTTTCACACAAAGGTTTCGAAGATTTTCTTATGCACAGATTTCATTTTTTGCTTTAGCACAACAACAATTTCATAGGTTTTTTCAAGCACAGATTTCATATCTTGCTTTAGCACAAGCAAAGATATCATACGTGGGCCTATACATAGATGTTATTTCTTGCTTTAGCACATGCAAAAATATCATGTGTTTGCTTACGCACAGACTCCATATCTTGCTTTAGCACAAGCAATAAAATTAAGAGTGGGATATTTGTTGCATCTGAGTTCTGGAAAGGTACCACCTTATGTTTAATTGGTCGTTTTCTTGAGCAGACCTTTTCTCTAATCGTTGCTTCCCCGCTACTCTCCGAGAAGTAGGGAAGTGTAACAGATGTGATCAAAAACTTAACATTCATTTCACCTCGGATGCCCATATTTGGCCATCAACCCGTTACTGCAGTTATATTTACAAACAGTCCGATCAGTTAGTGGACGCTAGCAGATGGCAAGGAAATGACCGATTCCATCCGCATTGAACTCACTGGCCTGGCATTACGATTCACGAAACAAATATTATACGTAAGGAAACTGAAAGTTTCCGGTCCATGACGTCAGCACAGCTGCCCTACTTCCGGCAAGACGTGCGCCAAGACACGCCTCAAGCCTTAGTGTCAGCGCGCGCCCGGTCTCAAGTTAAGAGGGTTGAAAATAAAAGAAGTCTTTAACTACTAGACTTCAGGTCACATTAAAAAGTAAACGCGCCTTATTAGGTCAGGTTACAGAGGGGAATCTTGGGTAGTGGCCAAGATATTAGATGGCAGCTTGTGTCCAGCACATCGTGGTCAATGCAAGAGAGTACAATAATTGCAGCCCTGTAGTTTATTTAATGTTTAAAATAATAATGTTTAAAAGAAAGAGAATAGAAACATTACAAATAATTCCTCAGGGCAAATTGTTGTAATCCATAACACCAATAAATATTTTTAAAAGCCTTAAAAAGAATTGAATACATTTAATATAACTTTTAAGTATTAAATATTACCTTGCAATGGCATTATATAAGATAACCTTGCAATGTTATATATAATAATAAATTGTTTAAGGCAAACAGCCACTATGATACTATCGGCTACGAAAGGTTACAAAGTTTTAGGAAAGTATATGAATGTAGATATAAAATTTCTTTGTACAAGATATAATGGACATTATTATTAACTTGTGCAGGGCCGCGTAGTTTTAGTAGACCTACTTTCAACCGGGTTAAAGAGACGTCTTTGATTGCTCGGCATATATATATATATTAAATATGGTGATATGTTTTCTTGTAATATAGTTAATAAATTAAAAACATTTCAAAATCAAGAATACTTTTAATGTATATATTCAAAGCTTTTCGCCGATAAAACAGTACCAACATCATCAGGAATGAAAAATACAATATTATGATTATTGTATTTTTCATTCCTGATGATGCTGGTACTGTACACAAAGAAAAGCTTTGAATATAAATTAATAAATATTCTTGTATTTGAATAACCTATGTTGTTATATATATATATATATATATATATATATATATATATATATATATATATATATAAAATCATCATAATAATAATTTAACGCAGCCTTTACTCTATCATAAGATTAGAGCTTAAAATTTCTGTATAAATGAGTTTAAAGTTACCCACTATGGCATAAATTCATTCTGTCACTATATTTTATTCTATGATACATCGAAGGTTTAAAGTTGACATAGAAATCAAGTTTGACGTAATCTAATACTCCGGCAATTCATGGTGTCACCTTCATATACTCTGTAATATACCAAGAGTTTCAAACTGTTGTAAAAGTCAATATTAAAATTGTAAAACGTATCTAAGATAGGAAAATCTGTTTTTTCACCACAAATACAATGAGTATAAAATCCACCTTTTACGACATATCGACTGAATACTATGCCATCTACATTGGCAGAGGGTAATACCACTTCACTGCAACTTTTTAACGTAGAGAAGAGTTTTCACCAAGACATTTGGTGCTTTTAATACAACATTAATAGGAAACTGGATTTGAAGTTTTATAATTAAAGAAACTGTAAGTATGCTAGAATAACTAAAATATTTAAAAACTTTCAGTCCTCTAATATACTCCTTTGAATAAATATTACTTTTTTGAACTACAAGGCAAGGTAGTAAATGTGAAATGAACCCCTTTACTTCCTTTCTTATTACGCCGTTCCAACAATGAACCTTCGTTAAAACAGGCCGGACCTATGAGTAGACATTTCGGGAGTACTTCCTGCTTCACCTGGCAGGCGGCGCTGCTGTGTCCGACACCTGTTTCTACTTCCAACAATCAAATGCTCTTAAATACAAACGCCCTCCAAGACTAATTATGTATTGTCTATAAATTTCGGCTAACTGTGATCGATTAATCCTACGGCAAGGGTGAACACCTTACTAACATTAATTATGTTCATCCCCTTCCACAAAATCGATTATAAGAAACGGTTTCCTGGATATTATTTTAACAGGAAGTACTTTTCATAAATTGTTAATTGTGTTTGTTCTGTAATTCAGAGTCTATGATGATATAAGTGTATTGATCATATGTTAAAGACGAGTGGAATGCATTTTTCTTCAAGTCGATTAAAATTGCTTTTAGGGCGATACAAAAGACGGAAACTAAACAAGTAATATAATTTTTTTTAAAGTCAATTCCTACTTCAATCAACAATAAAAAGTTTTATTTTAATTTCTTTTCATTTTATAATTACAATTAATATATTACAATGAAAATATTGGAAAGAGCCCCAATACTACAAAAGTAATCAAAAATAAGAAAATAAAACAACTTACTTAAGATTAAAACCTTATTTACATTTCGATGACCATGTCATCATCATCCGAGGGTCTTATTACACAGATCACTCTAGTTTGTAACTCCTTGTTTGCTAGATTGTAATTTTGTAGTAAGACCTTCTTAGGACATGGTCATCGAAATGTACATTAGGGTCTAATCTTAAGTAACTTGTTTTATTTGTTACTTTTTATTATTTTTGTGGTATTGGGGTTCATTCCAATATTTTTACTGTAATATATTGTACCTTGATATTGTGTACAATTAATATAAATATGTATATACATATGTCTGAACCAGAATATTAAGTGGCAAAATAGAAATCGAATTTCCTTGCAATTTTCCATTTTATTTTTTTATGTTACTGTTTGTCTAATATTTTTTTTGTTACTAAAAATACTCTTTTTCTGTTTTTTCGTCGCTTGCATTGAGTTGTAGTTCCTTTACGTTTTCCTTTCGCAATGTCCGTTTGTGAAGAAAGGTTAGTTACCGTTAATCCAGTTTATTTGTTTATTTTATTATTTTAATTCATTTTTAATCCTACAGCATTATTTATGATATTTTGTGATAACCATGGCAACAATATTTAAGGTTGTAGAATGGAGTTTTCGATTACAACCAGATGGTGGCAAAATAAAAATTCATATACATCTTTGACCCCATTTCTAGCTGTGGAAAAGTTGGCTCAGGGCCAAAGCGGTAGACTTCGAACATGAAGATACTCATTTCAAATCCTACCTAGACACCACATTTTTATAATTTTATTACTGAATAAATATTTTTAATAAACTGTATTCATATCAATTGTCATCCACTATAGGTTAAAAGAAATGTATTTGAACTTGATTGGATGAATAAAAACGTATTTTTTTATAACCGATTGAACACATGTACAAGATATATATGAGGAGAGCGTGAGCTAATAGAAGGAATTTATACAAGATATATATCAGGAGAGCGTGAGCTAATAGAAGGAATTTATACAAGATATTTATCAGGAGAGCGTGAGCTAATAGAAGGAATTTATACAAGATATATATCAGGAGAGCGTGAGCTAATAGAAGGAATTTATACAAGATATATATCAGGAGACCGTGAGCTAATAGAAGGAATTTATACAAGATATATATCAGGAGACCGTGAGCTAATAGAAGGAATTTATACAAGATATATATCAGGAGAGCGTGAGCTAATAGAAGGAATTTATACAAGATATATATGAGGAGAGCGTGAGCTAATAGAAGGAATTTATACAAGATATATATCAGGAGAGCGTGAGCTAATAGAAGGAATTTATACAAGATATTTATCAGGAGAGCGTGAGCTAATAGAAGGAATTTATACAAGATATATATCAGGAGAGCGTGAGCTAATAGAAGGAATTTATACAAGATATATATCAGGAGACCGTGAGCTAATAGAAGGAATTTATACAAGATATATGTCAGGAGACCGTGAGCTAATAGAAGGAATTTATACAAGATATATATCAGGAGACCGTGAGCTAATAGAAGGAATTTATACAAGATATATATCAGGAGACCGTGAGCTAATAGAAGGAATTTATACAAGATATATATCAGGAGACCGTGAGCAAATAGAAGGAATTTATACAAGATATATATCAGGAGACCGTGAGCTAATAGAAGGAATTTATACAAGATATATATCAGGAGAGCGTGAGCTAATAGAAGGAATTTATACAAGATATATATCAGGAGACCGTGAGCTAATAGAAGGAATTTATACAAGATATATATCAGGAGACCGTGAGCTAATAGAAGAAATTTATACAAGATATATGTCAGGAGACCGTGAGCTAATAGAAGGAATTTATACAAGATATATGTCAGGAGACCGTGAGCTAATAGAAGGAATTTATACAAGATATATATCAGGAGACCGTGAGCTAATAGAAGGAATTTATACAAGATATATGTCAGGAGACCGTGAGCTAATAGAAGGAATTTATACAAGATATATATCAGGAGAGCGTGAGCTAATAGAAGGAATTTGTACAAGATATATATCAGGAGACCGTGAGCTAATAGAAGGAATTTATACAAGATATATATCAGGAGACCGTGAGCTAATAGAAGGAATTTATACAAGATATATGTCAGGAGACCGTGAGCTAATAGAAGGAATTTATACAAGATATATATCAGGAGAGCGTGAGCTAATAGAAGGAATTTATACAAGATATATATCAGGAGACCGTGAGCTAATAGAAGGAATTTATACAAGATATATATCAGGAGACCGTGAGCTAATAGAAGGAATTTATACAAGATATATGTCAGGAGAGCGTGAGCTAATAGAAGGAATTTATACAAGATATATATCAGGAGAGCGTGAGCTAATAGAAGGAATTTATACAAGATATATATCAGGAGAGCGTGAGCTAATAGAAGGAATTTATACAAGATATATATCAGGAGAGCGTGAGCTAATAGAAGGAATTTATACAAGATATATATCAGGAGACCGTGAGCTAATAGAAGGAATTTATACAAGATATATGTCAGGAGACCGTGAGCTAATAGAAGGAATTTATACAAGATATATATCAGGAGAGCGTGAGCTAATAGAAGGAATTTGTACAAGATATATATCAGGAGACCGTGAGCTAATAGAAGGAATTTATACAAGATATATGTCAGGAGACCGTGAGCTAATAGAAGGAATTTATACAAGATATATATAGCAGGAGAGCGTGAGGTAATAGAAGGAATTTATACAAGATATATATAGCAGGAGAGCGTGAGGTAATAGAAGGAATTTATACAAGATATATATATCAGGAGAGCGTGAGCTAATAGAAGGAATTTGTACAAGATATATATCAGGAGACCGTGAGCTAATAGAAGGAATTTATACAAGATATATATCAGGAGAGCGTGAGCTAATAGAAGGAATTTGTACAAGATATATATCAGGAGACCGTGAGCTAATAGAAGGAATTTATACAAGATATATGTCAGGAGACCGTGAGCTAATAGAAGGAATTTATACAAGATATATATAGCAGGAGAGCGTGAGGTAATAGAAGGAATTTATACAAGATATATATAGCAGGAGAGCGTGAGGTAATAGAAGGAATTTATACAAGATATATATATCAGGAGAGCGTGAGCTAATAGAAGGAATTTGTACAAGATATATATCAGGAGACCGTGAGCTAATAGAAGGAATTTATACAAGATATATGTCAGGAGACCGTGAGCTAATAGAAGGAATTTATACAAGATATATATAGCAGGAGAGCGTGAGGTAATAGAAGGAATTTATACAAGATATATATAGCAGGAGAGCGTGAGGTAATAGAAGGAATTTATAAGACGTAAATAGTATTTGAAACCACTGACACTTGTGTGACTGCTGACAAAAATTTAACTTCAAACATTATTATTTATAAAGAAAAAACACGTTAAGACACCTTTAAAGACGTAACATGTACATTTAAATGTTCGAATAGTTGAATTTTCCTTAAATATTTTTTTTTATATTTAAATATCCTGTAAAAAATTCATAACATTCATACAATACAGAAAGTATTTATCAGTATAACGTATGTAGTAAATGTTAGTAACGGTAAAGGACCTTAGTTAGCAATATAACTTTAGTAATTGACAATATTTACCGCTATTCTGCTATAAAATAACATAATTATCCTTAGACAGACATTTTAACTTACTGTTAATGTGCAATACAGAAATAACATAACCTAGGAACAAGAAAACCAGTAGTTGTATACAGTATTTGAAATATGAGCATATATAATTTACGTTTACAAATTATATAATATATACAATTTTAAATAAAATATAAATATATAAAATATTTTAACATAATTCAATAAAACATAGTTACGATATTTTTCAATTTTTCATTTAGAAATGTCTTAAATGAAATTTTCAAAGATTCCAAATTCTTAAATTGGATTTTAAAATGACAAACAGCTGTTACATGTTTCCCAGGGAGTCGAGTGAAAATTCGTCGATCTCAGGATTGTTACAAGTTATTCCTCCTAAGTGATGAAGTTACACTCTACTGACTCATTATCTTCTTAAGGTGTCTTGCAATTCAATAAAGACTGATAGTTTGCCATTTTTTTACAGAACATTAGAGTCTTATTAATAGAATAAATTTTTAAAAAAAGAATAACACACTCGTTTTAGAGCGTAGTTTTTAAAATTACCGCAAAACAATTTTTGACACGTTTTGTTACCGAATATAAACCCAAACTGCCGCTCTCCAAATTTATTTTGTTTTGAAATCAAAATAATCAATCATTGTCTATTACTGGAGGTCTTGTAATGATTTTTTCAACAATTTTCTGAAGTCTAGACGGAGCTTCAAGAGGAGAAAACAATCCGTTTTGTCAACCTACAACCACTAACTAAGTAGAGATAATGTTTCAATTTACCTTTTAGTTAACACAAAACCTTATATGTATAAATGTACTGCCACAGAGAAGTGTCACCTGTATACTAACCACTAGACTTGATGAATTGTCCGTGACGAAGATTTGCATTTTAATATATAAGTGTTGTATTTTGTCACTAGGATGAATTTGTTTAAATTAAAAATTCGGTTGTTTTAACAATAATAATAATGAATGTATTAGAAATACGTTTCTACATCTGATTTCTTGTACTTAACAAGTTTAAAATGCAATACATTACAATTTATACCATATAATTACAATAGCCTATACATAGCTACAGTAAAATATTACAATTTACTGTAAAATGGAAAACTGCTACTTAAACATCACATACAACCATAATAATCATACATTACATACAACCATAATCACACATCAGTTACATCCACAATCACACATCAGATACATCCATAATCACACATCAGATACATCCATAATCACACATCAGATACATCCACAATCATACGTCAGATACATCCATAATTATACGTCAGATACATCCATAATCATACGTCAGATACATCCATAATCATACGTCAGATACATCCATCATCATACGTCAGATACATCCATAATCACGCATCAGATACATCCATAATCACACATCAGATACATCCAAAATCATACGCCAGATACATCCATAATCACACATAAGATACATCCACAATCATACGTCAGATACATCCATAATCATTTGTCAGATACATCCATAATCACACATCAGATACATCCACAATCATACGTTAGATACATTCATAATCATACGTCAGATACATCCATAATCACACATCAGATACATCCACAATCATACGTTAGATACATCCATAATCATACGTCAGATACATCCATAATCACACATCAGATACATCCACAATCATACGTTAGATACATCCATAATCATATGTCAGATACATCCATAATCACACATCAGATACATCCACAATCATACGTTAGATACATCCATAATCATACGTCAGATACATCCATAATCACACATAAGATACATCGACAATCATACGTTAGATACATCCATAATCATACGTCAGATACATCCATAGAAGACAAATCACATTAATCCATAATCATACACCACATAAATCCATAATAAAACATCTCATACATCGATAATCATGCATCACATACGTCTATAATCCCACATCAGATACATCCACAATCATACATAACAGACATCCGCAATCATTTACTATATACCTCTATAATTAGACATCACCTACATCTGTAACCGAGCATCAAATCCATGCGCAGTGTTACATCACATACTTACAACGTATCTTATCTATTTATTTATTGATCTACCATTATATTGTATAGATTGTTTTTTTTTTTTAATTTCAGGACAACTAATTAGTTGTAGGAATAATATACTGATAATTCTTGACGTGTTAAAGCATCAGTTTCTTTATTCTATTTAGGTATGACAGTTTTTTTACAATAGAATTATATTTTAAGATGAAAGCCTTTTGCAGTTTCCTTGAAATGGAAACCCTGTTTCAAGCTGTACTTAAGCATATACACTACGGGAAGGTTGTATGAGCTGAATACAATTATCCGGTGCGTGAATAAGAGCTCGGCCCAACTGTTACTCGGCAAAGCCACAACGTAGCCAGGTAGTTCCAATGTACGCTAACGGCCTAATTACATATGTACCCTCGCCGCTAGACAATATGGTAATACGTCGGTGTGCGACTTTAACGTCTTTTTGGTTAACTCTTGCGTCCCGTCCTGTACCCGAATTGTTGCATGCTACTGTTGTCTTTCCTGTTTGGGACTGACTGCTCGCTCATTACTTATTTATTTATTCAAGGACGGCCCTTTTAACAAGGCAAAAAATTATTATTGAAAACAGAATAGTACGTCGAACCAGATACCTTAAAGGGCAATTTGTATTGTCGAAGATTAATTTCTTTAAAGTTATTCAACTTTTTCTGGTTTGGGTTCACAACACACACACACACACACATACACACACACACACACACACACACACACACACACACACACACACACACACACACACACACACACACACATACACACACACACACTCACTCAATCTCTTTTTCTTTCACTCGCGCACATTCATCACACACACACACACACACACGCACACACACACACACACACACACACACACACACACACACACACACACTCACTCAATCTCTTTTTCTTTCACTCGCGCACATTCATCACACACACACACACACACACACACACACACACACACACACACACACACACACACACACACACACACACACACACACACACACACACACACACACATACACACACACACACACACACACACACACACACACACACACACACACACACACACACACACAAGGAGTTGTACACATCTCGCCTTGGAGTTTTTTCAATTCTTTCTATTAGCTCACACTCTCCTTATATACATCGTGTACCAATTTTCAGTCATTAATAAAATGTGTTTTTATTCATCCAATCACGTTAAACCTGTAGTGTCCACCTGTAGTGGATGACAATTGAAATTAATACAGTTTTTCAAATATTTATTCATTAATTTAAATTTATGTAATTAATTTAGTTACGTCTTTAATTTAAAGATTTATATGTAATTATAAGAGAAAGGTTCCTTGGAATAGTGAAGTATTACAAGAGGTGTATAGAATGAGAAGGTATAGACCACCATCAGCTTTATAAATAAGAAACGAAAAAATAAAGGGAATAAATAGCAACAATCAGAAATACCCAACACCATATACTGTATAGAGAGGGAAATAGAAAATTGCAAGGAATTCACTTTCTATTTTGCCACTTAATATTGTGATTCTGTCACATATAGATATTTATTTTAATTGTAATTATAAAATAAAAAGTTATTAAAATAAAATTTGTCTTTGTCGATCTGAGTAGGAATAGACTTAAATTTTTTTTCTATATTACTTGTTTTAAAATCTAGTAGTCTATGTTCCTTTTTAAGGGTTTATGCGACATTACCATCCAAAATGTGTGTATTGTTTTCGTTTGAAAATTAATTTATGTTTAAAAATTCATTTTACTTACAGAGATAATATTATATGGATAATTATAAATATTATGTAGGCCTAATCGCTTCTTCCTAGGAGATTACTTTCTAAGTGTCCAAGTATATATGGCACTCCTAAGCAATGCACGTGTAATAAAGCTAGTAGACATTTGCTTTTTAAGAGAAAACGAGAGGTTTATTCCCTTTCGTGACTGTCAACATTCGCCGCTAGAGATTAACTTCCGAGAATATCTTTGAATGCCAATCAACCCGCTCTTACTGTGTTTAGATATTGCTATAATAAATTCACCCCCGGCATCCAACAATATAATTAATTACAAATTCATACATTTGGGGAACATGTGTCGAGGACCCAACCGTCGCACGATACTATCTGCCGCAATATACAGGTGAACGCATTTCTACGCTAAGTTGTCATCGTCAGTTGAATTTCAACAAATAAAATATTTTATCGCAATGGACGCTAAGAAAAGGTTCCGGTTTGCGGCACGCAAATTCTTCTACACAACTGCAGTTTATACACCGGCTAGTTCTTTCTACCGGACAAGGGCATGGCCAACTTTCTCCAATATTTCTGTCTTCCGCTTACCGTCTCCTACCTTCCGGTAAAATCTTCCGCTCTTAACGTATTCCCCCCTGCACAGTTCTTACTATCGCGGAGAGGGATCTTACACAAAACCCTAGCTTGCGTTACTCGAATTAAAAGTAAAAGAGTACTTTAAACAGGGGCAGAAGAGGCTCGTAGTTTCTCGGGACTGCTAGG
>JBAIZL010000004.1:67851009-68146009 GCA_036971475.1 Prosapia bicincta
ACTCTAAACGTCAAGTAGAACACTGCGCATCGGGTTACCAAGTCTCAGTTATATCAGTTACAAACACTGTGACAACGGGGTCCCTTGTACTCTAAACGTCAAGTAGAACACTGCGCATCGGGCTACCAGGTCTCAGTTATATCAGTTACAAACACTGTGACAACGGGGTCCCTTGTACTCTAAACGTCAAGTAGAACACTGCGCATCGGGCTACCAAGTCTCAGTTATATCAGTTACAAACACTGTGACAACGGGGTCCCTTGTACTCTAAACGTCAAGTAGAACACTGCGCATCGGGCTACCAAGTCTCAGTTATATCAGTTACAAACACTGTGACAACGGGGTCCCTTGTACTCTAAACGTCAAGTAGAACACTGCGCATCAGGCTACCAGGTCTCAGTTATATCAGTTACAAACACTGTGACAACGGGGTCCCTTGTACTCTAAACGTCAAGTAGAACACTGCGCATCAGGCTACCAGGTCTCAGTTATATCAGTTACAAACACTGTGACAACGGGGTCCCTTGTACTCTAAACGTCAAGTAGAACACTGCGCATCGGGCTACCAAGTCTCAGTTATATCAGTTACAAACACTGTGACAACGGGGTCCCTTGTACTCTAAACGTCAAGTAGAACACTGCGCATCGGGCTACCAGGTCTCAGTTATATCTAACAGTACAATTTTTATTACGCTGGTTAACAAAGATCTATAAAATTTAACGTTATTTTCTTCCTAACAATTTACCTGTCATAACCTTATAGCGTTTCGTTCATCTTAGTAATTTTTCTGTGTTTTGAACTTCAGGATCAAAGGGACAGCATCTACATGCGCCTGGACTCTTGCCCTGTGGCGCTCCGAGATGTCAGCAACCACCAGACCCCACCCAGGACTGACTCGGAGCGCAGACGTAGCAGCAGTCAGCCCAGACCTCGACTCCGGAAGAGCCCTTGTGCGGCTAGCTCTCCTCATAGACAGAAAGCGGTAAAGAGAAGCCACAGCGCCACCAAACGTTTACCCAGCAGGTATGTCTGTGCGCTTTAAGGAAAAAGAGTTCTTAATTTAATAAATTTACATATTATGTCTTTTCTCAGTTAGTTCTTTATTCAAAACTTGATACATTTGTTCCAGGCAAGTAGCTCAGGGGACGTCTCCAGGTAAATGCAAAAATATCTCTGATGCAGGGTCTCCGGAGAGAAAGAAACAGCCGTGTTGCAACTCCGAACATCACAGCCTCCTGTTCCCACAGAGTGCTTCCGTTCTAAACAACCTAAACGAAACCCTGCAGATAGATTACTCTCCATGCCCACTGAGAACCACGCACAGTCTTCTAGCGCTCAGGAAACGCTTAGCCGATGCCTTTCCTTTCCAGTCGCCTCTGACAAGCGTAGACAATCCTTTATACTTTGCACTAAACCAGTCACCTTCTCCTAGTCCTGTAGAGCTCAACCACAAAGAAATACCTCTAGACAACAAATTGAATCCTTCAGACACTCCCGTTTTTTTGAGAAACCTTGAAAAGCATTTCTCTGAAGCAATAAAATTTGAATTTTCTAGTGAAAGAAAAAATTTTCCCAATACAACACCAGGGAAGCCTGCAAACAAACCATGCGTAGCGAACGAACAAACGGGCATATTTTGTGAAGTATCGCCGCTTGCTCGCCATTTAGCTAGGCTACGATTGGCCACGGATAGTTCGCAAAAAAAGATTGCGTCTAATGAATTGCCCGGTTTGGCGTTAATGCAATACGTCAAACCTGACTATAACCATGACATCACAGATCCAAGATTTCTTGATCAAAGGTTAACACAAACTGTCGTAGATGATATAAATAAACAGAGCAACTGTTCTGAGAAAACTGTAAACATGCAAACAGATTTTGTCAAAAATTTCTCAAGTAAAAGTAACGATAGAAACATTCCGTCAACAAGTAACGATAGAAATTTTACGTCAACAATTAACCAAAGGAATATACCGTCAACAAGTAATGATAGAAATTTCTCGTCAACAAATAACGATAGACAATTCTCATCAACAAGTAATGATAGAAATATTATAGTCAGTGAAACCAACAACAGGTTAAACACCTTGAAAGTGACTTGTGAGAGAGACATTGAAGTAGATATAGATATTAGTGGTTTAGGTAAAAACGACTCTAGTAAAACGAAACGACAAGGAATTGTTTTCAATGAACATACCTTTGCTTTGAACACGCCCCCTAATTCAGACACAGATGAAAGAAAATCATCTTCTTACGCTGCATCTATCGACATAGAAGCGCCGTCCACGTTACAGCGACAACACGTGATACGACGCCGGCGGCAAAGGGAGAAACCGCTATGCCCCGAAGATGATCTCCCTCTATCGAAGAGAATCGCTCGAAGGCCACACCCGATATCGTGTCTAACCCTACCTCAGGGCATACCCAGCCCGTTTAATGTCCTTAACATTCAAAACCTATCAGAAAAGAAGAAAAACCATAGGATATCGAAATCTATGACCCAATTAAACTCTAAACATGATCTAAGGAAAAAAGTGTTCTTTTCTCAGATTGACATAAAAAAATCGCCGCCTTTCTCAGACCTTGTCGGGCTGACGCTTCCTAAAGGGATACCTAGTCCTCCTAGTCCTGAGGAAAGTTCCGCGTCAGAGGATATTACCGGGATTAAGCCTTTGGAGAGCAGTGTCAAGTGGGATTTAAAGGACAACTGCATGTGGAAGAGGAAGAGCGACGTGAACTCATCTAACGGCTCCGAAGACACTTGGGACTCCCATCAGCTGCGCGCACTCAAGACGCCGAAAGTGGAAGAGGAACAGGGTGACAAGAATGGGCAACTTGCTCCTGAAGAATCGCCCAAACTCAACGATGAGGACGATGATGACGACGATGGGTTCTCAAGTTTGGGTAAGCTGACTACACGTTTTCTTTATTTACTGATTATGACATGTGTGTATTATTAATATTTTTTACGTCATGATATTAACCAGTCTTGACAACCCTTGAAAAAGACCTTTGGTCGAAACATTGCCTTGGAAAAAAGCACACAATAAAAAAACTGCGTTTTTATTCACTACAAAACAAACGGCTGTACTCAGGATATTTACTATTTATCATGTATATATAATACTTGTAAGTACTTTGTTTCTGAAAAACATTTTCCTGACTCATGTAAAAACTTAATTACAGTTTGATATATCCTTTATATTGCGCATTGACAAACTGTTTGCATTTTCTAAAATTAAATGTGCTTGAATTTTCTTTTGTGAAACTTAACAATTATAAACCAATGATAATAAATTTTAGATAATGTTCTTGAGAGGTTTTGAATCAAACCAAGGTCTCGCGTCGGCCATTCTCCCTAGGGACCACGCCCTCCAACTTGAGAATCATAAATCTGATAGAAACCTCCCGGTGATTTTTCTTGTGTGTACACGCACATGAGGGAAATTTTTCATACTTTGTAAACTGAAAACACATATTAGGGATTTTTCACTCATTTCCCGATGACTAAATTAGCTGAAAAAGAATTAACGCGTTTTCAATAAAATAAATAATTTATTAGCCTATGTCTCCAGCTTTGGCTAATAAATATTTCACGAAGTTGATTTCGTTACCTAATCAATAAAATTCAAAAACTTCAATAGGATAAAAAACCTATTTATTATTTTTTTTTATAAAAGAATATCAGCCGAATTTCCTTGAGCATAAAATTGTTTACAATACTTTTCATCGAACTACTTCACTTACAACTCCCCGCATATGAAATTATTTTCGGCCAACAGCTGATTGCAGAAGTCTTAAGTAATAACATTCCATTACGTGCTACTATTTTGTAATGAAATTCAGAAAGACCTTTGATTGAATAAACCATAGTAAGATTCACTGAAATATAAATTATTATATTTAATTACTGGTAAAAAAGTACTTAGAAATAACGATTATAAAAATAATTTAATAATGTACTTCAATAAACAAAGTAGCATAACATTCGTGTTAAAACAGCTGTTCTAGTAGATAACCAACAGCATAAAATCAGCTGTTGTATGAAACATATGTTATTATTTAATTTAAGTTAAAATAGCTGTGTAGAGCAGATATAATCCACTATATAGATGTGTTAGTGCATGACGACTGTAGCTATCTTGGCGTGTTGCCAACTCGAAGAGTTTTCCCAGTTCAACTTCTCTATTCAAGCGCGCTGTAGAATTGATTACTTGAATGTGATTGAATGTCCACAGAATAAAAAATGCGAATTGCTTTTGATTACAGCGTCCAGTAGCACAGTGGTTGTCAGTCCAATGGCTCTTGTCGAGAAGCAGTCAAGGTCCCGGAGGTGCCTTTTGTTCGCATCTCCAAACGCCAACAAACGCCAGAGACTCCCCCACAGAGGCATGCCAAGAACTCACAGCAAGGATAAAGGTCAGTGTACGTTAAGAATCGCGACTAAACATTTCAAATTTTAATTTTCAGTACAATTAAAGTAAGAAGTTCTTTACTTGTTTATTTGAGTTTTTCCATTATATTTTTTTTATTGTAAAGAACTTAAAACAAAACTGGAGTTTAGAACTATGAAGGGCAATTATAAAATTGTTGTAGTTTTCACAAGCAATGCTTTAATTTTTGTAAAAACGCAGTTCAACAAGTAATTGGTTATTATCTGTGACCTATTAGGAAGTGTTATGTAGGTTTGATAGTGTTACAGCTCGTTTTAATAAAAACAGGGCCTGCGCGTATTTTTAAAGCGTTTTTTTTCAATGTAAGGATGATTCAATGAAACTCTAGTCCAGACCTTTTTCTAGAATGCATGTATAATGTAAGTTAATTACGTTTCAAACAAACAAGGGTTAAAAACCAATTGGTCTTTTTCAAGCGTAATCATCGAACGTTTCATTTACTTTTGACCTCAAGAGGGACATTGGATTTTTAACCATTCTATGATTGAAACGTTATAAATAATTACATACATTCTAGCAAAAGGTGTGGTATTGGGTTTCAGTAAAAGTTCTCTAATTTTAGAAATTTTTACAAGTCCTTAGTGAGATACCGTATCTTTAGATTTATTTTGTTTTCTTTTCTGCGCGATTTGTTTTCGTTGTGAAGTGAATAAACCTTCCATTACGTTCTTTAGCCTAATAAATGTTACCTGACAGAAGTAGTGTGATTATGTGGCCTTGAAACGCTCGACATTCCCATATTGTACAGATTGGTCGTTTGCTAGTTTAGTTGATACGGTGGAGTTAGACTAAACAATTAATAAACAACTAATGAGTTTTATTACATCTGTGCTTCAGCTAACAGATATTTCGGAGGCCCACAATAACTTATCATTTAGCTGCAATGTGTAATTGAAGTGGTACCTAAACATGCGTTTGCCATTAAACCCTTTTTTACATTAATGCGTTTGTGCATAAACAAAACGCCCTTTATTGGGCACAAGGGAGCCCTAAACTCTATGCCTACGGCCGTTAAGAAAGGGATTTAACCGTGAGGACGAGCGGTCATTGTGAGGGGCGTAGGTTTGTGTTGGGCTTTATAGAAACTACAGACACAGACCCTGCCACTAATCCCTACCACAAAGCAATGAGCCGGATGTAGAGGTCTCATCATCTAGATTAGTACAACAGCCGCCTTGCTAAGATATACGAACTGAAGTTAACAACGCTTTCGTACTAAATCGGCTAATCCTACGAAATCCTGTAGAAGATGGCTAATTTGTCATCCGTACAATTAATCATGTTCGAATAATTAATTACTTCTTGCTGAAACGGAGCTTTCGAGTACTACCTACTGTCATTACTCAATGACATTCTTCATTGCCATTATTCACTAACACTACTCATTGACACTAAAATTGCCATTACTTTATTAAAGTTACACTTTTCCACCTCTCATTGTCAGAATACACAGTGCCTCCGTTCCACTGTTAATTTCCCATTGTCAGTACTATTTTCCACTACTCATTGGCATTTATCAAACCTCTGCTCATTGATTTGCCATTACTCATGTCCTTCACTCATTGCCATACGCGTTACTAATCGGGTTATTAAACTAATTAACGACTTGCCGTTGTTATAATTGAAATAACTTTATGAGGACACAATTATGAGAGACAGTAAGTTTTTCATAAATTTGCTTAAAATTATAAGTTCGTAGGGTAGTTAATTGGTTTAATGTAATCGTTAAGGTTTCTCCGTTAGTAGAGGACAACAAAGCAGCTCTCTGTCGGCAGTCGTGGGAACTACTGCATATCTAAACAGTATTCTTCTGAAGTCAACCTTATTTACTAATTACTGCGGCACTCAGCACTATAAGTACTATTGTATATGCTATCCGGACGGTGCGAAAGAAATGTGCTGTCATATGGTAGTACTGAAGTCGATAATTCAATATCAAGTCGATTATTAAGTAAAATTATTATTGTATTCCCTATACAACAATGCATATTTTTGTGATTCGTTAATTCGTCTATTTCAAATTCCTCCAGACGTGAAGAATCAGCGACTGTCTATTGTACACTGTGCGGGAACTTGTGTAGACCGGTTTAAATGCACGCAGTTTCATAATATATCTATTCTTCATATTTTAACGAGAATCGATTATTATATAAATAATTTGTTTCTTCAAGAGCTCGCCCTATTAAAAATAGTAAAACCTGGGGCTGGATAATAACTGCCTTAATTTTATTTATAAAATAAAGTTCCTTATCTGTTATTTTTTCTCATTTCAGGTGAACTGGAAATGAAGCTGTTTTATGGGAGCGGAATTTTGAATGTTCACGGTAGGTGATATTGGAAAAACCAATTCAGGTTATGCATGAAAAATACGTCAATCACAAAACAAGTGTTTTATATCGATAATTTATATAAATGTCAGTGTAATATCGATAATATTTTACTATATAATCGATAGTGTGACGTAATTTGGCACTGTATGGCAATGGTTAAATCTACATTACCAAATATTCTCTTAAGGTTTGTTGATTTATTATTAAAGCACGTGAGTCCCTCAAGGCTGATGAACATGAATCCAAAACCATAATCGGCAAAAACCTGTAATATGTTCCGTTCTACATAGCCAATATATTACTAGGCATGATCTTATTTCACTAAGACAATGACAAATTGGAATTGAAAATAAAATGAAACAAAAAGCTTGTTACACAATCTGGCAATTCCAGAACAAACCTATTGATAATTTTAAAAACCAGATTTATACAACTAATAACGTCAAATATTAGAGAAATGGAGACAAAAATAATATTTAAATTAAAAATGGGGTAATAATAAAAATGGATCGGAATTCTTTTAAGAAGTGATAAATAATTAGGGCTTTGGAGAATATCACAGGGCTATAATTGAAAATATCTGCTTAATAATGTAATATAATATAATATAATATAATATAATATAATATAATATAATATAATATAATATAATATAATACAATATAATATAATATAATATAATATAATATAATATAATATAATATAATATAATATAATATATATAATAATATAATATATATTATATTATAATAATATAATATATATTATATTATAATTATATATATATATATATTATATTATAATTATATATAATATAATAATATAATATTTAAGTCAGTTTAAGTTAATATCATTTATCAAGGCTAAAATATATTACTAGTATATATTTATTTTGTATAATTTGTATTTTCTCTTCTTATTTCAAATGTCGACTTGTGCCATTCCTGAGAGACCTGAGTATTTATAAAATTGGGGTATGTTGATAGGAAGATAAAATTCTAAAATACTAACCTGAAACTGGTTTTAAAAAAGACTTATTTAACAGTCAAATAAATTGATTTGTTTTATCTGGACATCATTTAAATGTATAATCACTTGTGTTGTCTTGTTCTAACTTTTCTGTATTTAACTAATACTTATATTTTGTCGTTACACATCTTTATAGTTCTTATTATTTCTGATTTCTCCTTTATTTATGAAGCAGTTAGTAATGCACTTTACCGTTAATGTTGCAGTTGTGCGAGGCAAAAACCTGCATCGTCCTGGAGGGGATTCTTGCAATGCTTATGTGAAGGTAAGGGAAAGTTGACATTTTGTGTTCTTTTATATATGCTAATGACAGGTGACAGACAATATTGCTTTTTTAAAACACACAACGTTTCGAATTTCTTTCCGAAATTCCTTTTCAAGAGCTCAATTTTGATTAAGCAATTACATAACATAACCTACTAGTAGGTTTAATAAATCAGGTTAGTATTTAATCAAAATTGAGCTCTTGAAAAGGAATTTCGGAACGAAATTCGAAACGTTGAGTGTTTTAAAAAAACAAATTGTCTGTGATCGGTCATTAGCCTATATAAAAAAATTATTAGTTATTAACAGACATTAAATAAATATATTAATTTTGTGCGCTCAAAGCTATAGCCGCTATAATTTTGACTATTATAATTATCAAAAGTGTAATGTGTAATAATTTCATCCGTAGATGATAGCTTTGCAACTGAAACGTACATAAGGGTTTAAAAAAAAAACGTTTAATTGTAGTGGGCAGGTTTTATTTATTTAAATTATATTCGTTTTAAAAAATTAAAATGATCTTTAGGGTGCTAAGAAAATAAATCTTTATGCATATTATGTTCAGACGCTTTCTGGGATGGAGAAATAGCTTTCATATTGCGTCATAAGAACAAGATTTCCGAATTTGAAGGAATTGCACCGAAGATTTTCGAAAATCAACTCGCTTATAATGGAGCCGGTTTTCGTCTTGATCTACTTCAATCATTCACCAATGCATGTTCAGACATATCGTTGTATTTTATTAAATTTAACCGATAACGGGTGTTTTCTAACAAACTGTGGAATTTATAATAAATAGCAATCACCACCTGCCCGGAAATATTTTGTACTAACCTGTGTACATTTCTGTTGCAAAGCAACCATTCTCAGGAGTAACATTCACAATGATACCCTGGTACTAGCATAAGGACAATAGTCTTCTAATAATAGGAATAGAGGACAGTCATAAATACCCTGGGCAGGCCCCTCCCAGGAACGCCGTACTAATATATTATTAATCCAGAAATTTTAACCCTAAAAAAAGTGTACGGGTGACGTAGAAAGTCCTCAGTAACAAGAACAGCTATAAAGAAATTAATCCTGGTGACCCAAACATTTTAAAACAAAACACAGCTAACCTCACTTTACAACGCATACGAAATTTAAAATATTTAAGTATTTTTTAAGTAAATTTACGTATAAATCTAAAATGGAGACTACTTCACTTGCTAACTTGTTAACTTGCATTTGGAAACTTTATTATACGTATTAACATATATAAATAACTTCGAATATATATATAAAATACGTTTTCTTGTTTAATATTTTAAAACAACATAGGTTATTCAAATACAAGAATATTTATTATTTTATATCCAAAGCTTTTCGTTGGTAAACAGTACCAACATCATCAGGAATGAAAATTACAATAATCATTTGTAACAATTAGATTATTGTAATTTTCATTCCTGATGATGTTGGTACTGTTTACCAACGAAAAGCTTTGGATATAAAATAATAAATATTCTTGTATCTGAATAACCTATGTTGTTTTAAAATATATATATTATATACTACAGTCTTCTACAGCTCAAAAATAAGAGTACTGCAGTTAATAAGCTCTTGAAAGTCGACGTAAGATTTTTGTTTCAGTACATTAAAGTATAAGTGATAAGTGAATACAAGAAAAGCTATCCAAACTCGTAGTGGTATGTTTTATAAAGATATATAGGGCTTGTAAAGTTATGAAGTTATTTTTGTCTTTTTTTCGAAGACTTTTAATGTTTGGTGTTGTTATCACTGTTTTATTATTTTTCCGTATTTTTGAGGATTTCTATACTTTACCAGGAATATATTTTTTTATCACAGTAACCGATAACGACCTCAAGTTCTAACAGGAGTGCACAAGGGTGACTACCCTTTCGAACTTTTATTTGGATGAAGAAATGCCAGTTAAATTATAATAGGATCGAAACAGAAGACAAACTTCCACTAATATTGGGAGATGGGAGAAAATCACCTTTAGTGTTTCCAGAAAAACAGAGAGGTCTGTTTTATAAACTGAACAGCGAAGACGATTACCTTGTGTTCAAATAGCTTCACCTCTGACTAAGATTGAAGCAAACACCCAAGCGTTATAATTATGTTATTAACCCCAACTGAAAACCACTTTCCATTCGGTTGTGGGCCACGTGACCTGGCGTGACGTCAGACACTATCGATCCCTGTGCTCCAGCATCGCTTTGGCGAACAATCTAACCGTCGGCACATCGTTGACCGATATTCTCAAGGGCTTTGGTTACTTTAGACACCTACAACTTCCTGCGACGACAAATTTTAATTTCTTTAAAAAAAAATCAAATATAGTTGAAGATATTAACCATTACGATGGCTCCTGACACGAAAACTAAACACTGCAACTTTATATACGGTTTTGTGGTCAATTAAAATAAATTGAAAATCTTTATAAAAGTATACAGACATGTGCGCACTCCAACACACACACACACACACACACACACACACACACACACACACACACAAACAAACACACACACACACACACACACACACATACACACACTCACACACACACACACACACACACACACACACACACACACACACACACACACACACACAAACAAACACACACACACACACACACACTCACACACACACACACACACACACACACACACACACTCACACACACACACACACACACACACACACACACTCACACTCACACACACACACACACACACTCACACACACACACACACACACACACACACACACACACACACACACACACACACACACACACACACACACACACACACATACACACACACACACACACACACACACACACACTCACACACACACACACACACACACACACACTCACACACACACACACACACACACACACACACACACGCACACACACACACACACACACACACACACACACACACACATACATATTGTAACATACCAATAAATTCCAATTGCAAATAAGTATGTTACATAATATATTTGTTGCTTAGTAAAAGTAAAGTGGGGTTTGCTTAAAAAATATTTTTGTTTTTTTGAAATGATGTTTCAACGACATCAGTTTTTTAAATAAGCCAATTCCCAACATGACCCACTTAACAACAAATTCGGGGGGGGGGGGTTACTATATATATATATATATATATATATATATATATATATATATATATATATATATGCTGATACGTATTTCTTCACGGATGGAAAAATATGATGAATAGTTATAATTTGTAGTACATCCGTTCATCCTGCAGCTCATAATATCGCAGTTCCGACGTTTCACTGGAATCTCATCTGGCATTGACGAGGTGAACCCAACAACAGTTGAAGAGCTAGTGCAACTGCAACGCACTAGCTCTTCAACTGTTGTTGGGTTCACCTCGTCAATGCTAGATGAGATTCCAGCGAAACGTTGGAACTGCGTTTTTGTGTAAACCACCTTTTGTGAGGACATCTAGCGTTAACAAAGGGACCATTGTATATATTTTTGGGCTAGGGATTATAGTGTGCTGATATTTAGACAGAAAACGTGCATTGTTCTTAGAAATAATAAGTGGGAACTACTTAATATGGGCGCTTGGAGTTCCTTTATTTGTCTTATTTCGGAAATTAAAAAAAAAAATTAAGTGCGTGGAAAACCGTAAACACATTTGTTTTTGCTAAATCCAACAAGAGGAAGGCAGGTCAGAATTCGATTGAATAAGAAACGGACAATCATTGGTGGACAAGATAGACAGAAAAGGAAGCCATACAAATGACGAGCGATCTAAGTCGAGGAAGGAGAAAGTCAAGTTTTGGTAACCGGAGAGTGCAGAAGAACTAGGAGCTAAGGGCTCAAGAAATGGTTGAATCGGTGAGTCGTAAGAGATACGAGTTCCATATGAGTTACATTCGACAAACCAAGTCGTTCGCCATCATGGAAACCAAGTGGACCACGCCGAGTCCGAGGAAATATACGACATCGCTGAGAGAGAATCCACTTTGTACACAATTTCAAAGTGCAACCTTGTAATTATTTTTGTATAATTCACTTCTTAACGCCAACAAAGTAGATTCAGAAAACTGTCATGATAAATTCATAAGATAAAAGCCGGAACACAGTCACCTCAAGATGAGTGCTTTTAATTATATTTTGTTGATTAAGATAATGTTAGACTTAAGACTAAACGACCTGTAATTGTAAAGAGTTTCAAATAACGAGAGCTAACATGCGTCATGTTATAAACAAGCATAGTGACTTTACGTTTAAAGCAGGGATCTTCATTGAGATGGAAGTAGTTTGCATCAAGTTTTCCTCAGGGCCGCAAGTACAAGTGGCATTAAATAACTTACAAACAGTATAATTATAACATAGGTTTGTTACACCACTAAAATAAATCAACTGTTTTGTATATAAAAAATTAAGAATTTATATTTACTCAATTCCAGAAACACCTGAATTTGTTAGTTCTGTGAAAACGATGGGCGAAGAGTTTCACAGGTTGGGAAAAAACAGAATTTCTCAAAATGGTAACAGTCTGGGGGCCGTAAACAATCGTTTTCAGGGCTCCATGCGGGTAGAGTAATGGGGATGGCTAATTCAAAGCTATTCACCTACTATCTGTGCTGGCTGTATCAATAACTCCGCATACTACTAACACACTCATACTATTCCTGTTTATGAAACGTTTATATGCAATATATATGTATGAGCAGGTATCCCCTAAGCTAGTCCTGTGGTAGGGATGGGAAGAGAGTACAAAGGCTGCAGCTAAGTGTTCTACACCGATAAGGAGCCTCCGAGTTTTCGTAATAATAATAATAATAATGTAAGCATATACGCGACCTCACGCACGCGCGGGCGTGTGTGTATGTATGTGTAAGCGCGCACGCACGCTTCTAATGTATACACTATAATTCTTCTTCAATTTTATAATTACATCTCTTTTATAACGTGTAATTGTATATTGCTTGCATTGGTTAATAATATAATATATTCTATAAATAAATGATTTCCATATTCATGGCAAACCCTATATACGTTATTTTAAAAGCATTAAAATATTCAAAATTTAAAACCAAAATGAGCTTCTATCTTTATCCTAGGAAAACACTTCTATCTTCCTACGAAGTCATTGTTACACTCCGTCACTGCCTTCCTACGAAGTCATTGTTACACTCCGTCACTGCCTTCCTACGAAGTCATTGTTACACTCCGTCACTGCCTTCCTACGAAGTCATTGTTACACTCCGTCACTGCCTTCCTACGAAGTCATTGTTACACTCCGTCACTGCCTTCCTACGAAGTCATTGTTACACTCCGTCACTGCCTTCCTACGAAGTCATTGTTACACTCCGTCACTGCCTTCCTACGAAGTCATTGTTACACTCCGTCACTGCCTTCCTACGAAGTCATTGTTACACTCCGTCTCTGCCTTCCTACGAAGTCATTGTTACATTCCGTCACTGCCTTCCTACGAAGTCATTGTTACACTCCGTCACTGCCTTCCTACGAAGTCATTGTTACACTCCGTCACTGCCTTCCTACGAAGTCATTGTGACACTCCGTCACTGCCTTCCTACGAAGTCATTGTTACACTCCGTCACTGCCTTCCTACGAAGTCATTGTTACACTCCGTCACTGCCTTCCTACGAAGTCATTGTCACACTCCGTCACTGCCTTTCTACGAAGTCATTGTTACACTCCGTCACTGCCTTCCTACGAAGTCATTGTCACACTCCGTCACTGCCTTCCTACGAAGTCATTGTTACACTCCGTCACTGCCTTCCTACCAAGTCATTGTTACACTCCGTCACTGCCTTCCTACCAAGTCATTGTTACACACCGTCACTGCCTTCCTACGAAGTCATTGTTACACTCCGTCACTGCCTTCCTACGAAGTCATTGTTACACTCCGTCACTGCCTTCCTACGAAGTCTTTGTTTCCCTCCGTCACTGCCTTCCTACGAAGTCATTGTTACACTCCGTCACTGCCTTCCTACGAAGTCATTGTTACACTCCGTCACTGCCTTCCTACGAAGTCATTGTTACACACCGTCACTGCCTTCCTACGAAGTCATTGTTACACTCCGTCACTGCCTTCCTATGAAGTAATTGTTACACTCCGTCCCTGCCTTCCTACGAAGTCATTGTTACACTCCGTCACTGCCTTCCTACGAAGTAATTGTTACACTCCGTCCCTGCCTTCCTACGAAGTCATTGTTACACTCCGTCACTGTCTTCCTACGAAGTCATTGTTACACTCCGTCACTGCTAGGCTCGAATCACTCAAGCACGGTCCTTGCCTCGCCTCCAAGGAAACCGCCATTAGTGTTTCTTTGAAAGACACTGTTATAAGGTTGCTAAACATTACTTATAGCTCGTAGAGAACAAATATTTAAACACAACTTACATTTTCCAGGTAAGCTTAGTCCCTGCTGGCACGGACAGGACCTTCCACCGTACCTGCGTGCGAAAAGACTCCAACAACCCAAGGTTTGATCACAACTTCGCCTTAGCTTTGGAAGACAAGGACTTGAATAAGAGGGTGTTGGTCTCGGCGTGGCATCGCGACAGAGGCAAGAGGTAAGTGGGTGGTTTTATATTAAAACTGTTATGTTAGACCTATAAGTAGGTTAAGCTACCAACCTGAGAAAGCGACTTGGCAGCCAGCGTTCTAGAAGATAAAAAAAATATCATGAACAATGTAACGATGAAAGGATAGCCTCAGAGATTGATTTCAGAATTTAGAGAAAAACAATGAATTTAAATATTTGGTCGAATGTTTTGTGACGAAGCCCACAGGATAAAAAATATGTGAGTGAAGGGCCATTCCCAGAGACTCTAAAAGAAGTAGCGCAATTATTAGAATATAGGTGGTCTAGATATAGATATGAACAAGGTAGGGCCACTAAACCCTTTAGTAGAGGACAAAAGGGTACAGGTCAATGCGTATCTAAAACTGACTCACTCTTAAAAAAGTAATAGAGTCTAAAAAAGGGATTGAAAAGGTTGGATGGATTTAGTATTAAGAGAAGATCATAATGAACTCTAGTGATAGGGAAAAGTCTTTCATAACAATTATTGTGAAGGGGGATTCAAAGAGACCGTTAAAACGTCTTGTATGCATATGGCAGATTGTGAAGAGTTGATTAGAAAGGTAGAGACATAGAACTCCTAATATTTGAAACCTTTATGGAAGGCTCAGAAAAAGACATATTCTCTAACGGGCTCATCTCTTGGGTCTATCTTGTGAAGATGGTCCTTCTTAAAGTGTAAAATTTAATCATTCAAAATCAAGATGGAAACATTTATATAGCATAAATAAAATAATCTGGAAATATGTCTTGCTTAACAGTTTAAGTGAAGGTAAACGCAGAGAGGCTCCTATCACGATTTCCAAACCTATCAATGTTGTTTTTATTAGGAAAAGATATTATTATACCTTATGGTGATTGCCATTATGTCAACTTGAAAACGTTTGCGATATGTAGGCCTTCCGCCGCGGAGCGTGTCTCTGCAATCACAGTTTGCTCTCGCGTCTACGGAATTTGCAATAGGCTCGATCAATATAAACAGAGCCATTGTTTTTGTACTGCCAATGTAATCCCTAATCCCAGATATATTTAATGTTTTGCAGAAAATGTATGAAGTATCGCTCAACAAACAGAAGCAATCGCAATAATTGCACTTTTAATTTCTACTAAGTTGAACTCTTTTGTTTTTAATCGATAATTATGCTTTTTTACCATTTCACTTAATGCTTTAACATTCTTATAACAGGGACGTCAAAGTATCAAAAATAATTTTAAATAAATAGAAAACTCCAAAATTTCTTATCTACAAATAAATGTCTATTCTACTATCTACCGCTGGAAACTTTGCCTCTGTAAGTATGTAGAGGTCGTAAAACGTGGTAACATCTCTATTCAGCTGGTAATCAAACTGACGCTACAACGACACTCGCCACTACTTCTACCTTTATATTACAAAGAAGGAGCTTTTTGTGACTATCTAGTGGTTCCAAGGCAAAACAACCAGCGACATAGGCTACTAAAATTTTAAATCCATTTGCGGCTGTAAAGTCCTTCCGGTATGACCTCCCTAAACTTTAATTTGTTTCCATTAAACCGACAGTAAATATGGATTTTCAATATTTATGTGCCATGCCTTAAAAGTTTCCATTTAAATCTGTGTTGCTTCCGAGGTCGTACTCTTTTCAGAATGTTACTTTATAAAATTCGTCTATTTTCCTTCCTAAAGTAGGTGGCCTTGTCATGTGATCTGTAATAATTGAAATAATAGTTTATTTAGTGCGGCTGAGTGGTCTAGCGGATAGAGCATTGAAGTTTCTGTGGAAGGTCCCAGTCGAACTGAGAAGGTCGATTCAGCATGTAAAAGTAGGGTAAAGATGGGCGGCTGAAGCATAGTGCTGGCTGTATTAGCCCAACAGAATGCGTATGGATCAAATAAGACAGCTTTACCCTGTTGTCTACATACCCTATGTATTATTTAGTCTTCAATTAACCGCCAACTCCGTTCTCGGCATACTCCATTACGAAAGCTATCCGATATCTCCCGAACATTTCCGAAATCGAACTCCGTTCTAGGTTTAACGTAAAATCGTCTTACCCTTTAACAATGTTTTATATGTTATATAAACCATTTTACCATAGCAATTATCTAGAAAACATTTATACTTCAATTATTATTCGGAAATATCTCCTGGAAGCTCGCTTTCCCACACCTGCTGTCAGAGCTAAGCCCTGTCTTTCCCTTTGGATACAGCGTTGCTCCCCGTGCGTATATCGATAGTTCTGACGTGTATATGTTAAATGAGGAATTCTAGCGATTTGTTACAGTGAAGCCTATGTTCATAGATTGCAAGCAAAGTATTAATGTTTCTAAAAACATGTGAGATTACAGCGGTGGAGTCACACTGAACAACGTGGCAACCATGTAGACACGAACTCCCTCCACCAGTATCAGTTTCCAATACTCGTTTACTTCTAACTCACACTAAGTATAGAACTATAGACAAGAGTCCGCTAGCGTGTAGCGTGGGTTTGTACACGAATGAAATGTCGACAATTTGAGTTTAATTCTTGTTTTACAGCTATTCATACAAACGTCTTCCCAACTATTATGAAACAGAAATTTTATTTTATTAAATTCACTACTTGATTATGTATAACGAGATAATTATATATAAAGTATAATTCTCTTTAACGAGAATATTTAAGTATATATAAATTATAATTATGTTTAAAGAGAATACACAATATCAAGAGCACAGTGGTACAATATATTACAATAAAAATATTGAAAAGAACCCCAATACCACAAAAATAATCAAAAATAACAAATAAAACAAGTTACTTAAGATTAAACCCTTATGTACATTTCTTAATGTACATAAGGGTTTAATCTTAAGTAACTTGTTTTATTTGTTATTTTTGATTATTTTTGTGGTATTGGGGTTCTTTTCAACGGTCGAGGGCGGAGAGGGGGCGGAGCTTACCTCACGCCTATATATAGCGACCGCGGAGAACGATTGGTATCATTCTAGTTTGTAACTTCTTGTGTGCTAGATTGTGTTTTGTAACAAGACCCTCTGATGATGATGACATGGTCATCGAAATGTACATAAGGGTTTAATCTTAAGTAACTTGTTTTATTTGTTATTTTTGATTATTTTTGTGGTATTGGGGTTCTTTTCAACGGTCGAGGGCGGAGAGGGGGCGGAGCTTACCTCACGCCTATATATAGCGACCGCGGAGAACGATTGGTATCATTCTAGTTTGTAACTTCTTGTGTGCTAGATTGTGTTTTGTAACAAGACCCTCTGATGATGATGACATGGTCATCGAAATGTACATAAGGGTTTAATCTTAAGTAACTTGTTTTATTTGTTATTTTTAATTATTTTTGTGGCATTGGGGTTCTTTTCAACGGTCGAGGGCGGAGAGGGGGCTGAGCTTACCTCACGCCTATATATAGCGACCGCGGAGAACGATTGGTATCATTCTAGTTTGTAACTTCTTGTGTGCTAGATTGTGTTTTGTAACAAGACCCTCTGATGATGATGACATGGTCATCGAAATGTACATAAGGGTTTAATCTTAAGTAACTTGTTTTATTTGTTATTTTTGATTATTTTTGTGGTATTGGGGTTCTTTTCAACGGTCGAGGGCGGAGAGGGGGCGGAGCTTACCTCACGCCTATATATAGCGACCGCGGAGAACGATTGGTATCATTCTAGTTTGTAACTTCTTGTGTGCTAGATTGTGTTTTGTAACAAGACCCTCTGATGATGATGACATGGTCATCGAAATGTACATAAGGGTTTAATCTTAAGTAACTTGTTTTATTTGTTATTTTTGATTATTTTTGTGGTATTGGGGTTCTTTTCAATATTTTTATTGTAGTTTAAAGAGAATATTTAACTATATATAAAGTAAATATTGATATAAAGTTTAATTCTCTTGAACGAGAATATTTAACTATATATAAATTATAATTCTATTTAAAGACAATATTTAGCTATATATAAAGAATAATTCTATTTAAAGGAATATTTAACAATATATATATATATATATAAATATATATATATATATAAAGTATAATTATATTTAAAGAGAATATTTGATTATATATAAAGTAAATATTTATATAAAGTTTAATTCCACTATATACAAAGTGTATATGTATATATATATATATATATATATATATATATATATATATATATATATATATATATATATAAAGTATAATTCTCTTTAAAGAGAATTTTTAACTATATTTAAATTCTTTTTATAAAAACTGTATACGTGACTTGGGTTATGCAAAATTTAATCTCTATTTAAAAATACCAAAATTATTTAAACTTATTTAAAACATCTAGTCTGGGGTCTTAAAACACTTTGTAACTGTATTATGTTACTCACCTAACGTTGTTGTGCAAACGACAGGTCCACCGGGGCTTTACTGCTTTGCCAACGACTTCTCCAGGTGTCACGCGCACATTACACACACTCGGCTTAAGCCATAACTTTCCAAAAACGATTTAGCCATTCTTCTGTGCCGTTACGATCAAGGATCTCTGTCTACCTGGAAAGTAAATGTCAGGTTACACACACACACACACACGCACACATACACACACTATATATATATATATATATATAATATGAAAACAACTGAGAATATTCAAATAGAAGAATTATTTATTAATTTTTATTACTCAAAGCTTTTTGTTGGGAAAAATATATATTATATTGAAAAATACAGACAGTATTTTATTTGCATATATATACATTACTGCAAACTACATCAATATCACACTAAGCGATATAACAAGAAATTATTAAAAAAAGGTTAAACTAAGATAAAGAATATAAAATGAACAGATGAAAAACTCAAAAGGACGTTCACGGAATATAACCAAGGAAGAAAGGAGACGGATAAAATAAGATAGTAACAATATAAACTAATTTAAACAAAAAAAAACTGAACAGGAAGACGACGAATATAAATATGTGAAACGATATTATTTTACCTTCATATATATTATATATATATATATATATATATATATATATATATATATATATATATATATATATATATATATATATATATATATGGAGTCTATAGATGTAGTCATAGAACTATACGGTACTTAGTAAGTTTTGGTAATGCTGATACTACCAATCACCAAAAAGCTTCAATGAATAAAAAAAAAAAAATGAAAATTCTTGTTTATGAAAGGGTTATTTAACCATATAGGCCTATATGTAAAACAAAATATTTACAAATATATACGTACATATATATATATATATATATATTAAAACAACATAGGTTATTCAAATACAAGAATATTTATTAATTTATATTCAAATCTTTTCGTTGGTAAACAGTAACAACATCATCAGGAATGAAAATTTCAATAATTTGGCATTATCGTAATTTTCATTCCTGATGATGTTGGTACTGTTTACCAACGAAAAGCTTTGAATATCAATTAATAAATATTCTTGTATTTGAATAACCTATGTTGTTTTAAATTATTAAACAAGAAAACGTATTATATATATATATCTATATATATATAAATTAAAATGGTAAGTATTTACAAAACAAACATAGTGGTAAACATGGCGGAGCATGTATATATGCATTGGATACTAAACGGATACTGTTTAGATAATTAAACTAAGTTTTTGCAGTAGAACATTAGGTATATACAGTAGGTGTGGTGCCCGTCTTCTTTGGCGTAAAGCTGATTAGGTCAAGACGTGTGTGGGAAGGACTGACACAACTATAGCATAATACTGCATGGGCGCTCGGCGGTTCATCGACAGTTGCTAGTTGCTTATGAGGAATCTACTATGAGTTAACGACGAAGTTTGGGTCTTCAGTGGTTGGCTTCCATTTTTATAACTGGTCCAGTGGTTTTCGTCGGCTCTTTTTAGTTCTTCCCCAGAACTTGAGTATGCACTTATCTCTGCGACTGTCTAGGGCTTCAGTATCAGTTTGGAGTGAGTTGTATAGGATAAGTCGTGTACAGAAAGCATGGCCTTACTTGCCAAGAATAAATAACTATATACCTCTTAATTTAGTTTCTATAGTAACGAATTTTACGTTAAAAAAATTACAAATATAATTTTTTAAAATTTTATTATATTTAGAACAAAAAAAATATTATGATATTTGGAAATATAATTTTAGTATGCAACGTTCTCTATTATTACAATTTTTATTAAAATATTTTTGTGGTCTGGCTGATGGCCCACTCATAAGTTGTTCAGTTGATTGGGAACTGTTAGTTAGCCTAACTAGTAGCTAACTCAATATTATATTATGGGTATAATATATTATTATAATAGTACCTGACGAGGGTAAACGACAGTAAACAGCGATTGAATGTGTGCACCCACTCTAGACACACTGCTTAAAGACTACCTAACCGTGTTGGAATTTTTAAAAAGTAGCAAAACTGAGCCAGGGGTGGTGTTATGGCGTTGTGCTGTACCTTAAGACGGAAGTATTGGTTTTCACCCTACCACTCTAATGGCTGCATTTGAAGATAAAATATCCTCAACGAGCCGAGTGGATCTCAAATTCCCCTGAGTTTATCGTATTGCGATGTCGGCTTAAATTAATATTTTTATCGTAGCTGGGTTCATTGTTTGGCGGTTCATTGTTGTAGAGACCAATAATTTTGGAAATGGCTTCGGTTTCGTCACGAGAACAGATATTACCAACAGCATCAGCATTCAGAGAACGACGGATTAAACTTTGCAGCTCAAATCCACCTCGTCCGTCTCGTTCGGCTAAAATAATTTATTCAAGCCAGATAGGACCCTACGTACAAGCCGCACACCAAATTTATTGGCAGGGACATTTGGTTTATGTTCAGCTACACAGGGTGGCGTGCGGTGAGATAAACTGTAAACTGTAAACTTGTAAAGTGTATTTCAGGTCACTGATTTCAAACCTATTTACGTTTGTATTTAAAAAACAAGCGCTTCCCTTTTTTCAATTTATATATATATATATTAAATATGGTGATATGTTTTCTTGTATTATAGTTAATAAATTAAAAATATTTCAAAAAAAAGAATACTTTTAATGAATATATTCATTAAAAGTATTCTTGTTTTTGAAATATTTTTAATTTATTATATATATATATATATATATATATATATATATATATATATATATATATATATTACAACATAGGGTATTCAAATACAAGAATATTTATTAATTTATATCAAAACGTTTCGTTGGTAAACAGTACCAACATCGTCAGGAATGTAAAATACAATAACGCAGGATATAGGCCTAAGCATATGAACATATTGAACATATGTTTTAGGCCTATATATTCCATTATTGTATTTTTCATTCCCGATGACGTTGGTACTGTTTACCAACAAAATGTTTTGAATATAAATTAATAAATATTCTTGTATTTGAATACCCTATGTTGTTTTAGATTATTAAAGAAGAAAACACACACACACACACACACACACACACACACATATATATATATATATATATATATATATATATATATCACTTTCACTTATGTACTTAAACAAGAATCTTACTTGGTATTTATGCGAGTTAACTTTCAATGACTGGCCTTGTCATTATCATCGGGCATACTGATGATAATGACAAGGCCAGTGTCATTGAAAGTTAACTCGCATTAATACCAAGTAAGATTCTTGTTTAAGTACATAAGTGAAAGTGATAAGTGTATACAAGAAAACAGTGTTGCATAACTACAAATATATATATATATATATATATATATATATATATATATATGTATATATATATATATATATATATATATATATATATATATATATATATATATATATATATATATATCTTCAAATTTTCAATCGTTAATAAAATACTTTTTATTCATCCACTCAAGTTCTACTACATTTTTTAAAACTTGTTGAGTTGATACTTGTAGTTAGTAAAGTGATATCAAATATAATTCGTTAATTATATGAATTAATTTTAGTTTTATGTGGGAGAAATTATTTTCACAAATTGGGCAAAATATGCAATATAGTTATTTCGTCACATTGGCTTTAAATAAGTTATAACATATGATTTCATAAAACAGCGTATTTTATGTTATAGGTTTTATGGTAGAACAGCTGTTTCACTCATAGGTTATCTTACCTTATTTATAGTAACTGTAATTATTTAATAAAAAATAAATTAATTAAAATTTTTCTTTCTTGGCTTAAGTAGGAATTGTTTTTAAATTATTTTGTTTATATTACTGGATAAAGTGTGATAATAGAGTAAAAAAAATTAAAAATGCAATAGCCCAAAAAACCAAAATTCACTGTGTTTAATATAAGGACAACCGACCGTATCCCTTTCCATTACCTGTGTCTACCGAGGCCATACAGAGGTAGTTCCCATTACACCTTATTTCAAGGAGAAAGTTAAGGAAATGTAGGTGTGTTGATGCAGAACTGAGGAAAGTGGATAATCATCACTTGGTACAGATAAAAGGGGTATATTTTGCCATCGCGTTCTCTTGGTACATGATCTCATCAGGGGAGAAATGTCTACCCAGAATAAAATTAGAATGACGCACAGACAAGGTGCTGGGAGAAATTTGCTAGTGTGCTGAGAGAAGCTATAGAAGAAGTAAAAAGATGAAGAAAATAAGAAGAAATTAGGACGAAAAGGACCTAGATAAGGTCCCTCCGAACATGGAGTTGGCTCTCTGTTACGGTCTCTAGGTACCCTATGTAAGAGTCCGAAGGCCTGAACTGGATACTTTCTAGACACGGTTACGAAACAAGTGCTTCAGCCAGAGCCTACAGCATCCCAGGTCCATTCCTACCGCGACATCCCTTCTAGTTTGTAGGCCCTTCTAGCTCGTAATGCCTCCTAGTTCTAGGGCAGGCATTACTGGAAAAAGCATGGTTTACGTTGGCAGGACCGCTAAGTTGAAATAACCCAGCCTCGATAGAAATTAATTTAATCACAAAATAGTGCTCCTAACTGATTAAATCGTTCATGAAGATCCAAATAAAGGAGGCATAAAGAGTCGTTTAAAGAGTCGAACAAGAAACAACGAATGGAACATTTGAAACAGAACCAAATAAACAGGAAAACATTTCTAAGACGCGCTTTATACTGGTCAATATATTAAGGTTACAGACAGCCTTACGTTCTCATAATATTTTTAAGCATCAAATGGAATTTTAAAGTGCGAGCTAGGGGAAGTGGGTAAAATTATGGGCGCTAAGGGGAATAAAATAGGATTTCAAAATTGAAATAAATTGCTTTACAACAGAGATAGGCCTGTTAGGCAAAAATGATTTTACCTGTGTATGGAATATGGCTAGGTTTTCAGTTCGTACCGATTTTTAAAACATATTCTCAATCTCCGAGGCTTTTTATTAAAGTAGACAATAATTTTTAATAGTGTTACAATGACAGTTTAATAAGGCAAAATCGTGTCATGGTCCTGGACTGGGCAGGTACTATGATGAAAATTCTAGTGCGTGTGCGTGGCCGGGACGGAGGCTGGCTCCGCCGACGGATCGATGCTGGCGATCTGCTCAGCCTCCCCGCGCCACAGTCTTACGTTAGCCTCCTTGGTTGCCTGTCTCTGTGCCCGGTATTCAAGCGGACTTTCATTCTGTAGCACCGTTTAAACAATGTGACGGCATCCGGATAGTGTGTGTGCAGTGTCTGTGCTCAAGCTGGGTGTTGTAAGATTATGTAGGAGCCTGCTATTTCGGAATAGGTTTTGGTAAGATTAAGTCAGTTCTAAGTGTTGAGCCATTTCTGTAATACCTCGTGCGTCCAATATTCTTGGACAGTATTTAGCTGGAAATCTACTTGAAAACTAGAAAATATTAACACCCTTCAGATTACATATCACAATATAGATTTAAAACGAAGACTAATTTAATATTATTTTAACCAAAATGCTGTAAATATTTCTTAATGAATTTTTTAACCAGTCGAATTTAGAAGAGAAATTTTGTATTATTTAAAAACTAAAGAGCTTATTTGTACTTTTTAAGATTGTCCTTTCATTTTATATCTCATTTCAAAAGTACACAACAGCGATTCCAACTGATTAGTACCATTTTAAGTTTAAATTTATATAAAACAAAAATCGATTGCCCTGAATTTCATTACTTACCGAGTTCCCTTTGTACCTGGAAGCAGTCACTCTTTATAAGTCTCTTTCGGGGAAGTGGGAAGCTCCAGAATGTGTACTTACTGGACTCATAGTCCTCTGTAAACAATATCCCTTCTATTTTCTGGTCAAAATGCATTTGACTCTTCGTCCGAACTTAAAGTTTATTTTTACAAAATTGAAACTCTTATTTTCCACACGTTCGTAGAGCCAAGGTTTCTCGTACTACTCTCTTGCACATAAACCTTCTTCGTACTTTGCTCTGTGAAACCTATTTTTTCATGAATTTACCAGTGAAAACAAATGGTAAAATATAAAGAAACTAGAAGAACCCGGGCCTTAGCCCTACACCTTCATCCAAGAACATGAAGGTAGATGCTAATGTTAGGAAGAATCTACAGTCCAGACTGTAAATTCACGCCTCCACGAATCCGACCTGAAACTCATGACGCCAAACTGGGTGACTAGTGTCAACCTGAGACGGGGGGGGGGGGGTGGCTGGTGTTACAATTCCTGGTACCAGTCGTTAATACCGCGACGGCCTTACACTAAGAGATGAACTGATATGTAGGAACTTGATGAGTCCGGTCCAAGTAGTGCAATCGGACCTCTATACCCCCTCGGTTGGCCTTACTTGAGGGCCTGACTCTCAGACTAGGGACTTGGTTCTAGGCTGGACTTAACCCCCCCCCCCTCCTCAGACCTTGATAGCTACCGTTTCGTACAGTTGTTCATCATTTTGGGACACGAATGTTTTTGTAAAAGCCATTTACCTTTTATTTTATTAGCAATAAAAGCTTTTTGCAACAATCCACATATTTTTCACGATTTTTACAGACAACACAAAATACTGATGTTAAATATAGAAGTTATTTAGCACGACAAAATCAAAATGTTGTCCAAAGACGCTTTGTTTAGAAATGAAACGTAATGGTTTATTTTACTAACCGTTCGACATGTATACCATTTCATGTAATAGCCCTCATCACTAATCAAATCAAATATAACACCACCTGCTGCTAAATTTCACCCCACTGCCTAGCCATACAAAGGTATATGAGATTTCTATGCCTTGTGACCACAAATATTTAATAACGAGTTCACAAAAGCTCACCATTTGCGTCTGCATCCCCATGCATTGGTACGTCATGCATGTACTAGCTGGATCCAGTTCAAGTCGTCTGGAAAATTCGCTTCCAGTCCTAGATTCTCCTAGCAATAATTTGTTTCCATAACTAATTTCTAAGAATTTATGATTCCCTCTCCTTACATCCTCAAAACTCCATCTATATTTCCTTACCTTTCTTCTTACAAGAGGGTTAGCGAGTAGACACCCCTATACAACCTAGGTTTCCCCGGAAATCATCTACCTGTATATTTTAGAAGCAATCAATATATACCCTCTTCTTACTGCCTCAAAACTCCATCTATATTTCCTTACCTTTCTTCTTGCAAGGGTATTAGCGTAGAGACATCGCATTAAACATAGGTTTCCCCAGTGACCTGTTTACTGCTAAGTGGCCTGTTTAACCTATTTTCCAAGGAATCAGTCTTTTTCCATACTTCTACAAGACTCAATCTACCCCCTACTCACCATTCGTCTTGCAAGAGGGTTAGCGGGTAGACACCCCTACACAGCCTAGATTTCCCCAGTGATCATTTGCCTGTACAACCAAATGTCCAAAAAAATATTAGGCCCTTCTCGTACTTCTACAAAATTTCAAATTCTACAAATTTTAGTTCTAGCCTCCTTACCTTTCTTCTTAAAGGGACTGTAACGGGTAGACAAGTCTGATAGAGAATACATCTACTTTATACGCGTGACTTTGGCCACTGGTTATCCCCTATTCCCAATACCAGAGTCTGTATTAGTCCTTTTCTTACTTCTGCCTAATTCCACCTATAATTCCTTATTCTCTTCCACACTACCTTCGCCATTGATCTTTCCCCTATTCTCAGTACCAGAGTCTGTTTAAGTCCTTTTCTTACTTCTAACTAATTCCACCTACAACTCCTTATCCATCTTCCTACGCGATCTTGGCCACTGGTCTTTCCCCTATTCCCAGTACCAGAGTCTGTATAAGTCCTTTCCTTACGTTACCTAATTCCACCTACACTTCCTTATCCATCTTCCTATGCGATCTTGGCCACTGGTCTTTCCCCTATTCCCAGTACCAGAGTCTGTATAAGTCCTTTTCTTACTTCTACCTAATTCCACCTACACTTCCTTATCCATCTTCCTACACGACCTTCGCCACTAATCTTTCCCCTATTCCCAGTACCAGAGTCTGTATAAGTCCTTTCTTTACTTTTACCTAATTCCACCTACAACTCCTTATCCATCTTCCTACGCGATCTTGGCCACTGGTCTTTCCCCCATTCCCAGTATCAGAGTCTGTATAAGCCCTTTTCTTACTTTTACCTAATTCCACCTACAACTCCTTATCCATCTTCCTACGCGATCTTGGGCACTGGTCTTTCCCCTATTCCCAGTAACAGAGTCTGTATAAGTCCTTTTCTTACTTTTACCTAATTCCACCTACAACTCCTTATCCATCTTCCTACGCGATCTTGGCCACTGGTCTTTACCCTATTCCCAGTAACAGAGTCTGTATAAGTCCTTTTCTTACTTTTACCTAATTCCACCTACAACTCCTTATCCATCTTCCTACGCGATCTTGGCCACTGGTCTTTCCCCTAATCCCAGTACTAGAGTCTGTATAAGTCCTTTTCTTACTTTTACCTAATTCCACCTACAACTCCTTATCCATCTTCCTACGCGATCTTGGCCACTGGTCTTTCCCCTAATCCCAGTACTAGAGTCTGTATAAGTCCTTTTCTTACTTTTATCTAATTCCACCTACAACTCCTTATCCATCTTCCTACGCGATCTTGGCCACTGGTCTTTCCCCTATTCCCAGTAACAGAGTCTGTATAAGTCCTTTTCTTACTTTTACCTAATTCCACCTACAACTCCTTATCCATCTTCCTACGCGATCTTGGCCACTGGTCTTTCCCCTAATCCCAGTACTAGAGTCTGTATAAGTCCTTTTCTTACTTTTACCTAATTCCACCTACAACTCCTTATTCATCTTCCTACGCGATCTTGGCCACTGTTCTTTCCTCTAATCCCAGTACTAGAGTCTGTATAAGTCCTTTTCTTACTTTTACCTAATTCCACCTACAACTCCTTATCCATCTTCCTACGCGATCTTGGCCACTGGTCTTTCCCCTATTCCCAGTAACAGAGTCTGTATAAGTCCTTTTCTTACTTTTACCTAATTCCACCTACAACTCCTTATCCATCTTCCTACGCGATCTTGGCCACTGGTCTTTCCCCTAATCCCAGTACTAGAGTCTGTATAAGTCCTTTTCTTACTTTTACCTAATTCCACCTACAACTCCTTATCCATCTTCCTACGCGATCTTGGCCACTGGTCTTTCCCCTAATCCCAGTACTAGAGTCTGTATAAGTCCTTTTCTTACTTTTACCTAATTCCACCTACAACTCCTTATCCATCTTCCTACGCGATCTTGGCCACTGGTCTTTCCCCTATTCCCAGTACCCATCTTCCTACACAACCTTCGCCAATAGTCTTTCCCCTATTCCCAGTACCAGTGTCTGTTTAAGTCCTTTTCATACTTCTACCTAATTCCACCTACAACTCCTTATCCATCTTCCTACGCGATCTTGGCCACTGGTCTTTCCCCTATTCCCAGTACCCATCTTCCTACACAACCTTCGCCAATAGTCTTTCCCCTATTCCCAGTACCAGTGTCTGTTTAAGTCCTTTTCATACTTCTACCTAATTCCACCTACACTTCCTTATCCCTCTTCCTGCACGCCCTTCGCCACTGGTATTTCCCCTATTCCCAAAACCAGGGTCTGTATAAGTCCTTTTCTTACTTCTACCTAATTCCACCTACACTTTCTTATCCCTCTTCCTGCAAGTACATAGGGCTGTAACAAGAAGGTAAGTACTTAACCCCGATAAAGAGTAGGTTGCTGCAGGTTGCGTGAGTATCCACATGTGATGCGCAGGTCCTCTACCAGTAGGTTTTATGCTCCTACCTATAACCTTAATCCTTTCTACCTTTCAAAACGATTAATTGGATGACCGCTTTAAGAAACCGACATTTCAAGTAGATCAAACCTCATTTCTTCATTTCAGGGTAGTTCCAAAGTTTCAGAGCTCTAGAGAAATACTTGTTTTCCCAATGAAGTTATCACAATTTCCTTAATACATGTTTCCATTAAATGTACGAAATACGTAATGAGATATAGGCCCTATGTTATGCATTCGTATTAAATAACTTATTTTTCAAGAAAAAACGTTCCCTTCGCTTAATTCGTAATTGAAACCCTCTCGTCTTCCCGGGCTCCATTTCTCTCTAAGTTATATACAAGTAAAGCAATCACAGATACAGGTTTTTGTTAATACATAATAATTGAGATTTCAATTTACTCATTAAAATATACGATTTTTACATTAATAGTTACCTTTTTAAATGTAATAAATAGGAATAATCGTTCGAGGAATATAATTAATAAACTCCTATATTAGAGTTTAACCGTGCGTAACTAATCGATTCGTCTAACCCCAAGGTTTAAATAGGTTCAAGTCAAGCCTACCGTTTTGTCAGCCTTCCCTCTGCCCTGCCGTAGCGTGAATCGATAGATAAGACAGCTGAGATAGCATGTTTATAAGTGTCCCATCACCCTTCCTTTGACCCACTTTTCTTTCACTCCATTTAATTTGTAAAGAACACTTTCATATTTGAAAAGTGTTTGATTTGAAACGGTATCGTCGTACAACACGTACTTACATATTTCATAAAGTTTACATATTATTTTTAGTACATATTTTAGAGTCTACAATCTTTACGAACAATCTTTTCGCATAGGTCACAGGAAAATTAAGTGCTTATTGGTCGCACTTACTGAAAATATACAAGCAATATATTTAAAAATTCTTTTGAAAAAAAATTGTGTTAAATGTTGAAACTTCATCCTAACATAGCCTACTACAAATATATTTCACAACACACGGATACCAGTTACACGAATACCAGATACAAGAATACCAGTTACAAGGGTACCAGATACACGAATACCAGATACACTAATACCAGATACACGAATACCAGTTACAAGGATACCAGATACACAGATACCAGTTACACGAATAAGAAAATAAAAGAATACCAGATACACGAATACCAGATACACGAATACCAGATACACGGATTCCAATTACATGGATAGCAGATACACAGATACCAGATACACGAATAACAAATACAAGAATACCAGATACACGGATTCCAATTACATGGATAGCAGATACACAGATATCAGATACACGAATACCAAATACAAGAATTCTAGAAACACGAATACCAGATACAAGGATAAAAGATACCAGATACATGAATACCAAATACAAGAATACCAGATACACGGATTCCAATTACATGGATAGCAGATACACAGATATCAGGTACACGAATACCAAATACAAGAATACCAGATACACGGATTCCAATTACATGGATAGCAGATACACAGATATCAGATACGCGAATACCAAATACAAGAATACCAGATACACGGATTCCAATTACATGGATAGCAGATACACAGATATCAGGTACACGAATACCAAATACAAGAATACCAGATACACGGATTCCAATTACATGGATAGCAGATACACAGATATCAGATACACGAATACCAAATACAAGAATACCAGATACACGGATTCCAATTACATGGATAACAGATACACAGATATCAGATACACGAATACCAAATAAAAGAATTCTAGAAACACGAATACCAGATACAAGGATAAAAGATACCAGATACATGAATACCAAATACAAGAATACCAGATACACGGATTCCAATTACATGGATAGCAGATACACAGATATCAGGTACACGAATACCAAATACAAGAATACCAGATACACGGATTCCAATTACATGGATAGCAGATACACAGATATCAGATACACGAATACCAAATACAAGAATTCTAGAATCACGAATACCAGATAGGCCTACAAGGATAAAAGATACCAGATACATGAATACCAAATACAAGAATACCAGATACACGGATTCCAATTACATGGATAGCAGATACACAGATATCAGGTACACGAATACCAAATACAAGAATACCAGATACACGGATTCCAATTACATGGATAGCAGATACACAGATATCAGATACACGAATACCAAATACAAGAATACCAGATACACGGATTCCAATTACATGGATAGCAGATACACAGATATCAGGTACACAAATACCAAATACAAGAATACCAGATACACGGATTCCAATTACATGGATAGCAGATACACAGATATCAGGTACACGAATACCAAATACAAGAATACCAGATACACGGATTCCAATTACATGGATAGCAGATACACAGATATCAGGTACACGAATACCAAATACAAGAATACCAGATACACGGATTCCAATTACATGGATAGCAGATACACAGATATCAGATACACGAATACCAAATAAAAGAATTCTAGAGACACGAATACCAGATATAAGGATAACAGATACCAGATACATGAATACCAAATACAAGAATACCAGATACACGGATTCCAATTACATGGATAGCAGATACACAGATATCAGGTACACGAATACCAAATACAAGAATACCAAATACACGGATTCCAATTACATGGATAGCAGATACACAGATATCAGGTACACGAATACCAAATACAAGAATACCAGATACACGTATTCCAATTACATGGATAGCAGATACACAGATATCAGATACACGAATACCAAATAAAAGAATTCTAGATACACGAATACCAGATATAAGGATAACAGATACCAGATACATGAATACCAAATACAAGAATACCAGATACACGGATTCCAATTACATGGATAGCAGATACACAGATATCAGATACACGAATACCAAATACAAGAATACCAGATACACGGATTCCAATTACATGGATAGCAGATACACAGTTATCAGATACACGAATACCAAATACAAGAATACCAGATACACGGATTCCAATTACATGGATAGCAGATACACAGATATCAGATACACGAATACCAAATACAAGAATACCAGATACACGGATTCCAATTACATGGATAGCAGATACACAGATATCAGATACACGAATACCAAATACAAGAATACCAGATACACGGATTCCAATTACATGGATAGCAGATACACAGATATCAGATACACGAATACCAAATACAAGAATACCAGATACACGGATTCCATTTACATGGATAGCAGATACACAGATATCAGATACACGAATACCAAATACAAGAATACCAGATACACGGATTCCAATTACATGGATAGCAGATACACAGATATCAGATACACGAATACCAAATACAAGAATACCAGATACACGGATTCCAATTACATGGATAGCAGATACACAGATATCAGGTACACAAATACCAAATACAAGAATACCAGATACACGGATTCCAATTACATGGATAGCAGATACACAGATATCAGGTACACGAATACCAAATACAAGAATACCAGATACACGGATTCCAATTACATGGATAGCAGATACACAGATATCACGTACACGAATACCAAATACAAGAATACCAGATACACGGATTCCAATTACATGGATAGCAGATACACAGATATCAGTTACACGAATACCAAATAAAAGAATTCTAGATACACGAATACCAGATATAAGGATAACAGATACCAGATACATGAATACCAAATACAAGAATACCAGATACACGGATTCCAATTACATGGATAGCAGATACACAGATATCAGGTACACGAATAGCAAATACAAGAATACCAGATACACGGATTCCAATTACATGGATAGCAGATACACAGATATCAGATACACGAATACCAAATACAAGAATACCAGATACACGGATTCCAATTACATGGATAGCAGATACACAGATATCAGATACACGAATACCAAATAAAAGAATTCTAGATACACGAATACCAGATATAAGGATAACAGATACCAGATACATGAATACCAAATACAAGAATACCAGATACACGGATTCCAATTACATGGATAGCAGATACACAGATATCAGATACACGAATACCAAATACAAGAATACCAGATACACGGATTCCAATTACATGGATAGCAAATACACAGATATCAGATACACGAATACCAAATACAAGAATACCAGATACACGGATTCCAATTACATGGATAGCAGATACACAGATATCAGATACACGAATACCAAATAAAAGAATTATAGAGACACGAATACCAGATATAAGGATAACAGATACCAGATACATGAATACCAAATACAAGAATACCAGATACACGGATTCCAATTACATGGATAGCAGATACACAGATATCAGGTACACGAATACCAAATACAAGAATACCAGATACACGGATTCCAATTACATGGATAGCAGATACACAGATATCAGGTACACGAATACCAAATACAAGAATACCAGATACACGGATTCCAATTACATGGATAGCAGATACACAGATATCAGATACACGAATACCAAATACAAGAATACCAGATACACGGATTCCAATTACATGGATAGCAAATACACAGATATCAGATACACGAATACCAAATACAAGAATACCAGATACACGGATTCCAATTACATGGATAGCAGATACACAGATATCAGATACATGAATACCAAATACAAGAATACCAGATACACGGATTCCAATTACATGGATAGCAGATACACAGATATCAGATACACGAATACCAAATAAAAGAATTCTAGATACACGAATACCAGATATAAGGATAACAGATACCAGATACATGAATACCAAATACAAGAATACCAGATACACGGATTCCAATTACATGGATAGCAGATACACAGATATCAGATACAAGAATACCAGATACAAGAATTCTAGATGCACGAATACCAGATATAAGGATAACAGATACCAGATACATGAATACCAAATACAAGAATACCAGATACACGGATTCCAGTTACATGAATAGCAGATACACAGATACCAAATACAAGAATACCAGATACACGGATTCCAATTACATGGATAGCAGATACACAGATACCAGATACACGAATAACAAATACAAGTATACCGGATACACGGATACTGTTCTCCCATCCTCGCAATGGTCACCAGAATAATCTAACCATAACCCTGCTAAGTTCAATTTAACTGTTCTCCTATACATACCTTGACCACCATAATGGTCTAAACCTAATCCTGCAAAGCTCAATTCAACTATTTTCCCATTCATGCCTTGGCCACCATAATGGTCTAAACCTAATTCTGCAAAGCTACATTTAATTGTACTCCTATACATACCTTTGCCGCCATAATCGTATAAACCTAATCTTGCTAACCTCCATTGAACTGTTCTCTTATTCATGCTTTGGTTACTAGAATGGTCTATATATTATCGTATAAGGCTAAATTTAACTGTTAACATACCTATGCCACCATAGTGGTCTAAAAGTAATCCTGCAAAGCTCCATTTAACTGTTTTCCCGTCCTTGCCATGGTCACCAGAATAGTCTAAACATAATCCTGCTACGTTTAATTTAACTGTTCTCCTATTCATACCTTGGCCACCATAATAGTCTAAATCTAATCCTACAAAGCATTATTTAGCTGTTCTCCCAGCCTTACCATGGCCACCAGAATGGTTTAAACATATTCCTACTAAGTTCATTTTAACTGTTCCCCGATACATATTTTGGCCACCATAATGGTCAAAACCTTATCTTAATAACCTCCATTGAACTATTCTTTCTTTCATACATTGGTTACCAGAATGGTCAAACCTAATCCTACTAAGCAGCATTTAACTGTACTCCCATCAATGCCTGGATCACTAGAGTGGTCTAAAAATAATCCTGCTAAGTTCAATTTAACTGTTCTCCTATTCATACATTGGGAACCATAATGGTCTAAACCTAATCCTGCAAAGCTTTATTTAGTTTTTCTCCCAGCCTTGCCATGGCCACCAGAATGGTTTAAACATATTCCTGCTATGTTCTATTTAACTGTTCTCACATCCATATCTGGATCACTAGAATGGTCTAAACATAATCCTGCTAAGCTTTATTTAGCTGTTCTCCCAGCCTTGTCATGGCCACCAGAATGGTTTAAACCTAATCCTGCTAAGTAGCATTTAACTGTTCTCCCATCAATGCCTGGATCACTAGAATGGTCTAAACCTAATCCTGCAAAGCAGCATTTAACTGTTCTCCAATCCATATCTGGATCACTAGAATGGCCTAAACATAGTCCTGCTAAGCAGCATTCAACTGTTCTCCCATCCATACCTGGATCACTAGAATGGTCTAAACCTAATCCTGCTAAGCTTTATTTAGCTGTTCTCAAAGCCGTGCCATGGCCACCAGAATGGTTTAAACATATTCCTGCTATGTTCAATTTAACTGTTCTCCCATCCATATCTGGATCACTAGAATGGTCTAAACATAGTCCTGCTAAGCAGCATTTAACTGTTCTCCCATCAATGCCTGGATCACTAGGATGGTCTAAACATAATCCTGCTAAGCAGCATTTTGTTCTCCCATCCATACCTGGATCACTAGGATGGTCTAAACATAATCCTGCTAAGTTCAATTTAACTGTTCTCCCATCCATACCTTTGCCACCATTATGGCCTAAACCTAATTATGCAATGCTTTATTTAACTGTTCTCCCAGCCTTGCCATGGCCACCAGAATGGTTGAAACATATTCCTGCTAAGTTCAACTGTTCTCCTATATATATATTTTGACCACCATAATGGTCTAAACCTTATCTTAATAACCTCCATTGAACTATTCTTTGATTCATGCTTTGGTTACCAAAGTATTAGGTGTAAACCTAATCCTGCTAAGCTCCATTCAAATGTTCTCTCATTCGTGCTTTGGTTACCAGAATGGAGTAAACATATTCCTGCAAAGCTCCATTCAAATGTTCTCTCATTCGTGCTTTGGTTACCAGAATGGTCTAAACATAATCCTGCAAAGCTCCATTCAATTGTTCTCTCATTCGTGCTTTGGTTACCAGAATGGTCTAAACATAATCATTCAAAGCTCCATTCAACTGTTCTCTCATTCGTGCTTTGGTTACCAGAATAGTCTAAACCTAATTCTGCAAAGATCCATTTAACTGTTTTCTCATTCGTGCTTTGGTTACCAGAATAGTCTAAACATAATCCTGCTAAGCTCCATTCAACTGTTCTCTCATTCGTGCTTTCTTTACCAGAATGGTCTAAACATAATCCTGCTAAGCTCCATTCAAATGTTCTCTCATTCGTGCTTTAGTTACCAGAATGGTCTAAACATAATCCTGCAAAGCTCCATTCAACTGTTCTCTCATTCGTGCTTTGGTTACCAGAATGGTCTAAACATAATCCTGCTAAGCTCCATTGAACTGTTCTCTCATTCGTGCCTTGGTTACCAGAATGGTCTAAACATAATCCTGCAAAGCTCCATTCAACTGTTCTCTCATTCGTGCTTTGGTTACCAGAATAGTCTAAACATAATCCTGCTAAGCTCCATTCAACTGTTCTCTCATTCGTGCTTTCTTTACCAGAATGGTCTAAACATAATCCTGCAAAGCTCCATTCAACTGTTCTCTCATTCGTGCTTTGGTTACCAGAATAGTCTAAACATAATCCTGCTAAGCTCCATTCAACTGTTCTCTCATTCGTGCTTTCTTTACCAGAATGGTCTAAACATAATTCTGCTAAGCTCCATTCAAATGTTCTCTCATTCGTGCTTTGGTTACCAGAATAGTCTAAACATAATCCTGCTAAGCTCCATTCAACTGTTCTCTCATTCGTGCTTTGGTTACCAGAATGGTCTAAACATAATTCTGCAAAGCTCCATTCAACTGTTCTCTCATTCGTGCTTTGGTTACCAGAATAGTCTAAACATAATCCTGCTAAGCTCCATTCAACTGTTCTCTCATTCGTGCTATCTTTACCAGAATGGTCTAAACATAATCCTGCTAAGCTCCATTCAACTGTTCTCTCATTCGTGCTTTCTTTACCAGAATGGTCTAAACATAATTCTGCTAAGCTCCATTCAACTGTTCTCTCATTCGTGCTTTGGTTACCAGAATGGTCTAAACATAATCCTGCAAAGCTCCATTCAAATGTTCTCTCATTCGTGCTTTGGTTACCAGAATGGAGTAAACCTAATCCTGCTAAGCTCCATTTAACTGTTCTCTCATTTTTGCTTTGGTTATCAGAATGGTCTAAACCTAATCATGCAAAGCTCCATTTAACTGTCCTCTCATTAGTGCTTTGGTTACCAGAATGGTCTAAATCTAATCCTGCAAAGCTCCATTTAACTGTCTTCTCATCCGTGCTTTGGTTACCAGAATGGTCTAAACATAATCCTGCTAAGCTCCATTTAACCGTCTTCTCATTAGTGCTTTGGTTACCAGAATGTTGTAAACATAATCCTGCAAAGCTCGATTTAACTGTCCTCTCATTCGTGCTTTGGTACCAGAATGGTGTAAACATAACCCAGCTAAGCTCCATTTAACTGTCTTCTCATTCGTGCTTTGGTTACCAGAATGGTGTAAACATAATCCTGCTAAGCTCCATTTAACTGTCTTCTCATCCGTGCTTTGGTTACCAGAATTTTGTAAACATAATCCTGCAAAGCTCCATTTAACTGTCTTCTCATTCGTGCTTTGGTTACCAGAATGGTCTAAACATAATCCTGCAAAGCTCCATTTAACTGTTCTCTTATTCGTGCTTTGGTTACCATATTGGTCTAAACATAATCCTGCAAAGCTCCATTTAACTGTCTTCTCATTCGTGCTTTGGTTACCAGAATGGTCTAAACATAATCCTGCAAAGCTCCATTTAACTGTCCTCTCATTCGTGCTTTGGTTACCAGATTGGTCTAAACTTAATCCTGCAAAGCTCCATTTAACTGTCCTCTCATTCGTGCTTTGGTTACCAGATTGGTCTAAACATAAATCCTGCAAAGCTCTACTAACTGTCCTCCCATCCATACCTTGGTCACCATAATGATCTAAACCTAATCCTGCAAAGCTCCATTCAAATGTTCTCTCATACATGCTTTTTTTTACCAGATTGGTCTGTTCTAATTTAATCCTGTAAAGCTCCATTTCGAGGTAAACCCTTCAAGGAAAAGGATAAGAAAAGTTAGGTGGGTGTATGTATTTATAATGTCAGTTGGATTAAATAATGACCTCAATGAACAGCGTCGCTTTATATAGGTAGACGTACTCTCTCTCTACTCTATCTCCACCAAAATTTGGAAACAAATTTCCGAACATAATGTTAATGTAAAACCAGAAATTAATGCAATACGAAAGCTCGGGTTTGAATAAAATTAATTCGTTTATAACAAACATTTATAGACCTAACTGATCCAATAAACGTCGTTACCATCTGTGAATAGGTATCTCATTTCCATTAGATAATTAATATTCATATAGCGCAATGAGTGCCCTGTGCATCAGCCACTCCATTCATCTAGTGAAGTGCTGTTATGTTCGCCTACATTGTGGACTTCACCCGCTGAAGTGGGTAGAGAAGTGAATTTGTAATCGTTTACCCATTGCCTCGTACTTTCATAACGGACAGACAGTCAACCATTTAATTGGTCCAATAGAGGTTAGTTCAGATTGGCGATCCTTTTTGCTTGAATTATAATCAACGCACAACATAAACTTTATTGGGAACCGATTGAAAATTGTTTAGAACCTTCGTTTGGTAATTTAGAGGTGTGCTAAAAAGGAAGTTTGCAAAATTTTTATTTTTACGTGTTTTATTTGTTTTGTCATAAAACCACTATAGCTAATTATTAATGTAAGCGATCAGCTGTTTTAAATTCGGTAAATTAATTAGGCTATGTAAATATCTATCGTACTGTAAACATTGAAACTGTTCAGTTAAATGTTTATATTGAGCCCATAACTTGCGTCATAATTGCTATTGTGGGCTCTGGGGGATATCTTTAAATCTTTGTCTTACATCGTGCATAATACCTAAGACGTATTCATGTGTGGATCATAGCCTAACAGGTCACACAAAACTTGGATGGATTTCCAGTTTTTAATAAATAGCAGGGCGGTTTCTCCAAAAGGGCTCTGGGGCGCAGCCCTCCCAATAACAAAAATTAATTTTTAATTAATATTCATTTATCTTAAATTAGGTTAAGAAGAGCTTAGAATTATTTAAGTAATGTTAAAACCATAAAATATTTAGCAGTTAACGCATGAAATTAGCCGCAAGCTCCGCGTGGGGCTCACAGCAGAGAGCCCCAGACTAGTGCATTGAGTGTGCATGGAATAAGCTGAAACAGCCAAAACCGTGCCGTGACGTCACTCCATGCGCGTGTTACGGGTGGCCTGGGATGGAGTCCCGTCGTCTTGCGCATGCGCTGAGAAATGACTAATCAGTGCTGCTGATTAGGAAGCAGCATTGTAGACTTATTTGTAATGTTCTCACAAATAAATGTTGGTGTATCTTCATGTTCTAAGTCTAGGACTTTGGCCCTGAGCCAACCTTCCCATTGCTAGAAATGTATTTGTTGAAGAATTTTTCTTTTACCCCCATCTGGTTGTCGTCAAAACCTCCATTCTACAACCTTAAATTGTTACCATGGTTACCACACAATATAAATAATGAGTTAAAAATTAATGAAAAGAATAAAATAAACAAACAAATTTGATTAACGGTATGGAATCTTGCTTCACAAACAGACAATTAGAAAGGAAAACGAAAAAACTACAACACAATCCAAACAACGAAAAAAGCGTATAGATGTTAACAAACAAAAATTATAGTTCGAGACCATGAATAAAAAAAAATGTAAAACTGCAAGGAAATTCGCTTTCTATTTTGTCACTTAATATTGTTATTCTGACATATGTATATACATATTTATATTGTTTGTAATTATAAAATACAAAGAAACTCAAAAAAAATTTTTTAATGAATTATGTAGGAATTGACTTTAAAATAAAACTAATATTACTTGTTGTTGGTTTAAATCACCAAACTAACGACAAAAAGCAGCAAAACCATTACAATATTAGGTGATGTAGAACACTGTGGCACGACTAACACTAGTACTTTAGCCTCTTGCGTATTATGCACGATATAACACAAAGATCAGGCTCCATCACCCGCAATAGGAATTAAGCATCAGCTATAGCTTAAGCTTAGCTTGTAGCTATAGCTTTGGCATCAGCTATAAGATCGCCATTAACATTTAACTGGCCATGTTTCCGTTTATATAATAACGTCAGATATTTACTTACTAATTGAGTAATTAATTTGTCGCATTTGGAACAGCTGACCTCTTAGATGAGTCAATAGCTGCATAAGTACTGTTACAAAACTTACACCTTAAAATTAGAATTTAGCAAAATCTTAACACGCCTCTACATTACCAAACGAAGGCTCCCTCGGTACTAGTTTAGGCTGTACGTAGATTATGAATCAGTCATTCAGTTCATCTTCTTTTATAAATATATTTTCCAAGCCACGTAGGAAATGCATAGAAATCATACTAAATAAAACCAAACATAACTTTATTTATAAATTTTAAATTTAACTTTCCAATTCATCGCATTTATAAATTTGATTAAATTCGTCATAATAAATTAATGGAATTATTAAATATAGCTTAAATCATTACTCTAACTAATATTAAACACAGTTTTAACATAGATTGTACAATACAGAATGAAACAATCTACGATAAACTTGAACAGCGTTTATATCAAGTAACGCGGTAACGCATAATTTAACCTATGTTATAAACATAAGAAGCTGCATTTGAAAATAACAATACATAACCTCTAAATAACATCTAAGTAAAGATGAACACAATTATCAGTTTCATTCCATGTTTTTTTTCCTTTTTTAACCGTAATTATTGGTTTTTTTCTCATTGTTCTTTATGTAAGTACGCGCTAACATTAGTGAACCCATGGTACAGCTTGTAGTCACCTTACAATGACTCACGTAACACACATGAGTCAAGGCTTACCTTACCTTAATCGCACCCATAATTCACAATCCTTATTGTTAGTTTTCTAAAAAATATTTCATTATATTATTTAGAATCTTCTGGTAATTGGCTATGAATTTAATAAAGTTTTTATTAGCACACATGCATTATTTATTTATATTAGTATAAATTTATAAAAATGTAGTAGCAGTTATAAATTTTCCCACACTTTATAAAATTTGCATCTATTAGGTGTGATTCTGTGACCGAGTGTTGTTGCGTCTAACGTTTAAAACGCTTCTCATTACATAAACATAACCTCAAATAATGTACTCGGTGCAGTGTAGTGTTATAACAAGTGATTGAAGACGGGCTATGTCGCTGGTGTCCGGTCTGGCGGGACTGCGTACGGCGCAACGTATATCGTCTCCAGAACACTGCTGTCACGATCATCTGGGCCGTTCCCTTTCCCTGGGATGTGTTGAGACTCGACCTTTATCCTTGCAGGCATGACACTCTCAGAGGCGGTGAGTACATATTTAGCCAACATTCAACAAGCATTACTATAATCGATGTAATGTAAGAGAAATGCATGACATTTTATATTTGTGCTTATAAAAAACGACAGTAAGAAATCCATCTTTTCAGCCATTTTAAAACCAAATCATGTTATATTAGTCACGGATGCTGGTAATTTTTAACGCATCACCCGTGTCCAGGTGTCAGGTTCAACACTTGACATTACAACCTCAAAGAAGGAATATTATTGAATCTTCAAATTAACCCTTGAATTAGATTATGTGTAAAATAATGACAACTTAAGAGCTTGGGTGTGTGTGGGGGGGGTTGTGTATGTGTTTTATGTGTGATACCAACTAGAGAATTTGAGAGTCTGTATAATAAAAACTCAAGAACTTGAGAGTTCATGTATAAAAACAACTCTCGAATTTAAATGTTTTAGTGTAATAACTACTCAAGAACTTGATAATTCGTGTAATAACAAATCACTCATTAATTTATATGTGTAATAAAAGAGTTTTTGTATAATAACAACTCACAAATTTGGGAGTTTGTGTGTAATAACAACTTACGAACTTTAAAGTTTGTAAAAAAAGTCACGATTTTGAAGGTTTGTGTGTAATAACAACTCAAGAATTTGAGAATTCGGGTAGTAACCACTCAAAAACTTCAGAATTTCTTTATTAACAACTCACTTGTCTTGAGAATTTGTGTGTAATAACAACTCAAGCAGTTGTGAGTTTATGCAAAATAACAAGTTACGAATTTGGTAGTTTATGTGTAATAAGGACACAGGAATTTATGTGTAATAACACCTTACGAACTTGATAGTATCGGTTTAATAACAACTCCCGAATTTGAGAGTTTGTGTGTAATAACTACTCAAAAACTTGAGAATAGTGTACTACAACTCAAAAACTTAAGAATTTCCATAATAACAATTCACTCACAGACTTGTTAGATTAAGTGTATAATAACAACTCACGAAGTTGAGAGTTCGTGTAGTAACAACACACTCAAGAACTTGAGAGTTTGTGTGTAGTAAGTAACAACACAATATCAAGAGCACAGTGGTACAATATATTACAATAAAAATATTGGAAAGAACCCCAATACCACAAAAATAATAAAAAATAACAAATAAAACAAGTTACTTAAGATTAAACCCTTATGTACATTTCGATTACCATGTCATCATCAACACAATATCAAGAGCACAGTGGTACAATATATTACAATAAAAATATTGGAAAGAACCCCAATACCACAAAAATAATCAAAAATAACATATAAAACAAGTTACTTAAGATTAAACCCTCATGTACATTTCAATGACCATGTCATCATCATCTAGATCATTCTAGTTTGTAACTTCTTGTGTGCTAGATTGTATTTTGTAATAAGACCCTCTGATGATGATGACATGGTCATCGAAATGTACATAAGGGTTTAATCTTAAGTAACTTGTTTTATTTGTTATTTTTTTATTATTTTTGTGGTATTGGGGCTCTTTCCAATATTTGTATTGTAAGTAAGAACAGTTTAAGAATTAACATAGACGTAATCTCAGATCACTCATCGGGTAACTCAATCAGGCAAGTATCAAGCAGAATGTGACACTACTTTTGGTCATACTTTTACTTATTGAAAATGTCAAAATGTTTAAAATTATTGTTTTAATGGATGACTAACTGATAAAAAATATTTTATTATATCTATTTCCCATTATTTCAAATTTTATTACAGACGCTAAATTTTTGTAAACAGAAAAATGTACTACGAAAGCGATTAGTTCATGAATCGTAAAGACAGTTGGATTTATTAATAAATTCTAAGATATTACTGAAAATACTAAACCCTACACAACTGAAAATACTAAACCCTACACAACTGAAAATACTAAACCCTACACAACTGAAAATACTAAACCCTACACAACTGAAAATACTAAACCCTACACAACTGAAAATACTAAACCCTACACAACTGAAAATACTAAACCCTACACAACTGAAAATACTAAACCCTACACAACTGAAAATACTAAACCCTACACAACTGAAAATACTAAACCCTACACAACTGAAAATACTAAACCCTACACAACTGAAAATACTAAACCCTACACAACTGAAAATACTAAACCCTACACAACTGAAAATACTAAACCCTACACAACTGAAAATACTAAACCCTACACAACTGAAAATACTAAACCCTACACAACTGAAAATACTAAACCCTACACAACTGAAAATACTAAACCCTACACAACTGAAAATACTAAACCCTACACAACTGAAAATACTAAACCCTACACAACCGAAAATACTAAACCCTACACAACTGAAAATACTAAACCCTACACAACCGAAAATACTAAACCCTACACAACTGAAAATACTAAACCCTACACAACTGAAAATACTAAACCCTACACAACTGAAAATACTAAACCCTACACAACTGAAAACGAAATGTAAAACAATATAATTTTATGTTTAAGTGAATAATTAAAATTTTCAGACAACATAATTAATGTTGTATGCGCTGTTGAAAGATTGTATTTCTCACATTAACAGAACATCCGGCTATTGGAAGTTTTCAAAGCCTTTAATTTCCATTATTTTGTGATATTACTGTAGTTATTGATTGGAGTTTGAAATTTCTTTTATTGTTGAATTTAATTGTAAATGTTTTTCAACATTGGGTTTATGCCTGTTTTGTATTGTTAAATGGGTGATGGATATAAAACACACACATAGGCCTAAGTGTACTTGTATGTATTAAGGCCTACACATGACATTAAATGTATAGGCCTACTGTGTAGAATAAATTCGTTACGTGTGCTTATAAACTGCAGAATTTATAACAAAGTGTCAGTTTTCATGAACGAAATCACTCACTATTGCCTCGTCACTTTTGTAAACGAACGGACAGAAGAAATGCAAGCTACAGGTTGTAATGTTTGCCTATACTCTCCGTATGTAGACTAACTGCCACAAGCAGGCGAGGTCAGTGTAAATATCAATAATGTTAATAAGTCCGTGTGATTAATCACTCCGAAGGCCTAAAGAGAACAGAAATATATTCATATAAACATTAAAAACATTGTGCGGTAGAATTGTTATTGCAACGTGTATACAATAGATTGGTTTATATACATATTTTCATCCCGAAAAGTACGTAGGAATATGTACGTGCTTTATCAAGTTAGGTCAGAGAGGAGCAGGGCAATTCCTGGTCTAAGTATATCTCTTTTCTAAGGAGATGTGACTAAGCTTCAAAGAAAGGAACATAACAATTAAAATCTTGCGATGCTAAAAGTAAACCCATTACGTAAAAGCAAAAAAAATGTTTACACAACCAATTTATACTTCATTACCACGAGGAAATAATAACTAAATATACGGACGTAATCGAAAATTAAAACTATACTAGGGGCTTGTAATAAATGCGCCTATTTATATTGAAACTACACAATAAAGTAAATCATGTAAACACAAAAACTATAAAGGCAATTAGCAAAAACCTATACACATAAGCTTTAATACTGTTGAATTATTTGTCTGTTTACAAATCATAATCATCTGTTTTTCATTACAATATATAAACATAACCTGCTTTAATGTTTTTAAAATATTTGTTCGTTTACAAATCATACTGAGCTGTTTTTCAATGCTATGTATTTCTTATGGAGATTTTTGGTAACTTCAAGTTCCTCAAACCCTATAAATGTTGCAAATTGAGAAGAACCTATATTTTTCTCCGCTCCTTCCTGTCAATACCTTTAATTTGAAGCCACCTCCCAGTTATGTACAAACTTCCAAACTCCCACAATCTTTCTCTCAAAATTTGACTTACGAAATTATATGTTTAACCTTGAGGTGCTCATTTCCCAGAGTGCCATGTGTATAACACAACAACTTGAGTTCAGAGGAGGGTTCCCGAGAGTTGAACTGGGTTCCACTGGTTAGTAGGCCCTGGAGCAAAATTCTGAGCACTGCCAAGCCACAGACACAAGTTATATCTTAGGCGAGTGTTGAGAGTTTATCTCCGCCGACCCAAACATAGTAGCCAATGAGAGAGAGAGAGAGAGAGAGTTGTTCGTGAAAAAATGAGTGCATTGGCTGTGCCTGGACGCAATCGAAAATTTAAATTAAACTCTGTTCGGCGAATGTTTAGAGTTTATCTTCGCTAACCCATACATAGTAGCCAATAAGAGAGAGAGAGTTGTTCGTGAAAAAATGAGTGCATTGGCTGTGCCTGGACGCAATCGAAAATTTAAATTAAACTCTGTTCGGCGAATGTTTAGGGTTTATCTTCGCTAACCCATACATAGTAGCCAATAAGAGAGAGAGAGAGAGAGAGAGAGAGAGAGAGTTGTTCGTCAAAAAATGAGTGCATTGGCTGTGCCTGGACGCAATCGAAAATTTAAATTAAACTCTGTTCGGCGAATGTTTAGAGTTTATCTACGCCTACCCAAACATAGTAGCCAACAAGAAAGAGAGAGAGAGAGAGAGAGAGAGAGAGAGAGAGAGAGAGAGAGAGACTTGCAGTCAAAATTAAAATCGAAAATTAAAATTAAACTATTTTCGGCGAGTGTTGGCAGTTTATCTTCACCTATCTAAACATAGTAGCCAATAAGAGAGAGATAGAGATAGATGCACAAAAGTCTGCAAGACCTGTCAATAAATTCTCTCGGGGTGTTGTTGACACTGTTGTGCAGTACAAAGTACCTATGAACCGGTTTGCCCCTATCACGGTAGTAGGAGATGGGGCTCTATACTGAACTTCCGCTGATAGTAGTCTATAGCCGTATCTTCTGGCGCTTAGTATCAGGGTGAATAGGGTATTATAAAAACCTATTAGATGATCTGTTCTTCATACTATAGTGGTTGCATAAGTAAGGTAGCGAACCTAGCGGACTGATTATCAACTATCAGTAGAATACTATTATACTTTCAGATTCGAGATATCCTAGACCCTACTTAGGTTATGGTATATTTAAATTTAGAAATTCTCAGCTATTGAACGGTAAGGCAAGGAAACGATACTATCATAAATTTATTGGTAAAAGTACTCTCTTTCAACAATAAGAATCTTGTCTACTGTCAGTGGCGGATGGATTACATACGAGTCATATTTCCCCCACAGTCTACGACTACGCTAAATATAATCGTGGGTTATAGAAGTGGATTTTTAAAAAAAATTTATATCTAGGCCTAAGTGTGGAATAGTATCCTATATGTTTGGTTTTTAAGACTAGTTTATTTTTTTAATATTCCCAATTATATTATTTTATTACATTACAATACAAAAATTTGACTCCAAATAAAGTATTAAATGGATGTAAAATAAGAGGTGAAACGGTTGAATATCGAGTCAAGTTTATTTATTTAGTACAATGTTTCGGCAACTATGTGGTTGCCCTCTTCAAGGTTGCTGTGCTATTAAAAACAAAGTCCTTACATTTTGCACTTAGGAGTAAATATAAGGACTTCGTTTTTCATAGCACAACAGCCTTAAAAAGGGCAACAACGTTGCTGAAACGTTGTATTAATTAAATAAACTTGACTCGATATTCAACCGCATTATTATTTATTCTATACTTATTTCGAGTGATCAAAAAAAATATGTATTAAATTTTTGTTTAAAAATGCAAAAGACGATCATATTTGAAATTAACTAGAGCTCTACTTTCCACAAAAACAGGTTCATAATGGGAAAACTGATTCAATATACCTTATCCCTTTTGTGACACGTTTTTGCATACGTTGCCCCTTTTGTGATAGGTTTTTGCATTACTTTCCCCTTATGTAATAGGTTTTTGCATAGCTCGCCCTTTTTGTGACACGTTTTTGCATACCTTATCCCTAATATGACACTTTTTTGCATACCTTGCCCCTTTTGTGATACGTTTTTGCATACCTCGCCCCTTTTGCGATAAGTGTTTCCCCATATAAAACTAAAATGTATTAATTAAATTTAATTAATGAATTGATATTTGAAACTATATAACAAACACGTGCCGTCCACTACAAGTTTAAAAATATATATTTTAAGTTCAGTGGATGAAGAAAAAGTATTGTATTAACGATTGAAAATTTGAACAAGACAAAAGTGTGAACTAATAGAAGGAATCGAATAACTTACTAAATGTCTTCGATTTACAGATAAAATTTCTCCACTTTACAGTTCTTTAAAACAATGACTCGAGTTTTGAAACGTGTTAAAACTTTAAAACAAAGGAAACTGACAATGCCTCATGTAGGTAGTTTTCACTTTATAGAGATGTTTTGTGGGCTTACGAGCAGACATTTTCTTGCTCGTCCAGCTTCGGAATTTCATAGCCTGAAGAGCATTCTATTTGTGAAGGGAAAATACCAACATATTTACATTTCAGCCCAAAAGTGTCTGATTTTCAGTTTTGAAAAGAAAACTATAGTCTCAAGTGCATTTCGGGGTAGGGGGTGGGGGATTGATCCTCACATTTCCCACCCTTAATTAAGATTTCCTTAACACCTTGGAGCAACTGTGCTGTAATTTTTTTATTATTATGACAGGTTTTTTACAATGTTTTACATTTTAACCTAAGTCTAATGAAATACAGTTTTTAATTTTGTTTTTCCATTCATCCCTATCTGTCCACAAGTTTTCTGGTATATCCCATTTGATTAAAGATGAACTAATTTCCTGTATCCACGTTTTCGATGGTCTTCCCCTTCGTCTTCTCCCTGGTGGTGTCCATTCCAACAACATCTTTGGTAGTCTTTCATCATTCATCCTTTTCGTATGTCCATACCAAATTAACTGTTTTTGTTCTACAAAATCTGTAATTAAATTTTGTACTTCCATTTTATCTCTAATTATTTGATTTCGGATCTTATCCAATCTTGATATTCTCGCAGAACGTCTCCAAAAGTCCATCTCAGTTGCCAATAATTTCTTTGTCAATGTTGATTTCAATATCCAAACGTCTGATCCATATGTCATTATGCTTCGTACTATTGTATTAAAAATTTTTGTTTTTGTTTGATTAGTTATATGTTTATCCCATAAAATTCCGTTTAACATTGAAATTGTTGTTTTTCCCAAATTTATTTTCGATCCAATTTCTTTATCTTGTTTCCCATCATTTGTAATTTTCATTCCCAAATACTTACATTCCTCAACATGTGATATTCTTTTAATATTTTCTTCTTCTATTATTAAGTCTTTACTTTTTTCTCCTATGACCATGTATTTAGTTTTATTCATATTAACATTCAATCCCCATAGTTTGTATTCTCCTATTATCTTTCGAGTCATATATTCAATGTCTTCATAATCTTGAGCTAAAATCAATTGGTCATCTGCAAATTGTAAAGAATAAATTGTGATATTGTTTACTGGGATTCCCATTCCTTTGCATTTATTCTTCCAATTTTTCAAAACCTTTTCTGTATAAATTTTATATAATGTGGGTGACAGACAGCATCCTTGGCGTAATCCTTTTGTTACTTCAAAACCTGTTGACAGATTGTTTCCTATTTTTATTTTGGAAATAGAATTTTTATATAAATTTTGAATTGCCTTGATTATAGTTTGACTTATAGCATTTGACTTTAACACTTCCCATAACTTTGATAATGGTACATTATCATAAGCTTTTTCTATATCTATAAATACTAAATGGAGAGGTTGTAAACGAATTACTTTCTTTTCAATTATTTGTTCTAAGCAGAATAAGTGATCTATCGTTGATCTTCCTCTTCTAAAACCTGCCTGTTCCTCAGCCTCCATATCCTTGTATTCATTTTCTAAATATTGCTTAATTATTTTTCCATAAATTCTGCTTAATGTATTTGTAACTGTTATTCCTCTATAGTTTTCACATTGCTTCTTATTACCTTTCTTATGTAATGTGGATATATAGCCTATTTTCCACTCTTCTGGTGTCTCTTCTCCATTCAAACATTTTTCAAAAAGTTCCTTCAAATTTGCAAATAATTTATTTGTACCATACTTTAATAGTTCGGCTGGAATTCCTCCAGGTCCTGAAGCTCTTCCATTTTTCATAGATTTTATTGCCTGTATCACTATTTCCATATCCAAATTTAGATAGGTATTATTTACTGTTTCTGGTATTTCATTTTGATTTTTTTCCAAATGTTCTTCTCTGCATTCCGTTAATAAGTTTTTAAAATATTCCTCCCACGTTTGAAAATCAATATATGTCATTTGTTGTGACTCCTTAGAGTTTTTTCTTAATGTTTTCAAAGTTTTCCAAGCTTCTGTACTTCTTTTCCCTCCAATAAAAGATTCTATCTTTTGGCATGATTGTTCCCAACTTCTGTTTTTTGATTCTGCAACCATTCTTCTAATTTTTGCTTGTTGTGCATTAAGTTCTATTTTATCATCAATTTTCTTTGTATTTAACCATTTTAAATATTTCTCTTTTTTAATCTTCACTTCTTTTTTAATTTCTTCATCCCAATAATAAAACGTATTCTTTTTCTCTTTAATATCAATTTCACCTAAAGCTTCTTTTGCTGATTCATGTATTACTTTTGAAATATATTGGTATTGTTTTTCTGTTGTATCCCAATGAGTTTCTGTTAATTTTTCATCTAACCTCTTCCTATATAAGTATACAGTACTCTCATTTTCCAAACTCTGTAAATTATATTTAGGAAGATTCAATTTGATACCCTTTTCAACATATTGTTCTTTTTCTTTATCTTTATTGTTTAATTTTTTAAATGGAAATAATATTTTAGAATTGACTATAAAATGATCACTAAGTTTCACACCTCTGTATACTCTAACATCTTGTATTTTTAGTTTTGTTTTCTGTTTTACTATAATATAATCAATTATTGATTTCTGCTGCATTGTTTCTCTATACCAAGTATATTTATGTATTTCTTTATGTTGGTAAAAACCATTCAAGACTTTCAAGGAGTTTTGTTCACAAATGTCTATTAATCTGCTTCCATTTTCATTTACAACATCTTCTCCAAATGGTCCAATTATTTGTTTCCAATCTGTCTTCCAGTTCTACTATTGAAGTCTCCTGCAAGAATAACTTCTCTTGTATTTCCAATTTCCTCTATTATTCCGTTCAATTTATTGAAAAATTCATCTTTCTTACATAATAAAACATCTTCATTTATAGCATACACTCCTAATATTACCAATTTGTATCCATGAAAATTCATATTAATTCTGATTAGGTTTTCGTCAATTGGTTGCCAATTAGTGACATAAGTTTTTAATTTTTTCCTTATTAATACAGATATTCCACGTTTTGCTCTTTGATGCTTCTGTACACCACTGTAAAAATGTATGAATGATCCCTTAATTTCGCTGCCATTTCCTTTTTTTTTTGTTTCAGATAAGACAATAATATCTTGTTTTCTGATTTCTAATTCTTTAATCACTTCTTCAAATTTATTATTTAAACCTTGAATATTCCACGTTCCAATATTCATTGTCCGTTTCCATAGCTTTTGTCGTATTCCTTTAAATCCATCCGGCTGTATTCTATTAGACTTTTTAACAATTTAGGTTTTTTATATGAATGGGGAGTTGGCCCATTGCATAACCCCCAACCTGGAGGACCAGGTAATTTATTTTCAAGGTTGTCTTCCTTTAGCCTTTGATAAACCAATATCTCCCTACAAGGCAGCAGTGTTAGTTTTGGTCCGCCCCGAGTATTTTAAATTTTTTTAAATTTTAAATTAAGAAAACCTCTTAACCACAAATTTTGTTTATAGATTTTTCTATAGATTTAGACTGCAAAGCAATCATCGTCAGAGAAAGTCATTACTTGTGATGAAGTAGTTATTCTTGTGATAATTTCCTCTGAAGATGATTACTTTGTAATTGAAATGTACAGAATTTAAATAAACAAGTGTTGTAGTTCAAACGTTTTTAATTGTTACAGTCCATTTAATATATGATTTCGTACAACTGCTGTTTTTCTTTAAATATAAAGGTTATGTTAATATTTACAAATCCCACAAATATGTGTTATTGTTTGATTCAGTAGCCAGTAGATATCAATTTGTATTTTAAAATGAGATAATTTTAAAGTAGTTATGGTAATAAATAGTAACAATTAGTATTATTACAATTATTAATGATTTTGTTTATGTTTATAGTGTGTTTTTAAGAAAACAATCATAGCCTTATTTATTATATTATGATAAATTTATTAAATATATTATTTGAGGTTATATAAACAATTAAATTAAGAGTGAGTTAATGTCTTAATTTTGTTATTACAATAATTCTATAATATTATTGTTGTGGTATTAGGCCTACTCAATATAAAAAAAATTGAACTTTGTGGGGACCGAACTTGTAGTAGCATAAAAGACGTTTGATTATTCTAAAGTTTTCATTTCCATTTCATTTCCATTTCATAGTTATTAACGACGCAAAATTAATAATATTTTTCTTTTGCTTCATACAGTCACACCTCAAAAATGGTAATTTTTGTGATTATATAAACAAATTTTATACAAAAAATGTGAAAGAGTATTGACTTTATTATACATCTTTTAAAGTACACAAAAAGTTGTGCATTGTAGCTGAACAAATTGCATTAGAAAACCTCTTGACGCCGGTCTAGCAATGATCATTCAATTTCAACTAGAGCTGAGTGGTGGGGGATGGAGGGTGTCGGGAGGCGGGAGGTCACGTGACGTAGAAACCTCACTAGTGTCAATAGGGTTTACACAAAGTATAGCAGAGAGTTACAAACGTCTGTTTTTGTTCTGGTTACAGGAGGAGCGAGTTCTTGGGATGCATGTCCTTCGCGGTGAAACATGCTGTTAAAAAGGTAAGAAAGTGTCCTTTATAGATGTGTGCATTTAGTGTGTAAGCGTAGGCTAGATGATTGAATGGCTTGTGTTATCAGGCGTTGATCGGTTTATTGACTTACCTTCCCTCTCTACATGTGATAAGGCTTCACACGTTCCATGCCAACGCCGTCTCATTCATTTAATACCCACGCACAACAATAATCCTAAAAACATGTTTGCAAAATTTCTTTAAATATAATATAATTACCTAAATACTTATTAAAGGTCACTATGTATAGGCAAACCGTTACGGTGCTACGTACGAATATCTGTAAAACACTTTTACTTGTTCACATTTACATTAAACAATGCATCAACTAGGAGTGACTGTTTTTAACTCCATTACGAACCAAGTTAACGCACTTAGCACAGAAATCGGTAAATCATCAGCCTGTTTTCTATAGAAACATAATTAACAAAGCGATACGTTCATTCATCCATTCATTCCCGCTATTATTCACTCCCTGATTTAAATTACTCCGAAAGCCTTCTATTTCTCCATAAGTATTTATTTTCATGTATAAATACAGGTATATATTCAAATTAGTTTTAATATTCGAATTACTTGAAAACTCAAGTTTTTAAAACTACACTAACAAATTTACTTATGGCGTCCAAACTATTGAAAAATTGTAGGTCTACTTTATATATATATATATATATATATATATATATATATATATATATATATATATATTTATTTATTTATTTATATAATTATTATTATTGTTACACTGAGCTTTAAAATTAAGAGAACTTAACAGTAACATAAATATAAGAATTTAAAAATACAAAATTTAAGAATCTAAAAGTATATATAAAATTAACACTTTTAAATTATTGCAACAAATTGAAATAAACAAAAACATTCTGGTCGTATAGAAATTTTGCATGTAGAATTTTAAAAAATAGAAAATCTTGAAAGGCCTATTAAACGATACACATACTCAAGACTAGGCGAGATATCGCCAACAGGCTATTCAATGTCGGAAACAAACTCACTCGAGAGATAATTCACAGCCGTGCAGATTGCGTTATGCTTATTCACTTGACAGAAAACTGCTATAAACGTATGTGAATCGGTCTTAATCTTCTTTTCTCAAAAACACTGTGTACAAGCATTCCGAATGTTGACACTGCTGACTGAACTATTTGATACATGTACCAGAAATTTGCTTTACTGGTAGTGTTTGAATATACTGTTCGCTTTGCAAATCCACCACTTCCTCTTTATCCTTTATCTTTATTAGTTCAGTATCTGTGACGTAATTTTGTTAACAAGCCTTCGTGCACTGACAAAAGAGATCCTACGGTGTCATATATAACAATTGTGCTATAATGTCAGGTTCTGTTACAACGTAGTCTGATGGGATCTTGTTTTATTTATAGAAATATTTAAAACATAATAATGTAATATAATCATTTGACTAATTGAGTTGCTGTTTTAACAACTTTCCTCGATATATTCTATTTAGCTAATTGTTAGCATATTTTCACAGTTTTCTCTTTCATTTCATTCACGTCAATCATTTCTTAACAGCAAAACAGATGGAATTTTGTTTTCATTTGAAATTTGCATTTAACAAAAATAACTATTTCGTAATGTCGCTTTTTAACAGTAGACCCGATAAACAATAATAGGCTATATTTCTCGCAAAATCATAAATTAGACATTAATAAATATATACTAGTATCCTCCACAGAAACGAACCCACACCATCATCTTTTAATGTAAGAGATATAAAGAAAAACAAGTAATATATACACAAATTAAGCCAATTCCTACTTGAAACAACGAAGAAAATTTTTATTTTAGTTACTTTTTATTACATTATTATGAAAAATATAAATATGTACATATGTATGACAGAATCACAGTGTTAAGTAGCGAATTTAAATATTAAAATTAACTAATTAATTTTAATTAAAGAAATAATACTTGAAAAAACCGTGTTAAAATTAAGCGTCATCCACTGCAAGTTTAAAAAAGAAATATAAACAAGAATATTTTAAAGTCAATCACTACTTGGATTTTTTAAAACCATCATCTTCTAATGTAAGAGATATAAAGAAAAACAAGTAATATATACACAAATTAAGCCAATTCCTACTTGAAACAACGAAGAAAATTTTTATTTTAGTTACTTTTTATTACATTATTATGAAAAATATAAATATGTACATATGTATGACAGAATCACAGTGTTAAGTAGCGAATTTAATTATTAAAATTAACTAATTAAATTTAATTAAAGAACTAATACTTGAAAAAACCGTGTTAAAATTAAGCGTCATCCACTGCAAGTTTAAAAAAGAAATATAAACAAGAATATTTTAAAGTCAATCCCTACTTGGATTTTTTTTAAAATTATTTTAGTTACTTTTTATACTATTACAGTTAATATAAATAAAGTGGTATAACCTATGAGTTAAAACAGCTGTTCAACCACCTAACCGAAAACATAAAGTCAGCTGTTTTATGAATTCATATGTTACGAGTTATTGTAAAACAAATGAGTTTAAACTATATTGCGTATATTGCCCTTTTTGTGAAACGTATTTCTCCCATATAAAACTAAAGTTAGTTCATTAAATTAATTAATGAATTATTATTTGAAAAAATTGTATTGACATCTAGTGTCATCCGCTACAAGTTTTAAAAATTGTATGCAAATTAATGATTGAAAATTTGAACGATATATTATATATATATATATATATATATATATATATATATATATATATATATTGTATTAAATATGGTGATATGTTTTCTTGTAATATAGTTGACAAATTAAAAACATTTTAAAAACAAGAATACTTTTAATGAATATATTTATTCAAAGCTTTTCGCCTATAAAAGCTAATATATATATATATATATAATAAGCTGATATATATATATATATATATATGGTGATATGTTTTCTTGTAATATAGTTGACAAATTAAAAACATTTTAAAAACAAGAATACTTTTAATGAATATATTTATTCAAAGCTTTTCGCCTATAAAAGCTAATATATATATATATAATAAGCTGATATATATATATATATATATATATATATATATATATATATATATATATATGGTGATATGTTTTCTTGTAATATAGTTGACAAATTAAAAACATTTTAAAAACAAGAATACTTTTAATGAATATATTTATTCAAAGCTTTTCGCCTATAAAAGCTAATATATATATATATAATAAGCTGATATATATATATATATATGGTGATATGTTTTCTTGTAATATAGTTGACAAATTAAAAACATTTTAAAAACAAGAATACTTTTAATGAATATATTTATTCAAAGCTTTTCGCCTATAAAAGCTAATATATATATATATATATATAATAAGCTGATATATATATATATATATATATATATATGGTGATATGTTTTCTTGTAATATAGTTGACAAATTAAAAACATTTTAAAAACAAGAATACTTTTAATGAATATATTTATTCAAAGCTTTTCGCCTATAAAAGCTAATATATATATATATATATAATAAGCTGATATATATATATATATATATATATATATATATATATGGTGATATGTTTTCTTGTAATATAGTTGACAAATTAAAAACATTTTAAAAACAAGAATACTTTTAATGAATATATTTATTCAAAGCTTTTCGCCTATAAAAGCTAATATATATATATATATAATAAGCTGATATATATATATATATATATATATATATATAATAAGCTGATATATATATATATATATATATATATATATATATATATATATATATATATATATATATCAGGAGAGTGAACTAATAGAAGGAATTGAAAAAATGTATTTAAACTTGAGTGGAAGAACAAAAAGTGTTTTATTAACGATTGAAAATTTGAATAAGATTCATTAAATAAATATATATAGGGGCAATATATATATATATATATTTTATTTACCGTGAACTAATAGTAGGAATTGAAATAAGTTCTTCAATGCACTGCGGTAGGTATTTTTTCATGGCACGAACTAACCATCAATATGATTTTTATTTGTTATTATTATTATTTTTACTTAATTATATTGTTATTTATAATCAAACTTTAATTTTGTAATCTAATAATTTTATAAGCAAATTTAAATGTGTAATTAGCAGTCTATTTTGCAAATCTCTACAGATTTTTAAAAAAACAGTTTTTTTTTAACAAAATGTTACATTGGAGCTTGAATACTTTAAACAGACTTGTATTTTGAAGATACGTTGATTGTATTTACAAACTGTGAGGGTGAGTGTGACGAAAAGATAAATCCATACGACCCCCCCCCCTCTTATTAAGCTACCCCTCACTAAACCGAAATGAATAATTTGGTTGAGAGGAGTAACTAATTTTCCATTTCAAACCGAATGCAAGTCAATAACTTTGCCCCAAACCAGTCAAATCATTGATGTTGAATCTGCGAGCAACTCTTTGCAGTATTCCTACTTGTAGAAACATTCTGGTGACTTTATAATAAATTGTATCTATGTACATCTCACAAGTCAACGGAATTGCAAAACAATTTACTCGTTGAGGTATAAACTTTTCAGGAACGTGGAGAAATCAGTAGGCCTACCTTGGTAACGACGAAATTATCTTCCTCTACAATACTATAATATTGTTTTAAAAACAAACAAGAATTCTTTACAAAATAAAGCACTAAGTTACAATAAAGGTTAAAAAACCTGCGGTTAGGAGAGCTTTGGAAATAAAAACAACATAAAAACTTTTTTAAAGTGAATTCCTACTTAAATCAACAAAAAAGAAAACTTTTATTTTATTTTTATGATATAATTACTATTAATATAAATATGTATATACATATGTCTGCAAAACAATATTAGGTGACAAAATAGAAAGCGAATTTTCTTGTAATTTTCTATTTTCCTTTCTATGTTGGTATTAGACTATTATTTTTGTTTGTTACTATGTATACGCTTTCTTTTTTTCGTCGCTTGCATTGTGTTGTAGTTTCTTTTCGCTTTCCTTCCGCATTGTCCGTTTGTGTAGCAAGGTTTATACCGTTTACACAGCTCATTTTTTTAAAAATTCTTTTCATTCATTTTTAATCCTTGAGCATTATTTATGATATTGTGTGGTAACCATGGCAACAATTTAAGGTTGCGCAATGGAGGTTTCAACGACAAACAGATGTGAGCAAACGAAAATTTCATATACATCTTTGAGAGGTACATTTCTAGCTAAGGGAAAGTTGGCTCAGTGACAAAGCGCTACACTTCGAACATAAAGATACTCAGTTCGAATCTGACCTAGAACCCCCAAATTTTTATGATTTAATTATTGAATAAATATTTCAAAAAACTGTATTAACATCAATTCTCATCCACTGTAGCTTAAAAGAAGTATATTTGAACTTGATTGGATGAATAAAAAACGTATTTTATTAACGACTGAAAATATGTAAAATTTATATATACTGTATATATATATATATATATATATATATATATATATATATATATATATATATATCGCAATGTATTATTATTATTATTATTATTATTATACTAATAATGAGTTGATAAATGAACAAATACAAGTAAAATCTAAATTTGATAATATATTCAGTGTTTGTAATGTTAGGGCAGCAAAATAAAAGTTTAACAACATTATAATTGATTTGGCATAACTATTTATTTGATCTAATTTGCACATATGTTAATTTTAATTGTTTAATATTCCTGATGATGTTGATACTGTTAGCCAACGAAAAGCTTTGAATTGTAAATTCAATTATAATTCTTGTATTTGTATTTTGATTTAGTTCTATAGTGATATATATATAAAACTATATGTATTTTGATTTAGTAATATATATATATATATCAGGAGAGTGTAAGCTAATAAAACGAATTGAATAATAAACCTTTATGATTTAAGATACCCGGTTGACTGGTGAATTATCTTCCAAGTTACAAATTCAGCTCCTTTAACGTACGCTAATACGGTAATCTTTTACAGCACACAAGATGACGTTCATCTTTCAACTCAATTATCAATTGGTTAGGACGCGGTAGTAAAATTATGTATTTTTTAAACCAAAGCTCACCTAACCTAATACTTTGTAGCTATATTTTACCCCGACACATTGCACTTTGTGCTTTATTGTAATGCAGTGTGGCATATGGCTCTTACCCTCATGAAGTGTGCAAAGGGAATAACGTAGCCTTGATTTTATAAAGATTCGTGTTTATAGTAAAGTGAGGTTAAGTGAGTATTTTTTTAAACCAAAGCTAACCTAACCTAATACTTTGTAGCTATATTTTACCCCGACACATTGCACTTTGTGCTTTATTGTAATGCATTGTGGCACATGGCTCTTACCCTTATGAAGTGTGCAAAGGGAATAACGTAGCCTTGATTTTATAAAGATTCGTGTTTATAGTAAAGTGAGGTTAAGTGAGTATTTTTTTAAACCAAAGCTAACCTAACCTAATACTTTGTAGCTATATTTTACCCCGACACATTGCACTTTGTGCTTTATTGTAATGCATTGTGGCACATGGATCTTACCCTTATGAAGTGTGCAAAGGGAATAACGTAGCCTTGATTTTATAAAGATTCGTGTTTATAGTAAAGTGAGGTTAAGTGAGTATTTTTTTAAACCAAAGCTAACCTAACCTAATACTTTGTAGCTATATTTTACCCCGACACATTGCACTTTGTGCTTTATTGTAATGCAGTGTGGCATATGGCTCTTACCCTTATGAAGTGTGCAAAGGGAATAACGTAGCCTTGATTTTATAAAGATTCGTGTTTATAGTAAAGTGAGGTTAAGTGAGTATTTTTTTAAACCAAAGCTAACCTAACCTAATACTTTGTAGCTATATTTTACCCCGACATATTGCACTTTGTGCTTTATTGTAATGCAGTGTGGCATATGGCTCTTACCCTTATGAAGTGTGCAAAGGGAATAACGTAACCTTGATGTTATAAAGATTCGTGTTTATAGTAAAGTGAGGTTAAGTGAGTATTTTTTTAAACCAAAGCTAACCTAACCTAATACTTTGTAGCTATATTTTACCCCGACACATTGCACTTTGTGCTTTATTGTAATGTATTGTGGCACATGGCTCTTACCCTTATGAAGTGTGCAAAGGGAATAACGTAGCCTTGATTTTATAAAGATTCGTGTTTATAGTAAAGTGAGGTTAAGTGAGTATTTTTTTAAACCAAAGCTAACCCAACCTAATACTTTGTAGCTATATTTTACCCCGACACATTGCACTTTGTGCTTTATTGTAATGCATTGTGGCACATGGCTCTTACCCTTATGAAGTGTGCAAAGGGAATAACGTAGCCTTGATTTTATAAAGATTCGTGTTTATAGTAAAGTGAGGTTAAGTGAGTATTTTTTTAAACCAAAGCTAACCTAACCTAATACTTTGTAGCTATATTTTACCCCGACACATTGCACTTTGTGCTTTATTGTAATGCATTGTGGCATATGGCTCTTAAACTTATGAAGTGTGCAAAGGGAATAACGTAGCCTTGATTTTATAAAGATTCGTGTTTATAGTAAAGTGAGGTTAAGTGAGTATTTTTTTAAACCAAAGCTAACCTAACCTAATACTTTGTAGCTATATTTTACCCCGACACATTGCACTTTGTGCTTTATTGTAATGCAGTGTGGCATATGGCTCTTACCCTTATGAAGTGTGCAAAGGGAATAACGTAGCCCTGATTTTATAAAGATTCGTGTTTATAGTAAAGTGAGGTTAAGTGAGTATTTTTTTAAACCAAAGCTAACCTAACCTAATACTTTGTAGCTATATTTTACCCCGACACATTGCACTTTGTGCTTTATTGTAATGCATTGTGGCACATGGATCTTACCCTTATGAAGTGTGCAAAGGGAATAACGTAGCCTTGATTTTATAAAGATTCGTGTTTATAGTAAAGTGAGGTTAAGTGAGTATTTTTTTAAACCAAAGCTAACCTAACCTAATACTTTGTAGCTATATTTTACCCCGACACATTGCACTTTGTGCTTTATTGTAATGCAGTGTGGCATATGGCTCTTACCCTTATGAAGTGTGCAAAGGGAATAACGTAGCCTTGATTTTATAAAGATTCGTGTTTATAGTAAAGTGGGGTTAAGTGAGTATTTTTTTAAACCAAAGCTAACCTAACCTAATACTTTGTAGCTATATTTTACCCCGACATATTGCACTTTGTGCTTTATTGTAATGCAGTGTGGCATATGGCTCTTACCCTTATGAAGTGTGCAAAGGGAATAACGTAACCTTGATGTTATAAAGATTCGTGTTTATAGTAAAGTGAGGTTAAGTGAGTATTTTTTTAAACCAAATCTAACGTAACCTAATACTTTGTAGCTATATTTTACCCCGACACATTGCACTTTGTGCTTTATTGTAATGCAGTGTGGCATATGGCTCTTACCCTCATAAAGTGTGCAAAGGGAATAACGTAGCCTTGATTTTATAAAGATTCGTGTTTATAGTAAAGTGAAGTTAAGTGAGTATTTTTTAAAACCAAAGCTAACCTAACCTAATACTTTGTAGCTATATGTTACCCCGACACATTGCACTTTGTGCTTTATTGTAATGCAGTGTGGCATATGGCTCTTACCCTTATGAAGTGTGCAAAGGGAATAACGTAACCTTGATGTTATAAAGATTCGTGTTTATAGTAAAGTGAGGTTAAGTGAGTATTTTTTTAAACCAAATCTAACGTAACCTAATACTTTGTAGCTATATTTTACCCCGACACATTGCACTTTGTGCTTTATTGTAATGCAGTGTGGCATATGGCTCTTACCCTCATAAAGTGTGCAAAGGGAATAACGTAGCCTTGATTTTATAAAGATTCGTGTTTATAGTAAAGTGAAGTTAAGTGAGTATTTTTTAAAACCAAAGCTAACCTAACCTAATACTTTGTAGCTATATGTTACCCCGACACATTGCACTTTGTGCTTTATTGTAATGCAGTGTGGCATATGGCTCTTACCCTTATGAAGTGTGCAAAGGGAATAACGTAGCCTTGATTTTATAAAGATTCGTGTTTATAGTAAAGTGAGGTTAAGTGAGTATTTTTTAAAACCAAAGCTAACCTAACGTAATACTTTGTAGCTATATTTTACCCCGACACATTGCACTTTGTGCTTTATTGTAATGCAGTGTGGCATATGGCTCTTACCCTTATGAAGTGTGCAAAGGGAATAACGTAACTTTGATGTTATAAAGATTCGTGTTTATAGTAAAGTGAGGTTAGGTGAGTATTTTTTTAAACCAAATCTAACGTAACCTAATACTTTGTAGCTATATTTTACCCCGACACATTGCACTTTGTGCTTTATTGTAATGCAGTGTGGCATATGGCTCTTACCCTTATGAAGTGTGCAAAGGGAATAACGTAACCTTGATTTTATAAAGATTCGTGTTTATAGTAAAGTGAGGTTAAGTGAGTATTTTTTTAAACCAAAGCTAACCTAACCTAATACTTTGTAGCTATATTTTACCCCGACACATTGCACTTTGTGCTTTATTGTAATGCAGTGTGGCATATGGCTCTTACCCTTATGAAGTGTGCAAAGGGAATAACGTAGCCTTGATTTTATAAAGATTCGTGTTTATAGTAAAGTGAGGTTAAGTGAGTATTTATTTAAACCAAAGCTAACCTAACCTAATACTTTGTAGCTATATTTTACCCCGACACATTGCACTTTGTGCTTTATTGTAATGCAGTGTGGCATATGGTTCTTACCCTTATGAAGTGTGCAAAGGGAATAACGTAGCCTTGATTTTATAAAGATTCGTGTTTATAGTAAAGTGAGGTTAAGTGAGTATTTTTTTAAACCAAAGCTAACCTAACCTAATACTTTGTAGCTATATTTTACCCCGACACATTGCACTTTGTGCTTTATTGTAATGCATTGTGGCATATGGCTCTTACCCTTATGAAGTGTGCAAAGGGAATAACGTAGCCTTGATTTTATAAAGATTCGTGTTTATAGTAAAGTGAGGTTAAGTGAGTATTTTTTTAAACCAAAGCTAACCTAACCTAATACTTTGTAGCTATATTTTACCCCGACACATTGCACTTTGTGCTTTATTGTAATGCAGTGTGGCATATGGCTCTTACCCTTATGAAGTGTGCAAAGGGAATAACGTAGCCTTGATTTTATAAAGATTCGTGTTTATAGTAAAGTGAGGTTAAGTGAGTATTTTTTTAAACCAAAGCTAACCTAACCTAATACTTTGTAGCTATATTTTACCCCGACACATTGCACTTTGTGCTTTATTGTAATGCATTGTGGCATATGGCTCTTACCCTTATGAAGTGTGCAAAGGGAATAACGTAGCCTTGATTTTATAAAGATTCGTGTTTATAGTAAAGTGAGGTTAAGTGAGTATTTTTTTAAACCAAAGCTAACCTAACCTAATACTTTGTAGCTATATTTTACCCCGACACATTGCACTTTGTGCTTTATTGTAATGCAGTGTGGCATATGGCTCTTACCCTTATGAAGTGTGCAAAGGGAATAACGTAGCCTTGATTTTATAAAGATTCGTGTTTATAGTAAAGTGAGGTTAAGTGAGTATTTTTTTAAACCAAAGCTAACCTAACCTAATACTTTGTAGCTATATTTTACCCCGACACATTGCACTTTGTGCTTTATTGTAATGCATTGTGGCATATGGCTCTTACCCTTATGAAGTGTGCAAAGGGAATAACGTAGCCTTGATTTTATAAAGATTCGTGTTTATAGTAAAGTGAGGTTAAGTGAGTATTTTTTTAAACCAAAGCTAACCTAACCTAATACTTTGTAGCTATATTTTACCCCGACACATTGCACTTTGTGCTTTATTGTAATGCAGTGTGGCATATGGCTCTTACCCTTATGAAGTGTGCAAAGGGAATAACGTAGCCTTGATTTTATAAAGATTCGTGTTTATAGTAAAGTGAGGTTAAGTGAGTATTTTTTTAAACCAAAGCTAACCTAACCTAATACTTTGTAGCTATATTTTACCCCGACATATTGCACTTTGTGCTTTATTGTAATGCAGTGTGGCATATGGCTCTTACCCTTATGAAGTGTGCAAAGGGAATAACGTAACCTTGATGTTATAAAGATTCGTGTTTATAGTAAAGTGAGGTTAAGTGAGTATTTTTTTAAACCAAATCTAACGTAACCTAATACTTTGTAGCTATATTTTACCCCGACACATTGCACTTTGTGCTTTATTGTAATGCAGTGTGGCATATGGCTCTTACCCTCATAAAGTGTGCAAAGGGAATAACGTAGCCTTGATTTTATAAAGATTCGTGTTTATAGTAAAGTGAAGTTAAGTGAGTATTTTTTAAAACCAAAGCTAACCTAACCTAATACTTTGTAGCTATATGTTACCCCGACACATTGCACTTTGTGCTTTATTGTAATGCAGTGTGGCATATGGCTCTTACCCTTATGAAGTGTGCAAAGGGAATAACGTAACCTTGATGTTATAAAGATTCGTGTTTATAGTAAAGTGAGGTTAAGTGAGTATTTTTTTAAACCAAATCTAACGTAACCTAATACTTTGTAGCTATATTTTACCCCGACACATTGCACTTTGTGCTTTATTGTAATGCAGTGTGGCATATGGCTCTTACCCTCATAAAGTGTGCAAAGGGAATAACGTAGCCTTGATTTTATAAAGATTCGTGTTTATAGTAAAGTGAAGTTAAGTGAGTATTTTTTAAAACCAAAGCTAACCTAACCTAATACTTTGTAGCTATATGTTACCCCGACACATTGCACTTTGTGCTTTATTGTAATGCAGTGTGGCATATGGCTCTTACCCTTATGAAGTGTGCAAAGGGAATAACGTAGCCTTGATTTTATAAAGATTCGTGTTTATAGTAAAGTGAGGTTAAGTGAGTATTTTTTAAAACCAAAGCTAACCTAACGTAATACTTTGTAGCTATATTTTACCCCGACACATTGCACTTTGTGCTTTATTGTAATGCAGTGTGGCATATGGCTCTTACCCTTATGAAGTGTGCAAAGGGAATAACGTAACTTTGATGTTATAAAGATTCGTGTTTATAGTAAAGTGAGGTTAAGTGAGTATTTTTTTAAACCAAATCTAACGTAACCTAATACTTTGTAGCTATATTTTACCCCGACACATTGCACTTTGTGCTTTATTGTAATGCAGTGTGGCATATGGCTCTTACCCTTATGAAGTGTGCAAAGGGAATAACGTAACCTTGATTTTATAAAGATTCGTGTTTATAGTAAAGTGAGGTTAAGTGAGTATTTTTTTAAACCAAAGCTAACCTAACCTAATACTTTGTAGCTATATTTTACCCCGACACATTGCACTTTGTGCTTTATTGTAATGCAGTGTGGCATATGGCTCTTACCCTTATGAAGTGTGCAAAGGGAATAACGTAGCCTTGATTTTATAAAGATTCGTGTTTATAGTAAAGTGAGGTTAAGTGAGTATTTATTTAAACCAAAGCTAACCTAACCTAATACTTTGTAGCTATATTTTACCCCGACACATTGCACTTTGTGCTTTATTGTAATGCAGTGTGGCATATGGTTCTTACCCTTATGAAGTGTGCAAAGGGAATAACGTAGCCTTGATTTTATAAAGATTCGTGTTTATAGTAAAGTGAGGTTAAGTGAGTATTTTTTTAAACCAAAGCTAACCTAACCTAATACTTTGTAGCTATATTTTACCCCGACACATTGCACTTTGTGCTTTATTGTAATGCAGTGTGGCATATGGCTCTTACCCTTATGAAGTGTGCAAAGGGAATAACGTAGCCTTGATTTTATAAAGATTCGTGTTTATAGTAAAGTGAGGTTAAGTGAGTATTTTTTTAAACCAAAGCTAACCTAACCTAATACTTTGTAGCTATATTTTACCCCGACACATTGCACTTTGTGCTTTATTGTAATGCAGTGTGGCATATGGCTCTTACCCTTATGAAGTGTGCAAAGGGAATAACGTAGCCTTGATTTTATAAAGATTCGTGTTTATAGTAAAGTGAGGTTAAGTGAGTATTTTTTTAAACCAAAGCTAACCTAACCTAATACTTTGTAGCTATATTTTACCCCGACACATTGCACTTTGTGCTTTATTGTAATGCATTGTGGCATATGGCTCTTACCCTTATGAAGTGTGCAAAGGGAATAACGTAGCCTTGATTTTATAAAGATTCGTGTTTATAGTAAAGTGAGGTTAAGTGAGTATTTTTTTAAACCAAAGCTAACCTAACCTAATACTTTGTAGCTATATTTTACCCCGACACATTGCACTTTGTGCTTTATTGTAATGCAGTGTGGCATATGGCTCTTACCCTTATGAAGTGTGCAAAGGGAATAACGTAGCCTTGATTTTATAAAGATTCGTGTTTATAGTAAAGTGAGGTTAAGTGAGTATTTTTTTAAACCAAAGCTAACCTAACCTAATACTTTGTAGCTATATTTTACCCCGACACATTGCACTTTGTGCTTTATTGTAATGCAGTGTTTATTTGATGTAATGACCTAATAAAAGAAATAAGTACGCTCTCTAATAACAATAACGTTTATAATAACCTTTTGTACATTATAGTTTCAAGAATAAACCTCTGCGGTATAAAAATACAATACTCGTGTTTGTTTATAGCCCCGATGATCGTTGCTTTGCGACCGAAACTTACAAATCGTTTTTATGATTGCAGTAAACACCTGAACATTTTAAAAGATTGAGTGTTACGATGCTAGTCCACCTGATTGAATATCGACTTTTGAAAAATTTGTCGACCGGAAACAAGTCTCATTTCCGTTCGAAATTTACCGGAAATAAACTGTTTAACACCGCACAATTTATCACAGAGTTTCTGTAAATCAGTCATTGTCATTTAAACGTTAAAACAGAATCATTTTAGACGAAAATTGAATTCAGTTAATAAATTTAAAATAAAATAATATCAACGCATGTGACTGAACCTTTTCATTTAACTATGTAAAATAATTTTACAAATTGGCCTAATATCATTTAACTTATAACTATATTTTAATAATGATAAATTACATACAAACAAGATATGAAAAAGTTACATGTTAAGTAACTCTATTCTTTGTGCAAGATTTACATTAAACATACTGTATTACCAATGCAATCTTTTTAGCAATTTAAATTATAAAAACTCTTTTCTCTTGTAGATATTTTTTAATAAACTCTATTGGTTTAGCTTCATAAATAATTCTTATAGACAAATTTATGATTATCAATTTAATATGTAACAGAATTCCTTCCATTTCTAAACATTTTTACTATGCAGCCTTAGCTCTAAATGATTGTGGAATTAACATGTCCACATTCATAGTTTTTTATTTTGTAGTATTTTTACTTGTGAATAATTAATTTAAAACTAAAATTCCATAAAGAATTGTAGCTTGTAAGTTTAAACAGATTTCTAACTGTTTATTCTATGAAAAAACTTTTTAATAATATTTACTAAACCTATTTCAATTAGAATAAATCTAACCTAATACATAGGGTTCAATTAATTTAAACAAATGTTTAACTGTACAGGTCATAAATTATTAGAGTATTAAAATTATTAGCACATCTTATTTACTGTGCTTGATTTTTTTATAATGAAGCAAAGATATTTTAATATTAATTCTACATAAAAAAACCTACTTACAAACCAACACTTTTACAATCCAGCAGGAAGTGACTGAGTAAAGTTACATGTCCTTGTCAACAGCTGATTAATTGTTGAGACCAATTCATTGCTTTCTTGTATCTCTAAAATAAAGGAAGTAGATTTTGCTGCAAACGCTATTTAAGACTAACCTATTTTCTACAACCATTAATTTCTTAGCTTTGCTTTTTCTTAAAAATTTAATATTGCTGTAAATTGATAACAGTTGTAATTTCCTTTATTAGGTTTAAATAAGATTATTCTAATTATTGAAAAAAATATCCCTTTTAAGGAATAATTTGAAACATATTTTTACTTCAGTTGCTAATATAACTTTTACAAAAATGTACCCTCCATTAGTATTTTCCCATTATTTTTTTCAATTGATGTAGATGACAATAAACTTATAAAAATTTTACTAACCGAACACAAGTTGGAAAAAAATTGACAGCATGAAACATCTGGCATTACGTTCAGAAAAGTAATTCTTTCTTACATACTAACCTACTGAAGTAAAAGAATATCGCTTTTTCTCTTGGCCTGCACGACTCATGGCTAGTATACGTTAGGAAACCAAACCTATCTTAACCTTTATTCATTGCTCTTTTGTAAATAGCTTTGTTTTAAAAAGAAACATTAAGTTTGTAAGTTTTCCATTTTTAAATTTATGTATGTTTGCATTTTATCAAATATAGGCTAGCACTATTTCTGGTTTCATAACTTCTTTTGTTTTACAAAATATTTATAAGTAACTTATCTTATATAGCCTATTGATATAACTCAAAAATATTGGAAGTGGTATTATATATTCTATACAACTACATTGTTTTAAATTTAGTTTTTCATTAGTTTCCTTATAAAACTTTTTTAAATCTTTTGAATAAAATAACACATTTTTCAAAAGACTTTTATAAATTTTTTAATTAAACTGAAATTAACAAATTTAGTGTCATACGTAATTAAATGCATTTTTTATTTAAAAAATTTAAATAAAGATTTTTTTAAAAATACAATATGTAAGTTTTACTGAGACTCATTGAATTTCATTCGCTACATACAACTAAAGCAAACATTTAAGCTATCATTAAACAATGCGTAACTAAGTGAATACTCAAGAGCTTATAAACAACTTCTGGTAATGTTTTGTAATTCAGAAATTATCTACATGATTTAAAGAATCATCTACCAAGAAACCTCTCAGTTCTTTCTCTGACATAGAAGGAATACTCCTCACTATTCAATTCCCTTAAACATACAGCTGCATTGTAATAAGAAAACAATACCGAAGACCTGTAAGAGTCAGGTGGTGTCTTTTGCCACTCGTTGTATATCATCTATACTATGTTATTTTATAAATAACAGACATTTTATCAGTATTCTCTCATGATAAATTTTATTTTAAAAGTAACTCACTACAAAAAATAATTTTGGTTACTTCTGAAGTTGTTGATATTCCAACAAAATTCACACTACTTGACACTCACAAAAGAATAACTCAATAACCATGACTGACACAAAAATTGTTGAGGAAAAACAATTGTAATTCAGAGTGCTGTAGAATAAATGACTTTCTAAGTGTATTACAATAGACAGCTGCTGTTAAATGTAAGTTTAAAAAAAGAAGTAAGAGTGGAGTAAAAATAATGACACCATGCATAAAGTGGTCAAACTCTTAAATGAAAGTGGATTTTAATAAAATGTTATTTCCACAATTTTCTTAAACTCTAATAATATGACATTAATTTCTCTTTGAAGCAACATATCGTAATGGGTATATATACCTTATACCCTTCACAAATGTTGCGTAAATAAGAGTATCTTTATTTTTGATAAAATCACCTCATGTACTGTTGTCAGAAATGTCTGATTTCCTGTGACTTGAAAGAGGACATAAAGTGTGTTGGTGAAATTTTTGTAGTATTGGGAGAGATCATTAACCCTAAAATTGTGTGTCTAGAAAATGCACTTGTGTCCATATCTCAGTACTATTTTTGTAGTTGAACTAAATAAAAACAAGAAATTACATCTCAATAAAAGCTAACTGGAAATTGAAATATTTGTAACAATCATTTTATTAATAAATTTCTAGAAGCAATTAGTGTTGTAAACATGCATCTAAAATCAAATTTTACTTGCCAATAATAAGTCATCTAACATTATGCAAGTCTAATTTTAGAAGTAAATATTTCTTGAGGTTGTTACATTTGAAATCTTAATTACATAGTACTGAATTTCCAAAACATTCCAATGAAAACAAAACCTTGATGGGTTTCAGGAGATCTGTGGTTCTTTCAGACTTCTCTCACAGAATTGTGGCAGAACTCAGAATGTACCAACTCATGCACCTGTTTCTACTGACAATGCAGGTGAGTCAATGGGGAAGTCTCCAAACAAGTGTTTATTCTTTAACACAATATTAATGAGTAGAAAGGTTAAATGTAATATAGTTAATTATCATTTGGCACACACAATATTACACTATTTCCATCATGAAGTTAGGCTACTATTATACTCTTATACATAACACATATAAAAATATGTAAAAAATTGTTTGTAGTACCTAAAATCATTTGAGTTTTGTGAATATTTGTGAATAAAAAGAGTCAGTCGCTCTAAAATCTTATATGATTTTCCTAACCCAACCACTATTCTGCAAATCCATTACCCTTACAACAGTTTCCTCTTCTTAAGACCAAGCCAGGGCATGACTAGTTGGCTGACCCTTCACTTTAGGCGTCCCTTCATATGGGGTTGATGCCTATAGGAGCAATCTAGATCATATAGCAAGTTTGTAAGACTCTTGCTTACTAGTACCATGAGTTGTGACACCAAGCCCCTGTCTCGGGCCTAGCGTTAGTCACCTGGGAGGGAGTCACAACTTTGACATTGGATTCCGGGAGATAGAGGTTTCACTTGCTAGACTGTGGATTCCCCACAAAAGAAAATTAATAAGTGTTTTTGGAGGAGAGCCGTTAGAAACCAGATACTAGTTTTCAACAGTCGTCTTTCTTCGCTATCTTTCTGCCTTCTTAATATTTTCAATAAACACCATCCAAGTGTTATAGGAGGCTAGCTATTTGAGGAGAAATAGCTTTTCAATTCAGACAAACGGATGTAAATAATTTGATTCCATCTTCACTTGAGCTACTAGTTTTATAAATTAAAACATTAGAACATATGTTATTATGTTACACCTATAGTAGCACTTACTTTTCCTATTATTGATGTCTGCTATTTCACTAGATGTATCCCATTGTCAATTATGAAACAATGAAATGTGTGACCTCAATAATCAAAGAAATATGTGCAAGAGTAACATATCAATACATGTTCAAGTGTTTTAGTGGGAAAAGCTCCTGAAAGTGTCTTGTCATTTAATATCAAAACTAATTGTTACTTTAAGCACATTTTCATATATATTTACACGTACAAGTAAAAATATATGTTAAATTTGTCATTTTTAGTGAATTTAAAAACTGATTTACAGAGAATGAATGGAAGTAGTGTTTTCTTTATAAATTTATAGTTTTTGATGAATAAATAGTATATTAAAAATAGAAGAGCAAGCCGTGTAGTACAGTTTAAATGAGTTCTTACACAGGCAAAATGTACAGTTGTAATTTTCCCAGCTGAACAATAATTAACATTCTTTACACTAAATTACTGATAAAAGTTCAATTGGTTAACAATTAAGGTCTTTTCATTCCACTGTTTCTGACCCAAGAATGTGCGCTTCACTGCAAACAAATTTGGTTCAAACCATTGCTTTTTTCTCCATTATTTTGCTCCAGCATTCGATGCATTAACCCAACTATCTTCTTCTGCCCTGGACCCTTCTCCTAACATCATATTCTTAACACAATTTATTCTTAGTGACTGTCCTAGCAAATGTTTTTTTGTTATTGAATAGTTTCAATAAACTCCACTCAATTTTCTACAAAAGGATTATTTTTCGTTTTATATACTACTTAACCCACTTCACTTCTTTCATATGCAGATATTATATCCTACAAAATGTTTTTACTCATCTTCTAATCAGATAATGGTAGAAATATTTTGTTGGTTGTTGTAATCATCCTTAATTTTACTGATATATATTACCAGAAATGTCTTTCGGGTAAACTTAAAAAAGTGAAAAACTTACAGTCATTTAGTATTGATGCGATTTAAATAGTTGTTTTATTGGGGAAGCTATGTTGCTAGCTGGTGGTTTTATTCCAAGTTGCATAATTTAGGTTATCTGTTTTAGTTTTGATGAATGAAGGAAAGAGTATTTTCAGTAAGCTAGTCTGTTGTGGGAAGGAACCAGTTTTTATATTCAAAGTGTGTGTGTTGGGGGGGAGGTCTTTTAAAATATGCTGTTTAATACTGTGATGTATCTACATTTCAAATTTGTCTGTATTAAATTCTTAATATACTCATCTTCATTTCTGTTAGGAATAATTGTATATATTTGAGTACTTTTCTCTGCTTTTCCTAACGTTACAATATTTTCCTCTGTTCACGCAGTTTGGAAAGACTCCATTTTTAAAACTTAAATCGTAGAAGTACTATTAAAATTTTTAAAGTGGAGTAATTCCAAAATGTGCAAACAGAGGAAAATATTATAATGTTAGGAAAGGCAGGAAAAAGTAATCAAATATATTTGTCTGTATTGTTTAGTTTTTTGCTTTGGTTAAGTTGACTTATTATTCTAAAATTTTTGCTTGTTGTGTGCCTTGTATGTGTGCAGCAAATCTGGATTTACGGTTTAGTCTTTGTTTTCCTTAAACATTGAGTTGAATGATCTACCATTTGATCAATACAGAAGTCGGGTCAGTCAATGCCTGATATTTTATACATTCTGGGAGGTTGTGTTTTGTATTTATCAGTTTACTGTTTTGGGAGTTGTATGTCTTTTAAACGTGTTGGTTGTTTTATATGAGACATGATAATTGAATTTTTCTAAAGGTAAAAGAAATTGTGGGTATTTTTATTGGGATTTTTTAAAAAACTGTTTTGAAACACATCAACAGTAAGTTAGCCAAGTTTTTCACTTAAATTCCAAACAATTTTTGAAATATTTTTAGTTTTAAAATAACAAAATAATTACTTTGCATGATATTATCTTGGAATACTGTACCATTAAGTATTATTCTTTATTAATCACTTTAACATTCGTTTATGACTATCCCAACTTTAAATTTTGTAAATTTGGGAAAACTTACTTAGACGGAACGTTTTCGATCGCTATTTGGAGATTTCATCAGTGTCTCAAGATACTCATCAGTGAGACACTGATGAAGATCGCCATATAACCATCGAAAACGTTCCGTCTAAGTAAGTTTCACAAATTTACAAAATTTAAAGTTCGGATAGTCATAAACGAATGTTAAAGTGATTAATTAAGATTCATCGAACGTAATGGACTACAAAATTCAAGTATTATTCTTTGTTACTGCCAACCATATTTTGATATTTATATGTGTTATTGGTATTTTAATTTATATTTCTTATACTCATATCTATTTTGCTTTTACATTTAGCAAATTCTAGATAGTTGGTAATGTTTTTTAGATTCCCACCATCTGCAAGTTCTTAAATTAGGTCTAAAAATTCTGTTAAGTTATCTTATAGTTTTTTAGACATTTGTATACTTTTGTACTTCAGTGTACATTATTTTGTATTTCTGTGTATATGTGTGTTTTTTATTTTAATAAAATGTGTGTAGTTTTTTCAGATGTGATGGCTAACCAATCAGATTCCAGTGCAGAGGAATGCATCAGCATAGCTGAATCTGATGTACCTCCTACACCTGACACAGGTAATATTACAATTTAATACATAATCTACTTAAAGATAAAAATTTCACATTATTATTTCGAAATAACAGATTTTACTAGTAATGCAATCTCATCCATGACCTGAATATTACAATTTCTAATTGTTGGAAAGGTCCAACAAACATTTATAATTTTAATCAACTTACCCAGTCCAATTTCTTGAGTCATTCAAAGTTTGCCTAGGGTCTCCCTTTTTTGTTTTATTTTCATATTAGTTTTTAAAAAAATACCATAATATATTTTTTTAATTTATTTTAAATAATTTCTCCTAGCTAACAACAAAATCATTATCAATGGATTAACGCTTTTAGTGAAATTCTAACAATTCAAACACAATATTGATTTTATAGTTATATCTCATTCCGCTAATCTTTAATTTTTTTCTGGGAGTTTTTACGTAGAATATTGGACCAAAATAAAATTACAATGTATTTATATGGAATAATTGTTGAACAATATTTTATTCCATTTCCATCAATTTGAGCTACTAATTTACACTTGTAAATATGCAATGCTTGATATATATATATATATATATATATATATATATACTTGTCTTATATTATCTATAATAGCACTCAATTTTTGTTTATTAAGAATTGCCCTTTCAGGAAATACCACTCATCATCAGCATATTATTATATGTCAAGTATATAAATTATTTATTCATAATTTTAATTTTTATATGCACATACTATAAAAATCACTAAACACTTTAAAATGTTTCTAGTGTTTATGTGTTTAATGATAACTAGTAGCTCACGTGAAGATTGAATCAACAAATATATATAAATCAATGGGGGAAAAGTCAGACGAGTTTTATAAAAAAGAAAATTAAGATTTTCTGTAACCAATGTTCATTGAAACTTATTAGCATCTATATAAATAAATATGTAAGGCAGATAATTCTACTAAAATTGTTCAAAACGATAAGTTTTATATAAAATTTTATAACCTAAAGTATAAATTCTATCATATTTTAATAAAAGTTCATATTGCTGGGAACAATTAACCATCAAGTATTAGGGTCATAGGCCCCCTTAGAATAAGAACTTGTATAAGGCTGCTAAATAGAAGCTCCATTTAAAAGGAATAATTATGGTCCAGCTCATTAGCAAGAGTGAAGTAGGCAATAAAAAATTCATATCCTCTAAGTGGCAACCATGTAGCCTGTAGTGGCCTGCAGTTTGAAAGTCCCTGCATTACAGATCATCAAAAATAAATTACAGCTTTTGAATATCCATAATTTGTTTTTCAATTGCCTTTCAAAAATGTAATGTACAAAAAATTATAAGATAGGTTTTAAAAACCATATTTAACTCTCTTTTTTTATTCATAACAAACAAAACTATCCTGTGTTACAATTTTGTGAAACATGAACACGAGTTCTTGAATTTTGTAGTCCTCATGATTAGTGAACATGAGGTTTATTTTTTCAACTGCCACCTTGAATAGTTGAAAAAGGTGATAAAGTTTCTTATTTTCTGCGAGAAATAAGTTCTGGGAAGATTTGATTGTTTTAGGTATCGAATTGATATACGCAATTTATATTAAAATTGAAGCCATAAAAAATGATTAATTTGTTTTTTAGTTTTTACCTAACTTATCAATCATATTTCTATGGTGGTAACTAAGAAAGATATTAGTCTAACCAACTGTCACAAAATTTCTTGATCAAAAATTAAAATTTTATATATATCTCTGCAGAATGATAAATAGTTTATTTTCAAATATCAATAAATTATTATAGGTAAAATTCAAGACAATACAAATATTTTACTCACAAAATAAATTGATAATTAAAAAAAATTGTCACATACTTAGGAAAATGAAAATGTATCTGAAGGCCTATTTAGAAACTTAACAAATTAATGGCTTTTAAATAGCAATAGTTTTTTAAACAATTTATATCTGTTTCAGATCGTAGGAAACAAAACTCGTCTAAAAAAGAAGTTGATAAAACAAGTAAGTAAAGCTTTAAATATTATTGTTAATTTTTATTGTTTGACCAAAGTACAAGATTGTATACTCTATTTTCATAGCAACAATTTTAAAAATAAAACAATAGCTTTATGTTTAGACAGTACTTAAATCTCAATGACACAATAGTTCAGTAACAAATGACAAGGATAATCAATAACGAACTGTTAAAAAAATTCAAAACATTTTGCTTATATAATTATAAACGACCGATAGATTTTATTGTTGATGATAATTATTACTTTTCTCCAACAGGTCCAGTAAGTAGTAGCATACAAATTATTAACAAAGCTTGTGGACTTTTTTTACGTAGTACACTTTTATTATTACTTGTTTTCAATTTCTATTTCAAACAATGAATTTAAATGTTTCATGTATTTTTTTATGAATATTTTCTGATTAGCCTAAAATTGTCTTCATACATTCACAAGTACCCTCCTTTGCTCTTCGGTTAATTTTCTTTCTTGGACATTGTGAATTTTTCCAGTTCTTTCTTAGTTTGTTTTTCTTTTGCTATTTTCTCTTTGTAAAATCTGTTTATCTTCTTTTGTTAATACAATAATCTCTCAACATAAACATAAGGGGCAATCTCGCCTAATGCAAATTAAATATTGTTATTTGTGAATTTTAAAACAAACAAAAATAAAAACCCCTTATGTTAAAATAAGTACTTTAAAGTGTTTTGGGAAATAATGTCATGAAAATGTAAAATAATTCTGGAGAGTTCTGGACTATTATAGAAGTTCGAGAAATCTTGAGCTCTTAATGTTCCAGGAATCTTGCTTTCCAATTAGTTCTTTCTCTAATCACATAGCTGATAACATGACTTTGTAAGCAATGGTGTCTGCATGTTGTTCAGAGTTAAAGATATTTCAGCACTCTCTCTATTCTAAGGACACAGCATTTTCACAATCTCTTAATATTTCCAATGTTAGTTTTATATTTCTATTATTTGATTCTATCTTCACTTAAGCAGCTAGTTTTTCATTAAAAACACTTGAACACATATTAGTGTGTTACATTTGCCTATAGTAGCACTTACTTTTTGATTATTGAGGACAGCCATTTCAAGTGATGTGTCCCATTGTCAACTCAGACAGTGACTGATATCTTGGTTATTTTAGATTAGGGTGGGTGTGGGGTAGAATAGGGGTTTTAGGTATATTTTAAAGAGTTGGGATTATAATGTTGAAAAGTGTATGTGAGTCGTAATGTAACTGGTTGTTTAGTGTGTGTGTTGGGTGTAGTCTGAAATGCTTGTATATTTCATACTGTTCAGTTGTTTAGTTTGGTTAATTTTTTTGCGTTTGTATAGAATATGTAGGATAAAACATGCCATCAAATTTAGTTAACTGATAGAAATGGTAACTTAGGATGAGGAAATATTTATTTGATAAGAAATCTAAAAATTATATTTTGTAATACAAAAACATTTTCAAACTACTGTAAAAAACTAAAAATAATTTCAAACATCATATTTCATATTTATTCAAAATAATTCATAATTTAAAAATTTTAAACACTTTTAAATGTTTTAAACTTGCCTATAGTAGCACTTACTTTGCTTGTTGAGGACGGTAGTTTCGGGAGACGTGTCCCTTTGTCAATTCAGACTGTAACTCACGAACCGTGACAAACAAAGGGACACATCTTCCGAAACGGCCGTCCTCAACAAGCAAAGTAAGTGCTACTATAGGCAAGTTTAAAACATTTAAAAGTGTTTAGTGATTACTAGTAGCTCATGCGAAGATGGAATCAACAAATGTTTAAAAATTTTAATAAATTTCTTGTTTCCAGCAAATGAAGATAGCATATTCTTGCGTCACTTAGAATTAGATCCTCCAGGAGAGACTGGTCCAGGAAGGGGACCATTAAAGACTAGTAAAGGAGGGCGAACACCTTTTACTACAACTAGAAAGTTAACAAGAGCACCAGGTGCTAGCTTTGGATTTTCAATAGCTTGGACGCACCCACCAAGGTACTTTATAAGCTATATTTTTGGTTTTATAAACAAACAACAGAATATTATATATTTGAGTATAGTTTTCTGCCTTCCTTAACGTTAAAATATTCTCCTCTGTTGACGTATTTCGGAGTGACTCCATTTTCAAAACTTGAATCATACTCCTTAAGAGGTACGATTTATGTTTTAAAAATGAAGTCACTCCAAAACGTGTCAACAGAGGAGAATACTGTAATGTTAGGAAAGGCAATAAACTGTTCTCAAATGTATAGAATTATTCCTAACCGAAATGAAGATGAGTATATTAATAATTTCAATAGAATATTATTTTATTTTTATAATTGTGTAACTATTTCAAAATTGTACAAGTAGTAATAATATAACTGTTTTTCAGATAATAAATTCTCAAATGTTTTGTAAATTTACCAATAAATGTATTCTTTATTTGTAGAATTTTAATTTCACAAAGATATGTCAAATACTTTTATTGTGGTATGGCTACAAAGGATGGGTTGTTGATTTGTGACATATCAAAATAGTAGTTCTTAACCAATATAAATCATGGATAATATTTTCACATTGAAAAAAGTACTATATAAACCTGATAAGCAAGGAATAATTAAATGCAACAGAGTTAAAATATTTTTTCATCATAATTTATGACATGTTAAACTTATTTAAAATGAATAATTTTTTTGTTGGTAAAAATATTTTTTATGGTAAGAATAATTTTGAAAAAAGGTGTTCAGTTAAATGAAAAAACTTGTGGAATAAAAAAACCATATAGTGTCCATTTGTACTTTTTACAAGTACACTTGTACTGTTGAACTGAAAATTAAGTAAATTTATGAAAAAAATACTAGGATAAAATGTTATAAATTGCAGCAATGAGACACAGGTAAAGATGTTTTAGTTCAGAAGACATTTTGTCTAATTCATAAAAATGTTTTCCTTAAATTATATGCTTGTGAATTTATTACAGTAGAGTCTCGATAATTCGAGGTAGAGGGGGCCAAGACCCCATCGGATTAACCAAAACTCAAATTACATGAAAATTCGTCCCTGTGCATTAGAAAAAACAAGAGTTCAAATGAACCCCAATTCTGTAGTTAAGATTTCACAAAATATGTTTGTAGAACTTAATTGATTGCATTAGTTACATAAATTAATGTTGCTTTGGAATACATTCATCACATTTGCTGCATTTTTTGGAAAAAGATATGTGTCTTCTGAGTTTGCTTATCAAAACGTTTTCGTGCTACGGTGTCACATAGATGTTTCAGCAGAAGCCCATCTGTTGGCGTGGTGTCTGCCTGTTGTTCAATATAGCGTAATGAAGTTTTCAAAGCAATTGTTCCTTCACCTAGACTAATTTTCCCTACTTGTACTGTCTCAGTCGAATATTCATCTTTATTCTCGTCACCGCTTCCTTCATTAGTATTTTTTACTATTTCAATAATCGTAACATCTGTTATCTCAAATTGTTCATATCAGAATTCTAACAACCTGGAAGTTTCTTTATAAGAAATGTCAAATCTGTTTCTTCTTGGGGATCAATAACACAGTCAACAGTTTCATAAGAGTCAGGATTATATTCCATGAATTACTTGTTTCTTCTTTTATTTGTTTCCATGAATCAGCTATCCAGTACACAACTCCCTTAACTGTAAATTTTTTATAGAGAGCCGTCAATGATTTCTTCCCCTTCAATCGCTTTTAAGAAAGATTGTAAAAGGTAACGTTGGTGTTTTTTTGCATACATTCCAGAACACACTGATCCATCGGTTGGATTAGGCTTGTAACATTTGGGCCAAGATATAAAGTAAGGATATCATCAGAGCATAGTTACAGAGACACAAAGCAATGGTGTTATGTCTAACAGTATAATACCCTTCCAATTCAAATTCATTTCTATAAAAAAATTTTCAGTTTCGTGCACAAACTCGTTAAAACACCACTCTTTGTATAGTTCTCTACTTATCCAATCAGCACTTTAGTTCTTTTATGAAACCGGCAATGTTGCAGTAGAAATGTTTTCAAATGCCGGCAGCTTAGCTGATTAATCCAACTCAATGCCGAGCTCGAATTTAACGGGAGCTCGATATATCGGGAGTCGGAATTTCAAGGCTCTATTGTATTTTGTTTAATTTATTCAAAAAACATTGTTGTGCTATTATTCAGAAATAAATGTTAATATTTACATGTTCACAGAATAGAGAGGGTGGAGTCTGGACTTCCTGCTGACAAAGCTGGACTGCGCCCTGGAGATTACGTTATTTTTGTGGACAAAACTAATGTTGTTACTTTACCTGAAGAAGATATTTTAAAGCTTATCAAGTAAGCAAATAAGAACTTCACCAATATATCTGTTTCATGTTATGATATTAATATCAAATCTAATGGTTTATCTTACGCTTACAGTTACTAAATATTATACCATTTGAACATTTTAAACTTAGCTGGAAGTAACTTAATGTTACTAAAAACACTTGAACATTGTTAGTATGTAACATATGTTATATTTGCGTATAGTCGTAACCTAAAACAACCAAGACGTCCGTTACAGTCTGAGTTGACAATGGGATATATCACTCTTAACAGCCTTCCTCAATAATAAAAAAAGTGTAAAGTGTAAAAGTGTAGGCAAGTGTAACATACTAATAGATCTTCAAGTGTTTTTAGTGAACAACCAGTCTCTCAAGTGAAGATGAAATCAAATAATATTAACTTGAAGTTACTTTTGATGCTCCCGGATGGGTCAGACTTTATTCCTATTTTAAATCCAGACTACTATATGTCGGTTAACTGATTTGATAATTGGGAACATAAAACTAAACCTCATACATCAAAAGTATAAAAAGAATAGTCATTTTTTATAGATATTTAAAAAGATATTTAATGATAGCCCACTGATTACTTAATGTTTCAAAAATTGTACTGCTTTGTAGTATTTAAGAATTCATATCAATATCAGATAAGTATTTTTGTGTTAATTAGTGAGAAAACTTACAGCTCATAAAGAGATTTAGCCTGAATGTTACTGGCTTTCATTTTTAAAATGTTTGTGAGGTTTTACAGACATGAATTTTGTCATGGAAAACAAGCTTATAGTAATCGTACAACCATTAAAATTATATAGATTTGTATTAATTCGAGAAACACATAGTAGAGTAAACATTAGTAATATCCACAAAAATCTTTGCCAAAATTAATTTTTATTCGTATAATTCCCTCAACATCTTAAAATTTACATATATTAAAAAGAGTCTTGCTATATTTAAATTTAGAAAATCTGAAAGTAAAAAGCAGTTTTTCTAATAAGACCAATATCCCATTTCGCTAACAACGATACCTTTTATCATAGTAAAGTTTTCATTTGGCTCCTAACTCTTAACTGCAAAAAAAAAGAAATGTTTATGTGACTAAAAAACTAAGTTTTGAATGTTGTTAAAAGGTGTTGAAAACATAGTTTTATGAATTAATAAAACAGAAGTACAAAGAATTTTGTTCTCATTAAATAGACCACAAATGAATGTAAGGTTTTAATACTGTCCCTGCACCATCAAAAACTTAAGCTTATAGAAATATCTCGACAAAAATAAAAAATAGCTTTGCACCATCAACTTTTAAAAAGGATATTAATATTGTATAGACATTCAATAATATTATTGAGCAACAATTCAAAGAATGGACACCTGAATTCTGGATAAAACTATGGGAATATTAATTAAAATGTGAAAATGGTTATAAAAAATGAAAGTATATAATAATCATAATTATATATATAAATTTGCAACAATTTTTTCTTGTATTTATTTATCACTTACACTATATGTACTTGAACAAGAATTTTACTTGGTCAAGCATCGACAATGAAGATACCATTAAACTTTGAAAGTTAACTCACATAGATATCAAGTAAGATTCTTGTTTAAGTACATATAGTATAAGTGATATATATCTTTATAAAGAGAGAGAGAGAGAGAGAGAGAGAGAGAGAGAGAGAGAGAGAGAAGAAATGTCATCATGGATATTAAAAATTCTGACCACTCAGAATATTATTCAAAATTTGGCATATGGCTTAAGCGGATCAGACAACCATCAACTGGTAGCTTAAAAAGTAGCAATTCATTTATTAAATATTACACTTGTTTTTATTATCTTGGCAAAAAAACCACTACTTACTAATTTATTCAACAGACACGTTTCGCGCTAGGTCAGCCATTTTTTCAATGCTGTGAAATACTGACAAGACTGTTGCTCAGGTGTGAGTCTGTGGTGTATTCCTGTTCTGTGGTGTGTTATTGTTCATAGAGTAGTTGTAACTATAACACACCACAGAACAAAAATACACCACAGACTCACACCAACACAACACACCTGAGCAACAGTCTTGTCAGTATTTCACAGCAATGAAATATGCGCTGATCTAGCTGGAAACATGTCTGCTGAAAAAATCAGTAAGTAGTGGTTTTTTTGCCAAGATAATACAAACAAGTGTAATTTTTATAAAAACCTCAAGATGTACAACACAAAAACTGCAAATATTTTAAATAATTTTACTATTAGTCACATGATTTTTACCAAAACTTTCATTTAAAACAATTCCTTTTATTTTAGGTCATGTGGAAATAGCTTATCTCTTGAAGTTTATCGTAAAGTGAGTGCAAATGGTATTGGTCGCAGTTCAATTGTAGGAACAATAGGCCTGCCGCAGCCACCTGCAAGGTCATCGACAGCTTGTTCAGCAACTACTACAGCAACAACTTCAATAGAACTGACTAAAAGAAGGTTGCATTTACCACAAGTAACATTCACAAGTGAGGTGGGTTCAGGAATATTTGTTTAATGCAGCACATTATGAAGTTGTTATAGAATGTGTTGGACTAATATTTAAATTCTACAGTTTGCCTGTGTGTTTTCTGAAGCAGACATTTAATATTTCAATCATTTTAACATTTTTAGTCAGATAATGTAAAACATAATTTCTACTTTACATGAAGCTGAACAATTTATAAAACAAATAATGAGAGAATTGTTTATAAAATTTCATTGACTACCACAGTAAAATATATATATATATATATATATATATATATATATATATATATATATATATATTAGAGTATACTTTCAATAAATTATTTTTTTAGAATTTTGTTAATTAAATCTTTTATTAGTTTTGTTGTTTAGAAAATTAAATTTTTCTTGAGATTATATTAATAGTTTTGTAACAGTAATAGAAAAAGAGATCACAGACCTTATTGTCCATGATAGGCAAAATATCAATGTTATTATTAAACTAGTGATTGATTTGAACTTATAATTAAGTAAATATATGTAAAACTTACTAAAACAAAGTATTTTAATCACTTATTGCAATGTTTTGTCTCAGTAAGTTTTTCAAAAGCTTAGTTTTATAAGCTCTGCAACATGTATATCAGTTCATTGATAGTGTTACATAATTAAATATAATAATTTCAATCAACTTTAATCATTTATTTCAAAATAAATAATAAAATTTATAAGCTTTGGCATAACTCGAACAGTTTTCTGATTGCACATGACTGTTTTTATATAAGTGTAGCTACTTGTACTTACAACAAATTAAAGAAAATGACCAGTAGAAATTCAGACATCATTGTAAAGAAATTGAATATTACTCAACAGTATTGAACAAAAGTAACACATGTTTAGATTGTTAGATAAATACTTATCACAGACTGTATTGTGTTTCTTTATTGGCTTCAGTTTGCTTTAGCTTATTTAACAAGGTATACAACCTTTTTTGTTTGAAATGCTTTTTCAATAAACGTACAAGGCAGAGTTCAAAAATTAAAAAATTTACAAATAGTATCAGCTTTGATTGGTAAGGTTTGCAATTGATGAATTCGGAGTACAAGTTTGAAGATGTTTGAATTGTAACAATCTACACGTGTTTTTAACAGAAAATGTCAATTGTATAGTTCTGATAATAAAATAAAGTCTTGTTTGTCTGGTTGATATCCTCATGAATATATATTCTAAACATCACAGTAATATATAGAATTACTGTTTTCTTTGTAAAACGCATTTTTCACTCAAATGAAGAATGTCCAGTGACCATGATCTTTATACGACTTCTTTCATACAAAAAGTGAATATTTTTTTAATGAGTTTATTTCTGATATGTCTGATCATATTTAAATAACCAATTTTCATTGTATGGGTAAAAAGATTTCTCTTGTGCAAAACAAGTTTCTGCAGTTTCATGTTCAAATCATTCACTTGTTTCATCAAATTAACCTCTAAGATTATTTGAACAAATTTTAAAATTAAATATTATATTCAAAATTCTTCACATATAAATTACTGTCATGTTCTGTGGTTAAATCTAAACTTTACACATCCAGTCAGAGATTACATAAATCACAATGTGATTATTCAACACTTCTTATATAAAGGCTTAGATATACGGGTAAAAAATTGATTATGTTCATATTAGATGTGCAGCTACTGTTGTTGTTATATGCACAATATTGTTATTTTCTCATTTTTATCTTAATACCTTAGTAAGGGCCATTTGGATGTTATTACATGATTAAATTATTCTCTTAATATCTTAAACTAATTTGTAAACATATTAAAGTGTGTTATTCAAAATTATTTTATATTTAATCCCCACATAAAGAAATTGAAAAGAGTTTAGCTAACCTAAATTAATATATTCTTATAAAATGATTTAAATCAAATTATTATTTTTGTAAAAACTATAAAAGAAAAATCCCAAAATAATTTTAAATCCCTTCATCTAAGTATTAACAGTAGTAAATTCATTATTTTACATTTTAGCCCTGCTTCTATAATGCGTTAATAAGTGCTTATAAAATAACTTATGTTACAATTAAATTGTTCCTGACTAATATAAGGGCCAGTATTTATTTTCTATATTGTAGAACTAATTTATTTTGTATTTTTTTTACTTTTTGTTATAAAATTGTATACGTAATCTTCTGTTAAACCTATCTACTTTTTATGTTGTATTACGTTTTAATTTGTTTAATTTCTGTATCTTTTGTTGTCCTATTTTTAAGCTTGTAAACTATAATTTTGTATTATATTTCCTGCTATAAATTTTATGTTTTTGTGTTTTATTTTGTATTTGATTTATACCTTTCCTCTTTCCTCTGCAAAGTTTATTTAGTTTTGGTATGTAGTAGAATAACAGACTTATTAAGCAAAACTATGTTGTCAAGTAATTGAAAAGGTAATACAAAAAAAAAACTGTAAAGGGTTAATAAAAATGAATTAACCTATGTAGAACATGAGTAAGTTTTATTTATTGCATTTACAAACTAGCTAACTATACATTGTGGCTGCTGTAATGTAAAATTCAGCAGTGTTAAATAAATATCTTTTACTTACTTTTAGAAAATATATGCTTCAAATTGAAAGTGTATTGAGATAGTTTTATACACAGAAGTAATTTCAGACGACTTTTGGATACAAAACATCTGACCACTTTTGTTAAATTAGACTGCTTTTATGTCTAAACTATTCACTGTTTTCTTGCATGCTTTCAGGTAATTTCAGATATGACATTTCTTGTCAATGACTCTTAGTTACTACAGGGTAAAGTGCAGGTTTAAAAAATTTTCAATCAACAAAACATATATAAATACTCAATAAATTAATATTATAATCATCAGTAATTTTCTTCTCTATTAGTAGATTATTTGTAGTTCTATTGCACCACTTTTAGGGGGAGTACGTCCTGGCAGAAGGTAGGCCTATAAGCAACCATGTCAGCTGCCATTTAGGCATCACACCTTTGTGGGCTGTACAATGACTGTTCATATGGCTGGCCAATGAAAATTATCTATCTTCAAAACCAAATGGGTTAAAAGCGATATTTAATTTAATAGGGTTTGTTAAAATGAGGATCTACTGTTATATACACACACACAGATATATTTATATAATGTTTTTTGTATAATAAACAAAACAACTGACGAAATCCAAATACAAGAATTGAAAAAAAATTACAAACATTTTTAAAACACACACACACATGTATATCTTATATATAAAATTCTCGTGTCACAGAGTTTGTAACAACACCTCCAAAACGGCTAGACCGATTCTTATGACATTTTCTGTGTATATTCAGTAGGTCTGAGAATAGGGAGTAAATTATTTTACATACCCTCAAGTGATAGGGTGGTCCACCTCAAAAATATATTTTTTTTATGACAAAATTTTTTATTTTAATTTGTTTATGGTTCGGCATTAAAAAATACATATAATACTAAATTTTCACCCTTCTACCACCAACCCCTATTTTTTAATAGCGATTTTAGTATTTTAATAACTTTCTACTCTCGGCGGTCGATAATTGAGCAGTTACCACTCAATCAGTTATTCCCGTCAGGCGTAAACTGACCCAATATACACACACAGTACTTGAATAATGAGAGGCTAGTAGAAAGAGCAATTTTGGAAGAAATAAATTTGGAAGTAAACGATTTGAACTTCAAGGTACAACAGATATTGCCAGGAGAATTGATGACATACAAATATATCGATACAGTTTGTGATATCAATGAAGCTGTAAATTATCAAGTAGAGTTTTTGAGCTCAATGAATTTGCCAAGCATGTCACTGTACCATTTGCAACAGATGGTTGGATCTTCAGTTATATTGCTTTGTAATTTGTACCCCCCACGACTCTGCAACAGCATGCGATTAGTCATTAAAAGATTGATGAAAAACATTGTGGAAGCCAGCATTTTGAATGGCAAGTTTCTAGGTGAAGATGTATTACTACCATTAAATCCCTATTATTCCAACAGATGTGAAAATTGAATTCAAACATCTATTTCCAGATGCCATTTGTAATGAAAATCGATAAGTTTCAAGGCAAATGTTGTCTGTTTGTGACTTAGATTTAAGCACACCATGTTTTTCACACGGAAAATTAAACGTGGCTTGTTCTCGCGTGGGCAAACCAACCAGTTTGTTTTTCTTGGCTAAAAATGGACTCACTAAAAATATTGTACACTCTATTGGACTAGAAACTGATAATGTTTATTTTTTTAATTGTCATAATTTGTAATAGAGATGTAATTTTGAAATTTATTAGTTAAGATAGTAAAAGTACTATGAATTCAAAAATTGAATGTTTGGTGTTTTGTTATTTTTTATAGGCGGACATCGTTCACAGCGCTCCATTCCTCTTTCAATCATATACCACATCCCCACACACCTACAATAAGTTAGTTATTTTTTATTTGACAACCAAAATACTCGATATAAATAATTTTTATAGTAAAACAACATTTGCCAGGTCACTTAGCATATATATTATAATGTAGGCTAACATTTTGTAGCCCCATGTTACTGGAGCTAACTATAACTTTACACAGCTTTCTTACGAAATAAATTATTTTTCAAAGTAATAAATTAATTTAGCGTGGAATATTCCTAATTTCAATGCTATTAACAACTATTCTGATTTATTATTATTAATTTATTTATTTATTTGTTGGGTGCCAATTCTGTATTTTTAACAGATTAAATTTAGTGATAGATTATTAGAATTTCTGGACTTGATAAAAAACTAATTGATTAATATTCAATTTATTACTAAAGTTTTCTAGGTTCAAACTAGTTTTTAAAACTACAACCTATCTACAACATTCAAGTAGATGAACAATTACATATAATATAATAGAAATTGAAGCCCTGCCAACTAGCCTAATTTCAGCGTTAGAACAATGTAAAAGAAACTCTTTGCAATTAACAATTGTTTAGTCTTAATTCTAATATTATCTTAACCAATAACATATAATTAATTGAATTTATCTCTAGGTATAAGGTTACTGTCATGGCTTGGATTATAAAATTAGTAATTATATCTTTACCCTGAATTTACTATATTTTCTTTAAGAATTAAGTTTTATAAGAATTACTTTTCAATTATTAATTGAATTGTACTTCACTGAATTGGAGTTAGATGATTCTCTTCTACTGCTGATAAGGTTTACTTCTAAAAACATGCCCTTCCAGTAGTGCACTTTGACATTTTTTATTATTCCATGAACCATTGCTTGAAGTTTTGACGTTGGGGTTGGTGAAAGGTACGGTTGATGGATATGCTGAACAGACATCAATGAAGAAAGTAATTTTACATTTTTGTCGGAGCAATATTTTATATAATCTAACTAGAAGGTCTTCAAAAATATATCTGGTCATCCAAGCTTTTTGTTAAAGTTATAGTCAACTTCTAAAAATTAAATGCCCTAGAAACCACCCGGTGTTCTGCTTTTCCCTATAACCAGAAAATAAAAGTTTTTATTTATGTCTATGTTCGTCCCTATCATGGCGGTTATCCTTGCTATGATTTCTCCCAAAACATTTATCGTTTCTGAAACTTAATGTTTTGTATTGCAAACATTTAAAAAACAAACCTGTCTCATCAGCATTGAATATGATCTAACACTCTTTCCTGTCAGATTTTTCAGTCATCTTCTTTTTTTTTGTACTTACACCCAATACAGTCTTTTAAACAATTTGATGTTTGGCTTTAAATTTATCTAGCCAATCTGTACTTGTTGTAAAATGTTTTTCTCTAGCTAATTGTACCCATTTTAGGATATCTTTCTCCATATTTTCACACACACAAATTTACACTTTTTCAACTTGAATGTAAGTTGTTACAACACATTATGGTGTATCCTCTGTCTTTAAGAACCATTGATAAACAGCTTTTAAAAATCACTTTGTCTATCGTATTTTAACACAACAATGTTTTTTAAGTTCTACTATCAAATACGTTTAAAAATGGCCCCATTTTCAGTACACATAACAAACATTACTTATTTTCTGACTGATTTCAAAAATCTGAAATTCACAGAGCAATAATTTAAATGAGATTGTGGTTAAAATGTATTACATGTCCAAGCTATGTGTAAATCAAAGAATTTTGGCTAGTTCAAAGCACTGTAGGAATAACAAAGACTTTTTGTCTAATAGACCTCTACATAGATTCTAAATCCAGATGTTTACCCATTCTGGATTACTATATCATTGTATCTTTATTTTACCACAGTTTTACTACAAATACCTGAATAGCTGTTAGTAGTTTTTGCATTTAGCTACAAGAATTCTCAAGAGGCAAAAGTTTTCTATATTTTTTGTCATTTTCTCATTATTTTGTTTCAGGTGTTAATTTGTTCAATAGATTTTTATTTCGTAAAATGATCTAAATATAGTATGGGCAAAATCCATTCAAACATGTTTTAAAAGAAGTTGTTAAAGATGTTTGTAAAGAATAAGTTTGACTATGTGTGTGTGTGTCTCTCTCTCTCTCTCTCTCCCTCTCTCTCTGTGTGTGTGTGTGTGTGTGTATATATATATATATATATATATATATATATATATATATATATATATATATATATATATATATATATATATATATATATGAAGTTATATTATAATTTTTTCCACCACTAAGTGCAATAATTTTACTTTATGTGATGAGCTACCTTCCGGTCACTTGACCATTGTGGAATCACTGATTATTTTTCTCTACTTTTTTTTGTGAATGTTCAGTCTGTGATGTTGGTATTTGTTGAGCCTTGTGTATAATGTTTTTAAATAGTACGTCATCTGTATATGTTGTCTGTAGGTTCATTAAATTGTTGTGTATGTTTTTATAAATGTGGTATTTTTCTAGTGGTGGAAAAAATTATTTACAAGTAATAATAATAACTTCGTAAAGTCAGTGCAATGGAAAAAAAATGGACAACGTGAAATATATATTTATAGAACTATTTATACTGTAATATTAGGCATGGCTAATACTGTAATTATGATAATAAGCATGAATATGTATAGTAAATCCATGCATTCTAATCAATTGTCACTAGTGATTAAACCTAATTCATATTCACAAACTTTAAGCAAATGCTGTTCTTCAATCTACAATAGACAATGGTGTTTATTTTTCAGGCGAAGATTGATCAGACATGTAATTTCTCAAATATGTTTACACTCCTGTCATTTCTGTGTATTATCACAGACCAATCACTCATTCAGGGGCTCATTACAAATTCATTTCATTTCCATTTGTTTAGACATTTTTGTAAGATTTTGGAGTATTAATAGACTATGTAGAAACTTCTCTCTCTCTGACACATATTCATAGTCATTAATATATATTGATTACAGTATATTACTTAAAGACAGAAGGTTTATTTTACCAACAACATCAAAATGAATTCATAGAAAGAATCATGTTTATACAACTTACCAAGAAACATTGAACAGAAAAATGGAGATAATTGGAATTCCAGTTTAAATTCATAGCAACAACTGTGCAAAGACTATTCATCTATAGACATCTATATTCATCATTTAGGAAAGTTAATTTTCATGAGGCATGACTAGAAAAATACAGACTAAAGCTGAAAAACTTGTATTTAGTATTTGTTTTTATATTATCCCCATCATGTATTAATACATGGTAATACGAGGGTTATTTATAAAATAAAGTTCCCATAATTTTTAAACATAGACAGCTTTATTTTTGTTCTTAATGTAATATATCATTTAAAAGCTTAAAACTTATGCTATTTTACCACATAATCACTGTTTCTGTCCAAACACTTTTGAAAACGATGCACCAACTTTTCTATCCTAATGTTATAGAATTCTGCCGCCAAACCTTTGAGGAATCGAGTAATCTCTTCTTTGACTTCATCATCGGTACTAAAGCGTAAGCCACCCAAGGGTTCCTTTAATTTTGGGAATAAATAATAATCACTTAAGGCTAGGTCTTTACTGTAGGGAAGGGCATAACAGTCTAGCCAAAATCTGTCAGCGATTCTTGAGTTTTATGTGAGACATGAGGTCAATTATTGTCATGGATAAGCCTCACACCACTGGACAATCTTCCTCTCCAACAGCTCTGGATCGCACGTCTCAGTTTTCTTAATGTGTTGCAATGTCTGTCAGAGTTAACTGTTGTTCTATGAGGCAAAAAGTCGATTAAAAGTAGGCCCTTCCTGTCCCAAAAGACAGTTGCCATGACTTTCCCAGCAGACTGTACTTGTTTAAACTTCTTCAGCTTTGGCGAAGTTGAGTGACACCATTCACGTGATTGCTGTTTGGTTTCGGAGGTAAAGTGAAACACCCATGTTTCATCGCCTGTAACAATGGAATCCAAGAATTCTTCTTTGTTGTCTTTACATTGTTGCAAAAACTGCTGGGCACACTCGGCACATTGCTGTTTGTGGTTTTCTGTAAGCATTGGCGGTACCCTCCATGCATACCTTTGTGATAGCCTAATCTTTTGGTTAAAATGTTATGAATTGTGGTGTTTGAAGTCTCAGGAATAAACAAAACAAGTTCGTTATTGGCAATCCTCCGATCTTCAAGCAATATTCTTTCAACTTTAACAAAAATTCCGTCTGAAACTGAAGGCCTTCCGCTCCGGTCTTCATCATGAATTTTCGTGCTGCCTTCATTGAACTCTCTACACTATTCTCAAACATGTTGAACAGATATACACTTTTCTTCATAAACTTCGATTAACTGACGATAAATGTCAATAGGTGAAATCTGCTTTGCATATAAAAAACCATATCACAGCACGAATTTCGCAACTGGCGGTAACAGCAATGGAGAGCTCCAACTTCAAAGGTTGCTAGTTCAGCACTGAGCAATGTAGCGAGACGGGAGTAGTGGGGACAGAGAGAAGCGAAGTTGATAAGTAAGACAGTGTTACCAGATTTCTCCTAGCACGTCACATTCTTTCTTAGCAGCATAGGGAACCTTATTTTATGAATTACTCTATTACTATTATGTTTATTTTCCACTGCTTAGATTATTGCTCGATAATTCTCACCATGCTTCTTTTATTAACTCTATTAATATATCTCTACTGCTTTTAAAGGCTAAATCTTACTCCTTTTATAGTCATCTTGAGTTTAAGAGACAAAGAAGTATTAGTGGTATAAGGTGAATATGGGTGATAATCTGATAAAGAGATGATTTTTGATCAAAAATTTCTTCAAAGATGAAGCATTTTAACCTAAAGATGCCCCTTATGTATCTTAAAGTAATTTTTAAACACTATTAATTTACTGTTTGCCCCTTAAGTACCCATTAACATACATAATCAGTTTGATGTAAAATAAAAAACACTATATTATATTGGTCTTAATTTTAATTGTTTATCTTTTTAGCAAGTTGGGATTTTCCATGGATTGGAAATACATTTGTTAGAAAAGTTTCGATTTCAGGTTTCCTAAGTTTAAAAGGTGATTTGATATTCACATGCTGTCTTTTTTTATAGTTTTTCAAATTCAATAATAATCACCTTCATTTAGTTCTATAGATGGACTGAGTGAGGGAACAAACCAAATCTCGAGAGTGGAGAGGTTATATGACTATCTTATCAGCTACATGACTCACAACTAGGGATGAGCCGATTCCTAAAATTTTCGATACCGATTCCGATTCTAAAATTTTCCTTTTGATTCTCGATTCTTTCAAGCTATATTAGCTTACATGCTAGGTATCTAATAATTAATTTAGTTAACTCCTTGGTTATACGGCAAAACCATTTAAAAGTTCTGTTTTAATGTAATAGGCTACACAAAACTTTCAACCTTAATTTATCAATAGGAATTTTTAAAAGCATAAAAACATATCAGATAAAAGTAATGACTTATTTTAAAGTTTAAAATGTGAACTTTACACTATTTTACAAAGTTTGAAAAAATATCTAAGCCTATTTACATTGTCTCTCCAAACAAAACAAAAATTAAAAACAAACGAACAACATAAAGATTTTAAAAAATAATAGAAATAGGGTAGTTTTTAATATGCCCCTGAATCAGTGGCAGCGAAACGGGGGGGGGGGGAGAGACAGAGAGCGAGAGAGAGCGAGAGAGAGAGAGTGAGAGAGAGAGAAAAAGAGATTGTGTATCGAACCCTCTCTAGTGAGAGAAAGATAGAGAGACGAGCGATGATAAACGACCAGGATTGGTTACGATCTTCTTTGTTGTTGCTTCATAAATAATAATATTTTCGTTATCTCAAATCGGTATTTGCTTTAATCGTTTAATTCATTCAAAGCAACTAATACATAAATAAGACATATTTGGTAGTTAATTATTTTTCCAATAAATTACTCCATACACATATTTTAATAGTTAATAAAATAGGAATTGGAATCAACACTATTATCAATGAAGAATCGAGTATCGACGATACCTCGATACCACCTAGAATCGACGATTCCTGGAATCGAGAATCAGAATCGGCCCATCTCTACTCACAACCATGTGAATTTCAATTATAGTCACTTTCTAACAATATCTGTTTATTTTAGATGTTATTCTAAAAGCAGAACGGCATTTGCTAAATAGTTTTCTTAGTTTGGAATGTTTTCAAATAATTTATGAAAAATAAAGAGATTCTGTGCAAAACCATGTATAAATCAGGACAGACACTCCATTTCCATATGGGGATTTATTTCAAAGTTTTTGCACAATCTTTGACTTAAGAATTTTGATATTCCCATCACTTTTTGAAATTCTGTTTACTGAAACTACTGTAAAAAGTCCTTTAAATGTGAAACAATACTATAACATTTAATATTGCTTGTTGTCATCATCTTCAATTCACTGATTAAACTATAAGTATTTACACGTTTTGAAACAATCGTTTCATTTACAAAGCTGACACTCTATTCAATGAAGTGTCTACAGAATAGATTGTCAGCTTCGTAAATAAAACGATTGTTTCAAAATGTGTCAGCAAGAAGTTCGAACGTATTCACTTAGTTATGCAATAATTACTTATAGTCTAAAACATTTGTTTGAACGGATGATTAACTTAATGTTGGATACGAGCTGGTCAAGTTTTTTCATCAATTGGTTTTTTAAAGGTATGAAAAAAAAGTGGTTTTACTAAGATAAAAACACTGCATTTTTCTGGTCTTCAACAGCCTAGTTACCATGTGCTCTTGCCTAGAAGAATCTTTTTTGCATATTGTTGAGTTTCCAGCATCAAAAAGAGTTTCCACTGGTTTCTAACTCTTGATTTCAGTCTACAAGAGTTAATTTTGGATTCACTTTAATTTTCTTCCTAATGACCAATCCTGTGTTGCAGTGGTTTTCTTTTGTGGTTACATTTTTTTTCTTTGAAATGAAAAGGAACTAGCTTCCAGAATTTTTTAAAAATAGCACTGAGTGCATCTATTTCCACACCACACTCAGAAGCCATTTGACATACTGGTAAGCTGAGAAAGAGAAACAATTATTGAACATTTCTTGGAACAACATAAATGGTTACAATATATTTCTATATATATTTCTTTCTATATATAATAGAAAGAGAAACAATTATTGAACATTTCTTGGAACAACATAAATGGTTACAATATATTTCTATATATATTTCTTTCTATATATAATAGAAAGAGAAACAATTATTGAACATTTTCTTGGAACAACATAAAAGGTTACAATATAATACATAAACAGAAACGAACATGAAAGTAAGATTTTGTAATGAAAAATTAAATATACTTTTAAACCACAGCAGTATTTAAACCCCAAAAATTGTTAAAGATACAAACAATGACTTTACATCACTCAGACAAACTTACATAATGGTGATGATATAACACCTTACTGTGTGTAACATGCATTTTAATTTCTGGTTCCAACTTAGATCAGAGGAAGATTTCATACATTCAACACCTTAGCTGAACACCTTATATCCATAAACTACAACTACACTAATTATTCCTTAAACCACACTGGGCCCCCTTGGCCATCCTTTTAAAGAAAACGAAATTACGTGTGACGTCTTTCATTGGAAAAATTATAGTATGCATTTGCCGTGTATAAATTTAAGTACCAAGATTTACCAATAAATAAGCGTTATTAAATACTTTTTTTTTAATTTGATTTGAGGCTGAAGTATTAAGAGCATTAGTTAATTAGCAAATTAAAATGTTAATAATATTTCAATGCATCAATAAAAGCTTCAGGGATATTCCTTAATAATACACTCTTGTTGAGTTTGTCCCCTAAAATAAAACAAAGTAGGATGTATTGAAGAAACTTAGCTGATTTGTGAATCATATTACAACCGAGTTGATGTTCTTGGCTCCCCTATATCAAAATTTGGGGTGCGCCACTGCCTTAAACCTATAAATGTTGGTAAACTAGGTAAAAAATAACAGTATCCACATGAATGAGCAGCATAGAATGTACAAACATTTCAAACTGCATTCAATAAGAAACAAACTTCATTTCAATGCACTTATGCTTTTTAACTTCATTAACACATTGCAAATATATTAAAGTATATAAGTAAAATATGTTAAAATAATAAAACTGAAAACAATACACAAAGGTTTCATTAATTAGAATTTTGTAAAGGTTCCTATTGTAGACTTAGCATCTGCTGTTTTATTACACATGACTGTACTGTAGGGTAGCCCAGAGAGCTCAGATGAAACCAGAAGGCAAGGAGTGTACCAACTCCTACACAAAGAGCAACAGTATGCCTTGTGCCTGCAGTTTGGTATTGCAAGGTTTCTGTTGCCATTAGCTGAGAGGCGAGATGTCATCTCTTCTCATGAACATAATATATTATTTCAAAATGCTCAAGAAGTAAGTGTATTATTTTATATGTATTATTATTATTATTATTGTTATTATTATGTTATAATATTACTATATTGTGTATGTTTATTATTATTTTAAAAACAACAAAATTAAAATAAAATAAATGCAATCACACAACAGTTAAATGATAGCAATATAGTTCAGAGAACTTCAGTAATAAAAAATAAATTTCACCAGACGAGAATTTAAGTTGTATAGTAATATCAACAATCTTTATTTTCTACAATACAATTTCTTTAATATTTGTTTTATAAAAATACTGTGAGTACAATTATTCTAAAAACAAAAATAATCAGAAAAAAAAGATTTTTTTTATAAACTTGTTTCTTTTTTTGGCGTGACTTTATGATGCCAAAAAAATAAAAATCGTTGTTTACATTGTTAGTTATCATTTTAAATTATTCCTAATCTTTCAAACTATTTTCAGTTGAAGCAGAAACCATTATTTTTAAGATATAAATTTTACTTAGTAGAATATCTCATGTTAAACAAAAATCATTCGGACCTCTCTGTGATCCTAGCAAAGTGCAGATCCTACCTGACAGAAGGAACCATGCTAAAATAAACTATGACTTGGTAGATATCCAAGAACTAGAGAGAGTTTGTCTATTATGTCCATAAAGTTTCCCTTGAGCAACAGTAGAACCTTGATAAGTCGGACTCCGTTGACTCAGATCTCCGGGTAACCCGGAATGAATTTGAAGTAGAAAACAAATAACAAATAATAAATAACAAGAACCAAATGAGTACAGTACACACATAAAAACTCTATCACAACAATAAAAACATCTAAGACCGACAGATAAACAAAATAATGAACATAATGTTTTGAGTGTCTTGTGCTGAAAAGACTAAGAAATCGCACAGCACAAAAGCGGTTCACAAAATTAAACAGCCAAAACGGACAGATTTAATTGCCGAGAAATTAATTGCAATGGAGATTATTTTATACATAATATGTATGTTTGTATACTGTTCATAATATTCATTCTTTGATAAATGTAAAGGAGTTTTTTTAATTACAATATCTTCTTTTAATTTTTATTTAGTGTTTGGCTATCCCGGATTTTCGATAATCCGGATTTGCCATGGTCCCAGTTAGTCTGAATTCTTGAGGTTCTACTGTACTTATCGATTCCATATTATTATGTGGGTTTATAATTAAGGCTTACAATAAATTTCCCTAATCCTAACTATTATTTTTTCTTAATTTTTACACCCTTATACAGGGAAGTATTTATTAAAAGGCCTTCTCAGAAACTTCCATAGGTTCTTCAGAGGTAGTGGGTCTACCTCAAAGAAGCTCCAATGGTTTCTCAAGCTATAATATACCAAAACTTGAATGGAAGATTCAACACCTCAAATTAGTCACACCCATATTTTATTGTTTTCCAGCAATGTTTTCCTTAAAATTAACTTATTCTTCCAAACTTTTTGAACATATTCCTGTTATTAACATATTTAATTCAAGTGATGGTTTTCATTCTTCCCAATAATTAAAGATTTATTAGCAGTTATTTGACATTTTTATTTTGACCAAATATAGTGAAAATTTCATAGTAGAGACAATTTGTACTTTTTGAAGAGCAGGAATAAATATTATGAAAAACACTTTTAAAAAATTAACATTTTGCAATTTTTTCTTGTGATTTTTATTTACAGTATTAACTTTAATTATAGCGGGAAATATATTTACAACATATATATCATCAACCCATAATCACATTTACACTAAAGTTTTAATTATTATGTTTAAGTCTATAAAAGTAATTTGAATAATAAAATCTGTAGAAATGATTTTTATTATTCTTTACCATTATTTTTCAGTTACTTCGTCTCACTGAAGATGTTTTGGAGTTATTAGTCCTAGAAGAAGGCGAAGCTTTTGGAAATTCAGTTGGGAAAATATATCTTAGAAAAGTAAGTTCTTATTTTATACTTAACTTTATAGTTTCAAACTATCAAACACAAAATTAAAACATTGCTTAGGCTTTAAACTTGGATAAGTAATTCAAATAAAATAAAATTAAAAGTTCAAACATTTAGAAGTATTTAGAAGTCAAACATAATAGGTATTGAGATAAGGTATGACAATAATAAAAATAAAATCGCTTTAGTTGAATCTACCTTCAAACATTTTCCAGATGTCTGCAATGAATAATGCATATAGAAGGTATTGCACTGGTTTGAAGAAAGCAGACTGCCTTCTAGTAGAAAAAACAAGAAATTCACACTTCATGAGAATACTAACAGACCCTCCTGTGCCTCGAAGAAGACCTGATCTCACTACATTCCTTCACAAACCTCTAGAGGTAATTTCACTTACAAATATATTCATAAATCCTTTTATAAATCAATTTCATTTATCTTAATACTATTAATATTTTCTTAAACTTGTTTTACATTATAGTTTCTATTTACAGCATTATCGAGACATGCTGAAGGTATTGCAGACTATTCTAAACAGTACCTCTTCCAAGGATCAGGATTATCCTGCCATTTCTAGAGTAGTTCAAGAATATCAGGTAAATATAATGTGCTCTACTCTGTATCTTAAAGTTTCATCTCTATACGCCTAGAATTTCTTTTAAAATGCTCATTTGTAAAAAATAATAATTTAATATCGAAATCTTGTTGCTGTTCATGACGAGCTGGTTGTAAATTACTTATTACACTTTTGCTATTACTTGCGGCCAGATTTTTGTTAACTAACCCTATTAAATTGTTAACTTACACTTGGAGGAAACATCTACCCTCGGAGGCTGAAGACTTCTTCGTAAGACGACTTCTTCATGAAGACTTCTTCACTCGTAAGACGAAAACGTTTCCTCCAAGTGTAAATTAACAATTTAACAACTTTAGTTAACAAAAATCTGGTCGCAAGTAATAGCAAAAGTGTAATAAGTAATAATTTAATATTTTGCCTCAGGCTAGTCTAATTTAATTTTTGTGGATTATGTTATCAATGGTGATTGGACAAAATTTTACATCTGAACTCAGTAATATTACAATTCACCAAACTTATACAACAACAAAATACTTTAACATCTAAAAGAAAAAATACACCACCAAAACCCCACATAAATTCTACTAAATGTACAGGTAATCTTACAAACACTAAAGTAACAAAACAGGAGATGCATATTATAGACAAAGGCATAAATTACAACTTACAGCAAAAATTAAAAATAAACTTATATAGATATCATACTTAAAACTAAAACAGACATAGAAAAATCAACATCAAGGACTAAGACTCACTTTGATGTGACAACATATAATTTAAACCGAATACAAATAATTACATTAGATGTAAATTTGGCAATTCAAATTTACTAAGTTTGAATATTAGTTTTTCCAAAAATATTTTTTTTACTTTTGTTGTCACTTATGCTTTGATCTTGTTTAAATGTTTAGTAATTTATATTGGCATCTGAGAAGTCAAGTTAGTCACTTGTATCACCTATATTTTTAGATTATATTATGAATCTAATTTCAATATGCTTCTTAAAGAGTTTCTTAAACAATAATCAATAAGATTTTCTCCAGTATGCAGGTGAAATTCCATCGACTTCCATAAATCTTTTTTATAATTTCAATTGGTCCAGGCATTTGTGTCCCTAAAATATAATTTGGACTCACCGTTACTTTGAATTACATCCTCATTTACCCATTTAATTAATTAATTATATTGCCCCTGGAACCAATTTCAACCAACAATAACATATTATCTATGTAATCAAAATTTCAATAAAATTGCTATAAGATTAGTATTAAGGCCAATTCACACATTATGTCTTATTGTACATTTTGGAGGACAGGACAAATCCTCTCCGATAAAATGCCGTGTAAACAGCAAAATGTCATCTTGTCAAATCGAAATGAAATCCAAGGTCAGATTGAAGAATTGATAAGAGAAGCATCATTTTGCGAGAACTGATAGGACAAAACGTAACATGTAGATTCACATCAGATCTTGGCTCAGTTCATGACTAGCTCCATTCCAGTTTGCTTCCTTTTCCCCACATAACGTAATAATGTCAGACTTGCAACAATGCACCCACGATTTTCTCGGGGAATTTAATGAAATATATAAAAGTTTTCTGTGTTAGTGACAAGTGAAAAATAAAACTATACTGACCGTAATAAGAAAAAAAAGTGGCATATGAGGAACTTATAATAAGATACAAGAAAATAGAGACAATGCTAAATAAAGAGACTGTTACAAAAAAAGAAATAAAACTCGTTGAGATAGGTTTACAAATAAGAGTTAAAAAAGTGAGAAGATCAGAAATCTCTGGAACTGGAGAAGAAAACGTATACAAACCATATTTGTCGTACCTCAACCTAATAGAAATTTTAAATGATCAAGATTCATCACGGATTCCATGGATAATTCTTTAAAATGCAGTAGATTGTGTCATAGGTTTCAGGAATTATTTGGCTCAGGGCTGGTTTGGATATCATGGTTGTGAACTCCAATTCCTTGAGGCTGGGTCCTGTTATCTTAATTGCTGTAAGTGTAATGGCTTTTCTCATGCAGGTGTCTTGTTTCAGTATATATGGTGTTACCAACTCTAGCAATTGACAATAGGCTGAGGTGTCCATTTGCAAATAATTGAGCCGGTCATCAGGTTCGCCCCTCTGTTCTTTCAGTAATGAGACGTGGGAAAACTGGCTTCTTTTCAGAAGCCACTGCCTTGTCTTTTGGTCCTTCATCTCTTTTCCTCTCAGTCCCTATAAACACCAACTTCTTACAGTTGAAAAAATAAAAGGGAGCAACCATGTTTCTTCCATAAATAAATGTCTCTCAAAAAGATTCACTAAACAAATTTCAAACGAGTCAAGAGTTTGGCTTGGAATTGAGGTAAAAGGTGGAAGGGAAAACGTAGTGTATACATTTGACAAAAGGTACATTTTGTCATACGTTTTGTATGCCCAACAAAACTTACAATAAGACTTAGCATGTGAACCGCTCTTTATGATGAAATAGATTTGTGAAATCCATTATTATTATTATTATTATTATTCAACCTCCTCTTATTCTTACAGTTGAATATAATATGGTGTAAGTTTCTGATAAAATTTTAAAAAAATTATCTGTGCAGGTAACTTACAGAGATATAACTGTAGAGTCTGGTTTAATGGAGCCTGAAGGAGAAGGACGTCCTTTGTTATCGCTTCAGGATGTGGAAAGCAGACTTGTATTTACAAGGTGTAAGGTTCGTTTTAGTTCAACTTAAAATATGGACACTTTCGCATTTAGGCCTACATCAACAAATCACAGGAAATATTTTTAAACAGCTTTTATAATACACTAAGAGGACAATTTTAAAAAATTAATCTGATGTGTGATCAACAAATTACTTTTGTTGTACAACAAATTACTTTTAAAATAAACAAAAAATTACTTTTAAAATTGTATCAGTAATTATTCACAATTATAAACTTAATGTTTATGTTGTTGAATCCATCTTCAAAATAAACAATTTGTTTATACTGAAACACTTGTATATATATTAATTTGTAACACTTGCCTGTAGTAGTACCTAGTTTTCTGTTTTGAGAGATATGTCCTATTGTCAACTTAGACTGTAACTGTACGAGTATGTAACCCATTGCCAACTCAGGCTATAACTGCATTTATCCCATTGCCAACTCAGGCTGTAACTGTACGAGTATGTATCCTATTGCCAACTCAGGCTGTAACTGCATTTATCCCATTGCCAACTCAGGCTGTAACTGCATTTATCCCATTGCCAACTCAGGCTGTAACTGCATTTATTCCATTGCCAACTCAGGCTGTAACTGCATTTATCCCATTGCCAACTCAGGCTGTAACTGTACGAGTATGTATCCTATTGCCAACTCAGGCTGTAACTGCTTCCATTACAATTATAATCTGAGTTGACAATGTGAAAATCCCCCAAATTGGTCATCCTTATTAAACAAAATAAGAACTGCTTCTATAGACAAGTGTCACAAACTAATTATTGCACAAGTGTTTAAATATTAACTTATTATTTAATTATAAATTACAAATTATTAAAGATTTGATAGAGGAGGCAACTCCTTAGAATTAAAATTTGTTAAAATAAAACATTTTCTCAAAACTTGATAAACTAGTTACATTGTTCTATCGACCTTGGGAATTGTCAAGCTAAAACTAAATTACATCAAAAGCCAACTAGAGTCCAAAATTCAGTCATTGGGTAAGAAGCTAAAAATTAATAAAGAAACAACCTAAATAAAATGCATCCTACCATTTTATGAAGTAAAAAGGAGCTTAGAGGAAATCATCCACTAAAATTAGGAACTCTTTTTATAACTGTATAAAACAACTGTGGCATAAGGTTTAATTTAAATGAATGAAACCTCTATACCACTATAAAGATTGTTATTGTAATTTACCTCTGAGGATGATTGCTATGCAATTACTTACTTTACTTTACTTTATCCAACACCTGCCTTTGGTAACTCGACCATTTGGCATCGTGCAGACCAGTAGAGCTTGGAGAGTCTGGTTTTTGGGTCGCTATTGTATGCTTCGAGCTGTGGGCAGGCAGGAAGGTGGTCTCCATCCATCTTTCCTGTTTGGCACAAGGGGCATTGATCCGTGTCCGCTAGCCCAATGCGATGAAGGTGCGCCTGAAGGTAGTCGTGTCCCGTGGTTAGACGGAACAGCGCAACACTGATAGGTCGAGGCAGGTTTTTTGGAATGGGGTTGGTGCAAAGTTCTTGCCATCTCTTTCCAACAGCCAGGTTTTCTTGTGATGTTTTCAAGTACGTCTTAGCTGCTGCATGGATCCTGGTGTAAGCAGAGCCCAGTGATATTTTGATTTGTGGCTGTGGTAGACGGCACCCACTCTTGGCGAGGTTGTCAGCTTTTTCGTTCCCTGTTGTGCCAACGTGGCTGGGAATCCACTGGAGCGCAATTCTGAAGCCTGCCTCTTGGCATAGTTGCATTTTTTCTCTGCACGACACTGTCAAGGTGCAGTCAGTTGGTGTGTTAGAGGAAACTGCCAAAATCGCTGATTGTGAATCAATCAGGAATACAACCTGCCGCGGCGAAAGTCGCATGACGCATGATGCTGCTTCTCCTATGGCCACAACCTCACCATCAAAATTGCTGCAGCAGAGGCCCACAGCTACCGAGCCCTGAAATAATTTTGAAAAATATCCTGCTCCAGTTTCTCCACTTGAAGGGTTTGAAGATCCATCTGTGTAAATATGAAGCCAGTCACTTTCAGGGAATCGTTCGTTGATGGTCATTAATGTTGCTTTCCTGAGTTCAATATCCATAGCCTGTGACTTTGGTTTCACCTGGTCAACAAGCTTTAGAAAAACTGGAGGTAGGTTGTCAAAGACTCGATTGTGTTGATTTAATGGGGCAGCTTCTGCATGAAGGAAAAGGTTATATTTTTGTTCCAGCTGTAGAGCTTTTATTACTGGAGTAATCTGAGTTCTGAGGCAGGAAGTGGCAGCTTTATATGTTTCCCAAAACTTTCTATTTGTTCTTTTATTTTTTTCCCAGAATTTTAGGAGACACTTGTCTCTTCTGACTTCCAAGGGTTCCAGTCCTGTTTGGATTTCCATAGCTAGTATTGGAGTCGATTTAGCTCCTCCAGTTATGAGCCTCATGTTATTATTTTGAACCTTGTCTAGCTTCTTTAGGCAATTTGAGCTGGCCAGGTTGAGCACCTCTCCTCCATACTCCATTGTTGGTCGTACATAGGTCCGGTACGTTGAACTTAGGACATCCTGGGTAGCACCCCATGTAGTTGCTGTTAATCTCTTCAGCAGTTTGCTTCTGTTGGTAGCTTTTTCGGCTGTTGCCTCAATATGATTTGCAAAGTTTAGCTTCCTGTCTAACGTGATGCCAAGATATCGTGGAGTATCTTCATGGTTTAAAGTTTTGTTGTTTAACTTGATCCTCAGTTTTGGCGGCTTAGTTGAAAGGGTGAATAGAGTGAAAACAGTCTTTTTCTCACTAACTACCATTTGGTTGTAGTTGGCCCAGTCAGCAACTCTGCTAAGGGTTCGATTTATAGTTTCTTCCAGGTTTGAAGGAGTCCCGCTTGAAGCCCAAAAGACAAGGTCGTCCGCAAAAAGTAAGGTTGATATGCCCGGTACTTCTTTTACTATTTTTAAGAGGTCGTTTATCATAATATTGAAAAGGATACAGCTGAGTACTGCTCCCTGCGGTAGGCCGTTGCGTTGCTGTTTAAATGACGAAATTGTGTCTCGGAAACGGACTCGAACATGCCTCTGTGCCAGAAAGGACTTCACCCATCCTAAGAGTTTTCCAGTTATTCCTAATTTTTGGAGTTTGTGCAACAGAAGCTTCCTCCATACTCTGTCATAGGCTTCCTTGAAGTCTACAAAGACTGCCACAGTCGACATTTTTCTATGAAAGCCATCCTTCACTGCTTGAACGAGCTTCACAACTTGGTCCATAGTGCCACGGTGTTTCCTAAAGGCAGCTTGCTCATCTGACAGGGCACCGGTCCTCTCTAGAAAGGGACTCAGACGATTGACAATCATTCGCTCGGCTAGCTTGCAGCAGCAGCTCGTGAGAGAAATGGGTCTGTAGCTTTTTACTTCGCATGGAGGCTTTCCTTTTTTAAGGATAGGAATGATTTCCGCTTTGCGCCACAGGTCAGGGATGAATTTATTCAGAGTTAGGTTCATAAGCTTCAATAGAGTTTTCTGGGCGGATGTCCCAAGATGTAACAGGAACTCTGGGAATATGGAGTCTGGTCCAGCTGATTTTCCTGGCTTTAGAGTATATAAAGCTACCTTTAGTTCTGCAAGGGAGAAGTTTCCGTTCATGACCTGATTTTCCTCCTCTGATAGACATGTAGTGTGTCGATACTTTAGGAATTCATTTTTCTGGAGCTTAGGAATCTTTAATTTTCCAACGTTGGTGTAGTGTTGGCAGAAAGCGTTTGATACCTTTTTGGGGTCATGGATGTGTTTGCCGTGGTATACTATAGGTTCTGCAGACGCAGTTACTTGTTGATTGTTTAGACTTGACAGGAAACGATGTGCTTTTATTCCATCTTTTTTATAGTCCAACCGGCTGACAAAGGTTCTGTATGCTTGTCGCTTGCTTTGTTTAATTTCCCGTTGGAGGGCCGCTTGTGCTCGTCGCACTTCTACACAACTATCTCTTGTCTTTTCAACTTCAGCAGCTTTCCTGGCGTCATTTCGTTTCTTTTTCAGGATGGAGAGTTTCGCTGACCAGAAAGGTCTGTGCTTTTTCACTTGTCCTCGAGGCACAGTTGATTGGGCGCATTTAAGTATAGTGGATGCTACGGCCTTTGTGGATTTGTCAGGGCAATCTGTAATGAGATCCCCCGTTATTAGGTCATCGGAGAGCAATTTAAACTTTGTCCAGTTGGCTTTCTTGAAGTTCCACCTTGGTTTTCTCTTAGGTGCTGCAGGTCGTCGGGTCTGTGCGACAGTGATGTTAATTACACGGTGTCCGCAGCCACTAGCTGGGTCTTTCAGTTCTATGCTGGTACGTGTCATCAGATCGGGGTGGAGCAGCGTAAGATCTGGTCTGGTCAGTGAGCCGATGTAGGACAGAAACGTTGGGTCGCTGTGTTGGACGTGGAGGTGGTTTTCGTCAACGAAGTCCTCTATATATCTTCCTACTGCGGTTGTTCTATCATAACCCCATCTTAATGATGGTGCGTTGAAATCTCCCGTGATGATTGTGTTTGCACAAATACCCAGAATGCTGTTTTCAAGACTTGGTCTTGCTATGCAATTGAAATGTACATAAGGTTTTAAATGAAGGAAAAAGTTATTATTATTGGTATAGAGGTTTCATTTATTTAAATTAAACTGTTTTTATATAAAACATCTAATGCGCAGGATGATACCGGTTACTGGCATGGCGACACTTATACCTCTGCAACTCCGCCACTCAGTCTCGCCACAGCTATCTTCGCCCTCTCTCAAAGTATTAGTATACCTAAATACAGTATTGACTATTGCCCACTTGCTGAAACCTTTACAAATTTTCATCACTTATAATTTTTAAATTAATTATTAACAATAAAAATCATTTCTGTTAAAAATAATGAATTCATATAATAAAATAAGAGATAGATTTAAACAAAGGTTACCACTATTGTATTTTCTAATCAGCTGATAGCATGTTATGCAAGTATCCTACTAATTATTTTTTTTTATATAGGCTAATGACAGATCTCAGAAATTTTGCTTTTTTAAACACTCAAAGTTTGGAAATTTCTTTCCAAAATTTCTTTTCAAGAGCTCAGTTTCAATTAATGTCTGTTATCTGTCATTAGCCTATAAAAAAAAATTATTTGTTATTAACAGACATTAAATAAAAATATTAATTAAATTCATTAATCATGTAGGAGCTCATACCTGATACTTATTATTTAGACTAATTTTACACTACTTAACTAAGTGAATATGTATGCTTACTTGCTGACGCATTTCAAAACGATCGTTTGAGGGTAAAAAAAAATAAACCTCATTCTATTCAATTACTATATGTAGCTCTATCTGGAGTTAAAAGTATTGAAGGTTGTTTATATGTACCCATAGTGGTGTTTTAAGACTTTACATTGGAAGAAGAATTGATTCATCACCTGTGAATTTACAAGAAGAATTTAAAAGAATATTTCTTAACAGCCTCTCTATACGGCAAGGACTGATCTCTTATTTTATGAATTCAACCTAAGTATTAACAATATATATTTAAAACGGTCAAAGTCTCAGGAAACATAGCTGTGATTTAAAAGATTCTATTTCGTAAACAGTAATGTTTCACTTATATTATAGAACCATGGCTTTCTACAGATTAACCAGTTGACTTACCTAACTTCAATTGCATAGCTAAATTCAAACTACAAGATTTACAACTACAAGCCATTCAAGTTGCCATTTATAAACACAACAATATTTCAAATATTGCTAAATTAAACATACACCTAACAATACAAAATGTACACAGGTTTCCTTAATCATCCATTGACAATGTATGTGCTTCTCATATTAAAATATAAGAAGGAAGATATTTTATTATAGTTTTCTAGATTTCACCTAATAAAAATAAACGGCATCATTTCACTTTTAAACAAAAGATTATTTCCACACAGTTGGAGACGTTTAATGATTTTTATAAACAATAAATATGGACTACCAACGACTTTAGCAGGGAATTTCAGTCTTAATTTGTAAAAGATTCCTTCTAAGGTATGTAATTGCAAATTAACATTAATCAAAGAGAATTACTATTAGATGAAACATGAATAGATCCTGTATTATAAGATTGCTTGAGAATGTCAAACACTTTTGTAACCTGTACATAAGCAAGAAATAAAGGAAACACCAAAACAAGAAGCGACAAAGGTTAAACCGAATGTAGTTGATTACTTCATAGACATCGGTCAAACAGATGGCTCAGATATAACAATATCATTCAATGACTTCACCTGGAAAACAACTAATTGGTATAGAAAATACGAAAACAGATCTCTTTTTGTGATTTTAAGATAAATCTCATTATAGACAGATTTTTGAAACCCACTACACCCCCAAAGAAAAAAGGCTTGTACTAAGAACGATTGTGCATAGTGATGACAAACATCCTTTGTGCTTAAGTGAATGGTATTTTCAATGTCCAATCTCAAGCTGTAAAAGACAGAATCAAAGAGTTCAAAAAAGCTGTTTGTTCAAACAAACAAAAGTACTCAAGAGAAATTCAAAAATTTACAGTGTAAAGACTGTAATATAGCCCACTGTGTTTTGCAATATTTTAAACCAAGTAAAGACTATGTTTTCTTATTTCAACCCAATTTTAAAGCCAAAATAACTTACTACATATTAAAAGTATTTATTTTATAACTAAATTTACAACTTTTTTTACACCTGAACGTAATTTTTATGCATACTATCATACTCCTGTGAGTACTGTTGCTGATGATGTACCACTACAGCATTAATCCTGAAAAGTTTAAAACTGGCTAGCATAAAAGATTTAAGAGATCCTGATGATGTACCACTACAGCATTAATCCTGAAAAGTTTAAAACTGGTTAGCATGAAAAGTCTAAGAGACCCTGATGTTGTACCACTACAGCATTAATCCTGAAAAGTTTAAAACTGGCTAGCATGGAAGGTTTAAGAGATCCTGATGATGTAACATTACAGCATTAATCCTGAAAAGTTTAAAACTGGCTAGCATAAAAGATTTAAGAGATCCTGATGATGTACCACTACAGCATTAATCCTGAAAAGTTTAAAACTGGCTAGCATAAAAGATTTAAGAGATCCTGATGATGTACCACTACAGCATTAATCCTGAAAAGTTTAAAACTGGCTAGCATAAAAGATTTAAGAGATCCTGATGATGTACCACTACAGCATTAATCCTGAAAAGTTTAAAACTGGCTAGCATGGAAGGTTTAAGAGATCCTGATGATGTAACATTACAGCATTAATCCTGAAAAGTTTAAAACTGGCTAGCATAAAAGATTTAAGAGATCCTGATGATGTACCACTACAGCATTAATCCTGAAAAGTTTAAAACTGGTTAGCATGAAAAGTCTAAGAGACCCTGATGTTGTAACATTACAGCATTAATCCTGAAAAGTTTAAAACTGGCTAGCATAAAAGATTTAAGAGATCCTGATGATGTACCACTACAGCATTAATCCTGAAAAGTTTAAAACTGGTTAGCATGAAAAGTCTAAGAGACCCTGATGTTGTAACATTACAGCATTAATCCTGAAAAGTTTAAAACTGGCTAGCATAAAAGATTTAAGAGATCCTGATGTTGTAACATTACAGCATTAATCCTGAAAAGTTTAAAACTGGCTAGCATAAAAGATTTAAGAGATCCTGATGATGTACCACTACAGCATTAATCCTGAAAAGTTTAAAACTGGTTAGCATGAAAAGTCTAAGAGACCCTGATGTTGTAACATTACAGCATTAATCCTGAAAAGTTTAAAACTGGCTATCATAAAAGATTTAAGAGATCCTGATGTTGTAACATTACAGCATTAATCCTGAAAAGTTTAAAACTGGCTAGCATAAAAGATTTAAGAGATCCTGATGATGTACCACTACAGCATTAATCCTGAAAAGTTTAAAACTGGTTAACATGAAAAGTCTAAGAGACCCTGATGTTGTAACATTACAGCATTAATACTGAAAAGTTTAAAACTGGCTAGCATAAAAGATTTAAGAGATCCTGATGATGTACCACTACAGTATTAATCCTGAAAAGTTTAAAACTGGTTAGCATGAAAAGTCTAAGAGACCCTGATGTTGTAACATTACAGCATTAATCCTGAAAAGTTTAAAACTGGCTAGCATAAAAGATTTAAGAGATCCTGATGTTGTAACATTACAGCATTAATACTGAAAAGTTTAAAACTGGCTAGCATAAAAGATTTAAGAGATCCTGATGATGTACCACTACAGCATTAATCCTGAAAAGTTTAAAACTGGTTAGCATGAAAAGTCTAAAAGACCCTGATGTTGTAACATTACAGCATTAATCCTGAAAAGTTTAAAACTGGCTAGCATAAAAGATTTAAGAGATCCTGATGTTGTAACATTACAGCATTAATCCTGAAAAGTTTAAAACTGGCTAGCATAAAAGATTTAAGAGATCCTGATGATGTACCACTACAGCATTAATCCTGAAAAGTTTAAAACTGGTTAGCATAAAAGATTTAAGAGATCCTGATGTTGTAACATTACAGCATTAATCCTGAAAAGTTTAAAACTGGCTAGCATAAAAGATTTAAGAGACCCTGATGTTGTAACATTACAGCATTAATCCTGAAAAGTTTAAAACTGGCTAGCATAAAAGATTTAAGAGATCCTGATGATGTACCACTACAGCATTAATCCTGAAAAGTTTAAAACTGGTTAGCATGAAAAGTCTAAGAGACCCTGATGTTGTAACATTACAGCATTAATCCTGAAAAGTTTTAAACTGGCTAGCATAAAAGATTTAAGAGATCCTGATGATGTACCACTACAGCATTAATCCTGAAAAGTTTAAAACTGGTTAGCATGAAAAGTCTAAGAGACCCTGATGTTGTAACATTACAGCATTAATCCTGAAAAGTTTAAAACTGGCTAGCATAAAAGATTTAAGAGATCCTGATGATGTACCACTACAGCATTAATCCTGAAAAGTTTAAAACTGGCTAGCATGGAAGGTTTAAGAGATCAAATTCTTGGTTCAAATATTCATAAAAACAATTAATTATTAAACTTAAAATATTTTGTTTTTACAACCATGGATAAAATATTACATAATTTTTCACCTAATTATTTATATAATAAAACTTCAATCAATTAAACTAAAATAAAATTTCAATTGGTATTTATTTAAGAACTTGCATGAAAGTATTCTGTGAAGGATAATAAGGGTGGACCATTTTTATGCTTCACACAAATTAATATATTTTTGTAAATCATATTATTTTTCAATTTGTATTAACTGTAAACATTGACATGATAATGTGCTTTCAGCCTTTTGTTTTAAGTTCCCCCGGACGCCAGTGGATATTTGGTGGAGACTTAAGCAGAGTAGAAGGGCGATCTGTAAGGCCCTTCTGGGCACTTCTGTTTACTGACCTGTTACTGTTTGCCAAAGTTAGTAGAGATAGAGTTCTTTTTGTTACTGAAGAACCTTTATCTCTACTGACTGTCAGCCAAGCTCTATTCTCAATAAGAAAAAAGGGTAAATATAAAAACATTCAACACATAATTCTTTCAACAAGTGTACATGACTGTAGAAAAAATATTGTCACAATAGAAAAGGTCTAGATCTATGAAACTGTGAAATTGTATAGATTTGTGAACTTTCTTAATAGATATAATTTTAAAACTTTGAATCCATTTGTCAAACATAACAATAAAACAAGTAGTACTTTTTCTGATGAGCCATGACCAAAATTACTATTTTTATATTTTTAAACTTGAAGAATATATTGAAGTAGTGAAAAAAATTTAATATAAAAAATAATAAAACCAGAAGAATAACAACAAATAAGCATGATCAGATTACAATATTATGATCAGAAGGAAATTAATTACTATACAGTTCTTACTGAGTGCCAATTTTTAACAAAATAGTACAAACTCGCACTTCATTAAAAAAATGTTTTGGACAAATTCAGTAAAAAATTGACTAGTAATTTATGTAGTACAGAAAAACATTGCTTTGTAAATAATAATCAAAAATTTTTCACTAACTTTCATGGCAAGATTAAACTTTAAAATAAAGAATTATTCTTAAAAATATTGTTATAGGAATAAACCTTAATAGCATTCTTTTAAATTGAGTTTATATCGATAAAACTACTGGAAATAATTAAGATTTCGTATTGAGTAAGCTGATTTCAAAATATTTATTTTTAATTGTTTTGAAAATAATATATAAAGGACTCTTTACTACAACAAGTTTTCTGGATTAAAATAGTTTCTTTAAAAAACGATATAATTAATTTTTGTGAAAAAAAGAGAAAAATTACACAAAATATGTCTAAAAAATGTTTTTAGGTTCTGTTTCAAAATATTTGTTAGGGTTTGTAATAATCTATAATCTTAAATGACTTCTTTCGATCACTCAAATGTTTGAATGAATAATTTAGAAAGATATAGTTTGGATCATGTCAACTAAAAAAGATATGACTATAATAGGTAAGGCTGTAATTAAATGCATTTAATATGATTTTAAATGTACTTTGTCTTTAAAAAATTATAAAGGTAAAAAAAAATGTACAGAGGTTAAGCTATTTTATAAAAATACATACACAAGTAAGAAATAAGAACTAATTGTTTTGAGAAATTGTTTATCAATTTTATATATATTTTTAGCTACCGAGTTTAGGCTGATGTTAAGTTCTACCCCAGCTGGAGTTGACAGCCCTGCAGCAGCAGGTTGTGGTCCTCTTCCTGATTTACCTCTATCAAGAACTCCAAGGAAAGGTTCTAGAAGGAGGACAGTTGCTTTACGTGCACCTACTCCAGAACTGAAGGCTGTATGGCAAAACCTAATCCAAAGACAAATGTAAGTAAATCTAATATGTATTATACTCAACACAAATTTTAAAATATAATTTACATTCAACTCTATATTTAACTACTTTGTAACTGTGTAGAACTAAACACACAAAAACTTGATAACCACAATGTAATTAACTTATTTACTACTTGCTTACCCATTGAACATTGCTGCGATATTAAAAGAAAAGAATACCAAGCAAATTTGTTATGAAAATTTTCAATTTAAATTGTGACATTGTAATGGAAAATAGATTTATTTACATTGGGGGAATATTGCAAAGTATCGATGTCATTATATTGTTTTATTTGAGTTTTTTTTGGATAATTACATCTCCCAATACTATTTGTATCCTCTTTTGAGTTTTACAAATAACTGAATCAATGAATATTAACAATATACTTATGGCCACAACAACTATAACCATACTATACCATGGACCATAACTACTAACCATAACTATACTTATGGGAAAACAACTATAGCCACTGCCTAGTATAGTATATAAAATCATTTGGCATCATAGATTACTAAAAAAATATCAATCAGTATTTCTAGGATTTAAGTGTAGAAATAGTAACCTAATTCATAATTTTCTTAAAACAATTTAGCTTACTATTTATTTACTACATTCAAATATTAAGTAAACACAAAAAAAGTGTAATAATTTTTATTATATTAAAATAATTTAGTAACTATAATTTATTTAAAACTTAGAATCATTAACTTTATACATTAATAAAGGCATTAATTTATAAATTAAATACGTTTTTAATTCAATAGCATTTTAACCTAATAATGAGCAGTAGATAAAATAATATAACATATGTGTTGAAACACCTACTATGCAAACTAACTTAAACACATAAAATACCCTGAATATGGATTCATTTAAGCTGAAATATACATTAAGGGTTAAAGTGAATAAATTAATTTCATTCAGGTTATTGGGTTTTATTTTTTTTTTTTTTTTGTTTTTAGTTTATTCGTAGTCTGCAGTTGCTTAAAAGAATAATTAAGTAAATGTGTAAATTTAATTTAAATCAGGGTTGTACCCACAGTAAGGTGTCAGAGAGTTGAAGCCCCCAAATTTCAAAATAAAGCTGAATATTTTATTGATTTTTAAATATAAATAAGAAAGTACAAAGCAGGGTCAATCTAAAGTAATATGGTTAAAATTTAATCATCCAATTTTTGTCTTCGAACATGATTGAGCATGTTTTATTGTTCATTCTCAAAGACTTACCCCTCCATAATGACAACCTTGGCAACCCCGTTGAACAAAATTCCCAACTATGTCTCTATTCTGGATTGATATTAATGGAAGGGGAGAGAATGGGGTTGTCTGAAAAATGCATTTGATGATGTATATGATATTTTAGAAGATAATTTTGTCAAACAGTGTACATGTAATACGTAAGTGCAATAATTGTATTTTGTGTAATAAGACTTGGATGTAATTTCAGTGTTAGTATTCTACTTATAAGTCAAACAGGAATATCTTTTCACACATAATATCAATAATACATACAGGCAAATAAATAAATAACCAGACCTTCCAGAAAACTACATCTTAACAAATCGTAGACTCTCAAACATACAACAACTTTACAAATTATATATTTAAACCAAAATTTAACATATCCGAACAACACGAGAGATACAAATACTTTAAAGTTACATCTGACTCATGTATTTAGCATTTAATTATAATTCATTTAAATTTTCATATGCTATTTATCATCATTAAAACGTTATGGTAAGTTATATACTCATCATAATTTATCACCCAAACTTGTTCCCTTCCAAATCCCATAAATATTTGATCAGTAGAAAATGAGTAGAAAGCTAACACCACCATTTAACTCAGAATAAGAGGCAGTTTTTTTCTGTCCCTTAAAGAATGTCAGTTATGAAACAAAATTATGTTATTTTCATCCTGTGAATCTGCCTTTTCTCCAGCCCTTTATGTTTTTTAAAAATAAACCTAAATAAAGTGGGATGTATAACAATTTCCTTCATATTTGTTGATTTCATCTTCATGTGAGCTACTAGTTATCACTAAACACTTTTAAACATTTCTAAACTTGCCTATAGTAGCACTTACTTTGTTTGTTGAGGACGGCTGTTTCGGGAGATGTGTCCCATTGTCAACTCAGACCATAACTGATCTCAAGGTTTACGTAGGTTAGGGTATTAGGGTGGGGGTGAGAGATTATGGTGGTGTGGGTGTATTTTGTGTGTATTAGGAGTTATGATGTCAAAAAGTGCGTGTGAGTTGTAATGTAATTGTGTATTGAGTATGTGTGTAGGGTGTAGTTTGAAGTGTCTGTACATTTCGTACTGTTCGGTTGTGTAGTGTTGGTTATTTCTGTGTTGTTTATGAAGGATTTGTAATCTCCACAAAACATGACTACATAGACATAACATCTAACCTACAAATCCTTAGTAATTTTAGTAATCTTTAGTAATTTCCTTCACTATAATATTCCTTCACTAATAACACAGCTGCTATTGATTTTTATGCCTGTTTTTATTCTAACTTCAATTTCTCTGTACAGACCATGATTAAATTCATTGGAAGTCCTTTATATCTAATAGAATGCCATAACTTATTTTGCAAATATTGATTTATATGCTTTTCTGTGCAGGATATAGAGTTTTATTTGTCATTTTATTCCTTTAGAATAATTGTTGTAATCTATAGATATAAAGAATTTGTAATATTCCTTTACACCAAATTTGAAAATAAAGAAATTTTTTTACCGAAAATTACTGAACAACAGCTGTAAAAATCTATTTCTTTACCAGTGATTCTAACAAATTATGGAATTTTCATGTTTCTTCTACCAACATATTTTTATAGGAAAAAAGCACCTAGCTTATAAACTAAGCGGATAAATTTGTAAATAATTCTAATGCAGTATATAAATAAATTACATAAAGTTTTTAAAAATGATGTCCTAAAAGTGTTTGATTTACTTGATTTCAGAATTTACTTGAACACTGGGAGAGGAGGAACACCTGCCAGCAGTCCCTTAGACTCTCCAGATCCCCTCACTGCTGATTCTGTGGCTACTCTGGATTCGCTATCTCTTAAACGGCAGGTACTACCTTCTACCCTCCTACCCCCAGAACCTCCGCCTGATAATGCTCCCTCCTGAGATAAGGCCCAAAGGCCAAACAAATGTTGCAGTCCAACCAGATTTTAAATAGCAAGAGCCTTAAACAGAAAATAATTTAGCAATATTTATTGTATCTCTGTACTAACAGTGAACTTAAACAATCAAATTATAAACGAATGTCTTTAAATAAAATCTGAAACTAATGTTGAAGAGACAAACTGTTTATTAAAATTTAAGTATCCTTAAAAATTGTAAGTAGAGGTTAGCTAAAACTTAATATCTATCATTAACATGTTGACTTGCTCAATTAAATTTATTTTGTCTTATAACAATAATATCGTTTAATCAGTAATTTACAACTTGTAAAACAACCGACACCAATAATATTTTCTTTATGCTCTATTAAACACATCAGGTACAAACGTATTTAACTATTACTGTATTTAGGCAATTAAACAATCATATATAATATAAAAAGTTTGTGTGAGTGCTTGAGTATTTGACCTTCGATTATGGTTGGGTTTTTGTTCATCATTTATCCAGAAAAAATATGTTTTTAAGGTTGAAAGAATAGAAATGTCAACTTCTTAAAATAATTCTAACTCTCTCCCTTTTCAACTGATGCTTTATATTGTTAAAAAATTTGTTTGAATAAATATATATTTGAATGGAAAAACTATTACAGTAAAACCCCTCAAGTCCGAACCCCAGAAATTCGAACCTCGCAAAATCCGATCATGATTTGATGAAAATCAAATTTTAAAAAGTATCTAAAATTTAATGAAGTATGTACTGAAAGTTTGATCCTTTCAGCCTCTTTTGTGTAAACCATGAAAATACACCCTCGTCAATCTTTTCTTTCACAGATATTTTCGCTTGATGCCGTGGTTACAAAGCCTTTTCACCTGTAGCACTGCAAAACTGTTCAAATTTTCATACAGAAATATGTAATGAGTGCTTTAATATTGTTCGTTAATAAAACAACGCACTTCTATCAAATGCAAAATACACAGGAAATCCGAACCTTTTCTGAACATCCGAACTTTTCCAAATTCGAACTGGCTATAGCCCCAATTAGTTCGGATTTCACTGTATATATATATATATATATTGTGATATTCCACATTGTCCATTATTTTTCTGATGCACTGACTTTATGAAGTTATTATTGTTATTTGTAAACATTTTTTCTACCATTAACTGCAATTAATTTTTACTTTTTGTGATGAGGCACCTTTCGGTCACTTGACCATTGTCGAATCACTCCCACAGTGATTCGACAATGGTCAAGTGACCGAAAGGTGCCTCATCACAAAAGGTAAAAATTAATTGCACTTAATGGTGGAACAATTTTTTACAATTATCAATAATAACTTTATATATATATATATATATATATATATATATATATATATATATATATATATATATCGCAATATGTATTCTTGTGTATTAATAAGGAACTAAGTCAAAATACAAACACAAGAATTATATATATATATATATATATATATATATATATATATATATATCACAATATGTGTTCTTGTGTATTAATAAAGAAATAAGACAAAATACAAATACAAGAATAATTATTGAATTTACAATTCAAAGCTTTTCGTTGGCAAACAGTACCAACATCATCAGGAATATTAATGAATTCTTTATTATTTTTTAATATTCCTGATAATGTTGGTACTGTTTGCCAAAAAAAGCTTTGACTTGTAAATTCAATAATTATTCTTGTATTTGTATTTTGTCTTATTTCTTTATTAATAGACAAGAACACATATTGTGATATATATAGGAATTTTTGGACTAGATAGGAAACTGACGGACTTACCTAATGGCAATAGTCCAAAACTGCAATCTCTTGGAAATAAACACATATAAAAACTTAACACAAAATTTGAGATATTACGATCAAAAATTATCTTCATCAGTCAAGAAAGAGAAAAACAAAAGACTAGAGTAAAAAACAAAAGGCAGAAGTGAACCTTTTTTTATAGGTGTTGAAGATCATTTTTGATCGAAATATCTCAATAATGTATTAAGTTTTTATATGTGTTTATTTCCAAGAGATTGCAGTTTTGGACTATTGCCATTAGGTAAGTCTGTCAGTCTCCTATCTAGTCCAAAAATTCCTAAATAAGCTTTAAGCTCTCTTATAACTAACCAATATATATATATATATATATATATATATATATGAGTGGTATCCATATATATATATATATATATATATATATATATATATATATATGTGTGTGTGTGTGTACATATATGTGTGTTGAGATAGCCATACAACATCTCTAAATTTAAAAAATAATATAAATTTCATTCAGTTTTTTTTATATTATAACTAAAAATAATTTAAAATAAATAGAAATTAGTATAAATGTACAAGTATAAATTTTTTACAATTTTTAGACTTCAAATTATAAACATCCAAAGTAAAATTATGTGTGCCTAGGGTCTTAAACCATAGCTGAGATGGATAACTAATATATTTTCCAATTGCTTTAATATATATCTGGATATAGTTGTATATGGTAGAAAATTTGTAAACTTTTTATCATTGAAAGTTGTGGTATGATGTTAAACTTTAAAAGTGTAAACTTGGCTTAGATTTGAATTTAAAAAATGAAGGTATAAATTCGAATACGATATGATTAAAATATATAATAAAAATGCAATGATACATAAATAGTTTAACAATAATAAATAATTTAGATATTGAACATAAAAGTAAATCAAATGCTGTAAGTCTTGAGTATTCAGAAGATTACTAAATGAGAACAATTTGTTTATCAAGTATCTTTAGACTTGTAAACATTTTATAACTTTTATAAAAATTTAAATACTTTAATGGGCAATGAAGTTAAAATTTAAACAATTAATTTAGCCGTCAATAATCTAAATATATCTGAAATTTAAAAATGTTACACAAAATAAAATTATATGACTATGTTTATATTTGTTGATTCCATCTTCACATGAGGTACTAGTTTTCACTAAACACTTGTAAATATTTACAAACTTGTCTATAGTAGCATTTACTTATATTTGTTATATCAATGATTTACGGTCTGAGTTGATAATGGGACACATATCCCGGTACGGCCGTCCTCAACAAATATAAGTGTTACTATAGGCAGATTTGTAAATGTTTACAAGTGTTTAGTGATTATGTTTACTTATAAAATTCTTGTGAAACTTATTATAGTTTTATTGACTTAAAACATGACGTAAATGTAATACAAATTTGGTACAATGGGATAATATCTTAAAGGAATTCATCCTTTAAAAGTCATTAAAAATTTGAGCTAGCATATTGAAAGAGTAGGTCTTCAAAAATAAGTCTGGAGATATATTTTATCAGCAGATCTGCTTGACAGTTCACAGGTGCCTATAGTTAAACAGGTAATTTAGGCGGGATCATATTTTGACCCTGTCTACCTGTTTGTTTCGCCATTAAGGTGATCATCATGAGCATGCAAGATGATTCAATGTATGACGTGTATTTTCAGCTGGCTGTTTTCAGATGCAAACATAGTTGTTTTGGCCTATAAAAATAGAAACTCCTCATTTTTAAAAAACTCACATACCTATATATTAATATCTAAGACATTAATATCAGATAGTGAGGGGTAAAATAAATAAAAAGGCATAGTAAGTAAACAAAATTTGTCCAGGGCTGTTGTGTGTGTGTGTGAGTGTGTATTTTTTGCTAGATTCCAAACAGGGCTTAAAATAAATAAAATTGAAAAAAGCAATTTGCTTTCCAATTTAAAGGCAATTATCATATTAAACCTCATCATCCAATAACCTTACAATTAAATCACAATCTCCAAATTTAGAAACTAGAATTTACTTTCTATAGGTCAACTCTGTTCAACATTCTGATATAAAGTGTATATAATTACAGGCTATTTACAAGGCTATTAATATTGCAACTATTATACTGCTTCAAATCCTCACAGCCTAAGTAAAAGCTTTGCAAAATTTTTGGAAAGTAACTAAACATTGTAAATAAAACACTTTCTAAAAACACCCCCTATTTATTTGTATAAATCACTTGGTGACATCAAAATAGAAACCTTTAGGAGCATGGTCAACATGTTAAACAAAAATGAAGATATAATGAACCAACTTATCTAACAAACACAGGGTAAAAGTACAAGTTTAAAGTTATTAGCTTATTTTTCAAACTGTACTAATGTTTTAACTAATAATTTTAGAAAATGCTCTAAAACACCTAAAAATAGTTTTATTGTGATTATATTACCATATTTACAATCTATATAAATATACAATTACTAAATTATAAGATAATGTTACAGATATATTTCAATCGTAAATAACAACAATCAAAGTAAATACCATTCTACAAAATGTATTACTAAGTATTCAAGCAGAAGTTTTTATCAAAAATTCTAAACTTATTTTATTAAAGAGAATTGTATTTTTCATTGACTTTAAAGCAAAAGAAATATATTTACTTTTGTTTACTAAATATAAATTCTCTGTAAGGTAATTGCTATAAAATGTGATACTCAACCGTCTTCAAAATATCGATCTAGTTTGTAGTGAGATGGATGACTTTGAATGTTTCTTTCAATGATAGAAACTGTAATAAACTTCACCATTTTGAAAAAGCGTTTCACTGATATTAACATTACAAAGCTTTTTGTAATGTTCTAGGTGATTTAGTAAAATATATATTTTTATGTCAGTTCTCCTGACAAAGTTGGATAGATATAAATTAAAACCTAAAATAATTATTTTCTTGAATATAAATTACTATAAAACTTGTTTGTTGTAATCATCTTGAATTCACTGAATTCAACAACAGTAATCATAAGTACTTATTTGAGTAACTAAGTGAAAACTATTAACTTGCTGACGCATTTCGAAACAGTTGTTTCATTGACAAAGCTAGCCCACTACTTTGTCTGGTAAGTAAAGTAATAAATTTCATATTTGTTGATTCCATCTTCACGTGAGCTACTAGTGTTTACTAAACACTTGCAAATAATTACAAACTTGCCTATGGTAGCACTTACTTATATTTGTTGAGGACAGCCGTTTCGGGAAATGTGTCCCATTGTCAACTCAGACATTCTATAGGCAAGTTTGTAAATATTTACAAGTGTTTATTAATAAATTTCACTTAATTACTCAAATAATTACTTATGAATTATTTTAGTTTTCATCGTAAATTGTTAGAATATTTTTATTTTATCATATACTTTACAACAAATAGTTCATTAAATCACCAACTGAAGATATAAATTACAATACATATCATGAAAATTATGTGAATGTAAAATTATAAGAATGATTAGATGTTGTTCTAGTAAGAAGGCAGAGGATAACATACATGACATTTTTTCTGTAACAATTTAAATAATTCGTATCATTCTACTTTTAAATATATAATTCTTGAAACTGTAAAATACTAAATTGTTATAAACACTAAATTTGTTATGACGATAATAAAAACCCAGTCAAATACTTCTGAAATATATTCTATACTTCTTGGTAAAGTACTTAGTACTTTTGTATTATTAAAAATCCAGCTAGAATTTTGTTTATATTTGAATGTAAAATCATTTGGATTTATTGGTTGATTTTTTTTTTTAATATAACAAAAAACAATAACAATTAACAGATTTTACAAATAATGAGTGGGCACAGACTCAGTAGAGAGATTGAGTAGCATAATACTAAGGGATTATTTATATTATATAGTAATAATATAAAGGATATTTATTTGTTATTTGTTAGTATTATATTTTCCTTACAAATTAAAGTTCTATAAATAACTTGTACATTTTTCTAGCTTTCCTAACATTACAATATTTTCCTTTGTTGATCAGAATGACTCCATTTTCAAAACTTACATCGTACTTTTAGTAGTATGATTTAATTTGTGGAAATTAAGTCATTCCAAAACATGTCAACACAGGAAAATATTGCAGTGTTAGGAGAGTTCTCAACCCCTTATTTTTTATCACTGAAATCTGTTGTTTCCATCTTTTTTCAGATTTTTTAAAATTGTATTTCAACCATTAACTCATAAAGGAAGAACTAAGAATGCTTCCTTGGTTATTTCTTTTATCTTTTTCGCTAAATCATTGCCTAATATTGTTTACGACGTATTAATGTTTGTATCATTTTGGCAAAATTATACTTTACCAAAAATAGTTGTCACTTTGTACAAATTGTGACAACTTTCTGTCAGTATTATGGATGCAACACCATCCTCTGTTCTTATGCATTATAATTGAAATATATTTTTACTTTCAAATTCATATTTGATTTTAAAAGTTTTAAGTTTTAAATTTGTAAAATAAGCAACTAGGACATGGGTTATATAGACCTACATATAAAATATGTAATTGTTATAAGTACCAACACATCTAATACTTTTAAGAAAGTGGCTATATTCAGTTTACATGCCCAACAATAATATGAATTTAAGGAAATGTGTGTGAACTAGTTGTAAATATTCTAATGTTTGTAATGTATCTTTTATAACATGTTAATCCACTAATATAGTATGCAAATTATCTGTAATAATGATAAGAAAGGTATTATTCTAAGTCACTTCTATGAATTAACATTAACTTTGTTTTGTTAATTATGTAAAATAATTGTTAAAAGTAATTAATGAAAGAAAAAAATTAAGTATTGTGATTTTTGATATTTCAACTAAATTTTGGTAATAAGAAAGTTTAAGTTGCTTGATGTAATCATCTTGAATTCACTGATTAAACTAATTTTAAAAATACTTAAAACCCTCTGGTTAGCTTCGTAAAAGGAACGAGTGTTTTGAAACGCGTCAGCAACTAAGCAATTACGTATTCACTTAGTCAAATATTTTTAAAGTTAGAAGAAAGTTTAGTTTAATTTACAAGTGACAAAAAGTCAGCATGGGCTTAAAATATGCAACGGGATTAAATATTACCATTTCTGAAACAGTTTTGTTCCTTGCAAACATTTATTTGAAATTATCAATTTATCTAAACCCTGAGCTTACTCTCTAATTCTGTTGTATGCTGCTTTTAAATTAAAACTATTTCATTTCATTTTATTATTAATAGACCTTTAAAACTAACATTTAAAATTAAATAGACATTTAACATTCTTTGATTCCATCTTGAACTTCAGCTATGTACATGCAATATACTGATCTACAGTATACAATATAAAAATACGTGAAGTAGGAATGATTTTAATTCAAATATATTTTTGAGAGGACAGCTCCTTTGGGGCATGTACAGTAAACAAGTGTAAAAATTTATTTTCAAGTTACATAATTATTAACTTATTGGAATTTTATACCTATATGCCTAGAATATACATTATCAGAAAAAGAAATTCTTTAATACGTTGACTGCTTATGGTGATATCAAGTCGTGGTAAGTGCTGACGTGAGTTGAACTATAACAACTAAGCTAGCTAAGCAGGATAAAAAAAAACCAGACTAATTTTTCACTAGGCATGATATTTGACTTGACATCAGTACATGAGAATAGAGATGCTCTCAAGTAGCCACTGAGCCAGAAGTTCTGAGAATTCATGTAGACAAAAGATAAGAGTATGTATCCTGGAACCGGTAAACAGATGGTTCCAGACACATAGACACAATGTAAAAGCCTTATCTGGACAGCTACCATAACATAGAGGCACAAAAGTAAAACCTTTACCTCTCTACTGCAGCCTTTGTATTTGACCCCTCCACAACCAATATTATAACAGTTGAATCAAAACTTCATCTTCTAAACCAATAAAAAGACCTAGTTTTATAATTGTTGAATTAGTTTTACAAAACTAACTAATAAATACTAACTTAAATTTTAGGATGTAATTATACTTATAATAATTTGAACATAGCAAAAAAAGCTGTAAGGTTTTGTGTTTTTAAGCCTATACTTTTATGGCTGGTGGCAACAATTCCTAGAAATAAATTTCTCTACGAAAGCTGAGATCAAACTGAACCAAACGAGCCATACCAAGAAATTCTAAAGTGGTATTAGACCAGTGGCGGTTTGTCCAAAAGGGCTCTGGGGCGCAGCCCTCCCAATTACAAAAATTAATTTTTAATTAATATTCATTTATCTTAAATTAGGTTAAGAAGAGCTTAGAACTATTTAAGTAATGTTAAAACCATAAAATATTTGGCAGTTGACGCATGAAATTAGCCGCAAGCTCCGCACGGGGCTCACAGCAGAGAACCCCAGACTAGTGCATGGAATAAGCTGAAACAGCCAAAACCGTGCGGTACGTCACTCAATGCGCGTGTTACGGGTGGCCTGGGATGGAATCCCGTCGTCTTGCGCATGCGCTGAGAAATAACTAATCAGTGCTGCTGATTAGGAAGCAGCATTGTAGGCTTATTTGTAATATTCTCACAAATAAATGTTAGTGCGTTTGACTCAAAGTAAACAAATCAAATTTTATATTTAATAATAATATGCGTTTATGAAACTACTATTTTAAACTCATTTTAAAGAATAATATTTATGAACTAGATAAGTATTGTTTCCATTTATAGATCCTTTGATGCGCATACACAGTGGCCTAATATACTCTTAAAAGTAAAACATGATTCACACTAGTCGTTGAGTACTCGACGCTTTAGCAACCAATAGGCAATCACTTAACTACCCAACCTGGGTAGTGTGATTTCGTAAATAACACCCTAATACGTCTATTAGTTATAGCAATGTTAATATATTAATCAATAAGTATAACTTAATAAAAGTTGTAGGTGCTTAGAATATAAAACGAGTTAAATGGGTATCAAATTTCAAAATTTTCTCTGCACCTCGTAAATCTGGGGAGACCCCTTGTCATGAGCCCACCAATGTAATTGGGCAGGAGCCGCCACTGTATTAGACTATTGTCTAAACTGCTTGAATCTCTATGTCTCCGCAACAGTCAACCTGTTGAACTCAATAATATTGTCCTTGGAAATTTTCACTTTGATATAAAATAAAAATTAGTCCCATATATTATTAGTTTGTAGTTTAATATCATAAATGATAATTCTTATAAAATCAGTCATTTTAAAATTAAAAAATGGAAAAAGTGAGGTTCTCTTGTTTATAACCCTGAAACTCAATCAATAATGCAAGAACAGCCTTATTTTATTATTAAACAAAAAAATTATTAAATTTTTTTAACATGTTTGCTGGAATTTTAACGTGTTTGTAGGGGTGAAAACAAGAGTAACAGACCAGGCTACCATTAGTTACTGTATATAATTTCATAGTTATATACTTAAATTTAAAGAAACTTAAACCGTTTATTTTGAAATCTAAAATTGGGTCTTTAGTCGAGACGTCTTCCATGAACATACTTGTATGTTTTCTCCCAAATAACTCACAATTTATCACACAAATCGTCTTTTTTAACACAAATTATCAGATTTACTTAGATTCAATTATTAATTCATATTTTGAGTTGTAATTATAAGTAAGGTTTTACTCATGGTCAAAGTAATTTTGCATTCAGATCAGTTTCATATTACAAAAGTTCAAAGGGATAGAATAAAAGTAAACATACAGAATTAATCCTTAAAACATATTTATTTAAGTTGTAAAATAAGATAAAATTCATCCATTTGTATTTTCATATATTTTTCTATAGATATATGACTCTAAACTGAGTGAGCCAGTTTTAGTGTAAGCCGATCCATTCACGTCAATCTCTCCCCTTCATTGTTGACTACAGAGAAAGAGAGAGGATAGTAACTGGGGGTCTTAGTTGTTACTTTTTAAAATACGTCAGCTGAACACTGAATAATATTATTTTCATCTACTTTAGATGGAACACTTTTTGTTTAATACTTTTAATTAACATTAAACAAATATACTGAAATATAAAAAATCCATTTATGTACTCGTACATTTTAGATTATTAAACTTTGTTGAAAGAATGGTTTACTTTAAAAAATCTGTATTTACAATACATAGTTTTAAATATTTCTTCAATTCATCTACCTAATCTTTGCCATTTGTTGGGGATCACCATAGCAATGCAGAAAATAAACTGTACATAGAACAACAGCATTGAAATAACTCTAAGCCCCATACTCCATTTATCAAGACCTCTTTCTCTTCAATATTTTCTTGTACAATATTTTGTAACATGTGATAATTTTAAATTCGTCATGCCATATTCGACAAACATTAATTAATACTCCACTTTTATTAATGATTTTTTAAATTTATTTCAAGTTAGCTTTTAATAAAATAGTTGCATGTCTGTAAAAGTCTAGGACAGGGGTTCTCAAACTTTTATGGGCATATTGAAAAGAAATAAATATTATATATATATATATAGTAGAACCCCTCAAATCCGAACCCTGAACATGACTTGCTGAAAACCAAATTTTAAAAAAGTACCTAAAATTTAATGAAGTATGTACTGAAAGTTTGCTACTTGCATAAAACAGGACTGAGATATGTAATATATTGGAAATACACTGTAAAAACAAGATATAATACGAAGGCCTATACTGTACTACTGTATCACTTTATTAACAAAGATTTTACTGACAGTAAAATAAAAATAAAAAAGACAAACACTAAACTATATGTTTCACTTAAAAAGAAAAGCCACAAACACTTAGCTATATTTTTCACTTAAAATCAGTAATCTTCATCTGGCGAAGAGACATAAACCTTCTCTAGGGTGCGATGTTGCGCCACTGTCGCATTAGCATAACATCATTGGGTGTTGCAGTCGTATGTTGTTCTTTGTAATACAACGCAATGTCTCACTTTCATCATCCCATGTTCTAAGTGGTGCTTCTACAAAATCGAGGCAAAGCTAGACCTTCTTCCAAGATTTCTGCAACAAATTATTACTGATATTATTCCAGGATTCAACTACCCAGTAAATTACATCCTTTATTGTAATTGTCTTGAGTTTTTCTGGAATAGAAGGAGAATAAACTTCTTCAATTAATGTTTGCAGTAGCTTTTTTCTCTAGCTTGATTTTATGTTCTGAAGCACACCTTGATCCATAGGCTGAAGCAATGATGTCACGTTAGGTGGGAGAAAAATTGCTTTTATATCTTTACATAGCAACTACATGTCTGAAAGATGTGAAGGAGCATTGACTATCAAAAGTAGGGCTTTTGATGGTAGTCCATTTTTTTCATTTAATTTTGTTACTGAAGGAACAAATTCATTTTTGAACCACCCCTTGAAAATATTACCAGTCATCCACGCATTACACTGATATCTGTAATTAACAGGGAGAGCATTCAAGTTCATATTTATAAGGGCTTGTGGCTTGGGGGATTTTCCAATCACCATTAATGGTAGCTTATTTGTTTCCGCGGTGTTACTGCAGGCTAAAACTGTGAGACCCTGTTTGCTCGTTTTAAAGCCTGACAGAAGATTCCTCTTTAGAAGCCAGGCTTTTAGTAAGAAGGGCTTTAAATTCAATTCAGTCTTGTCAACATTATACACTTGTTGGGGTGAGTAATTTTCAGACAAAATAAAATCTGTGAATTAGCCTAAGTATTCTTTTGCAGCAAGATTATCAGCTGATAACTTCTTCCTTCTTTAAGTTAGTTGTCTAACTCCAGGCCTTCTCTTCCCTCTATCCATCCAATCATTGCTAGCAGTAAATTCCAAATCACCTTTCATTATTTTGTTTAACTGTAATGCCTTTTCTTGTATTAATGGGCCACTAAAGGAATTCCTTTCTGCCTATCTTGTGTAAACCTATCTTGTAAAAATACAGCATTGTCAATTTTTTCATTCACAGAAACTTTCCCGAGATGGTGTTGTTCCAAAAACTTTTTACTTGTACCACTGCAAAGCTGTTCAATTTTTGATACAGAAATATGTAATGAATGTTCTAATATTGTTTTTTAATTAAAAAAAACGCAATTCTGTGAAATGCAAAATACACAGACAATCTGAAATCCGAACTTTTCCAAATCTTAACAGGATATAGCACCAATTAGTTCGCATTTGAGGGGTTCCACTCTATATATATATATATATATATATATATATATATATATATATATATATATATATATATATATATATATATATATAAATAACAAATTATTTATTTATACATACTATCACAAGAAACATTATATAACATTTTAAGTTTTAATTCACATGGTAATTAACTGATAAGAGAAAAATCTGTTAGTGAGATGGATGAGCTTGAATTTTTTTCACTAGCATCCCTATTTAAGGTTGTATCTTAGTAAAGGTACAATGCAAATCATTAGCAACACCAAGTTTGTTCCTTTATTTTGTTTTTATTGCAACAAGTGCTGAAAATATTTTTCCGCACAAGTAGGTGTTTGAAAAAGGCAAGTGTAATCAAAGAGCTGCTTGTGATACACTTTTAACTGTTTTATCCAAACGATTTCTCCATTGTTGAATGGCAAACATTTGTTTCTCAACACTTTTATACTACAAGTATTACTCTTTTCATGCTGTCATGCTGATTTAATTTCAAGTTTACAAAATTTTCACAACCTTTACTTAAATTTATTTTATAAATGTATACATTTCATTTAAATTTTCTGAACATGGTCCATAAAATTACCTATGTTAAACAATCTGTGGTGTAAATTTAGTTTTAGTTTTGATAAAGTGCGTTCTTAAATTTTAACTAAGTGAGAATTTATCTTACTATTTTCCAACTGGTCTCGCGCCCCCCTGACTTTCCTTCAAGACTCCCCCCCCCCCAGTTTGAAAACTCATGGTCAAGGAAATAGCCTTCAACAGACTCATTTGCTTTTTTCTTCAATATACTCACTGACAAAAATATATTTTTTTGGCATTGAGGAATCCAAAAATATCAACTACAAAGAATATGGCATTGCTAAGAAAATTGGAGTATGACTGCTCTCTATATATTTTTATATTAATAGCTCAAATTAAACCAACTCAGTGTGGCTATCATAATAAAAATTTCCTATGAAAGTACTATACAAATTTGTGTTTTCTTACTTATAGTTAGGAAGTTTTCAAAGTAATATTGAACGAGTTGTTTAACTCTAATGAATGGAGATGACTTTTCAGGTAGGAACGTTTTTGAGAAACGAATATTGAAGGTTTAAAAAAAAATATTTCAACAAAACATTGGTAAACATTAGTTAACTTAGTGTTATAATTTTTAGTAATAATTGGGAATTTAATAAATAGATTGTTTTGAGACATTTGAGGGAAGTTTAACAGGGAAGTGATATTTCAGACTAGTAACATTTTAGTATGGAAGCAGGGGTTGTTGTTTTTACATGCTCTACTTTTTATTCAACAAAACATTTGTAAACACTTGATACATTACTGTTTTAATTTTCAGTATTATTTCTACATTATTTATATGAATGTTAAAATTACATCTTAATAGCATCATTATATGGCTATATAAACAAGTTACTCACTCTAAACGAAAAACAAAATACAGTTACTAGTAACAAGAACACAAAACTGAGAGATAACAGAAAAAATAACTGCAAACCTCCTTAATATGCTAAGCAGAATAATATTTTAACCAAACATTTGTAATTAAAATCAAATACTGTGACAAATAAATGTGTCAAGATGGAAAACAAATGTAAAAATTTTAGAAAAGAGAACCCAATGATTTGAGTGCATACCTAAAAAGCAATACGTATATTAAAACTGAATAGGATTATGTTTATAAAGTATGCAGCTTTAGTATTAGTTACTTACTCTAAATAATGTAGTTTTTACAAACAGATTTGTTTTCTATTTTAAAAATAAGGATTCCTAGAAGTTCATTTATAAAAAGTAAAATGAAACTTTTATTTACACTTTTTCTGTTCATTTAACTAAAATTTTAAAAAATCTCTGTTAATACTTATATTATGAAATAAGAAGAGTTTGTTTTTTATGGAAACTCTAGCCTCATTAAATCCTGCCATCTATGAAATAAAATAATAGAAATTTATTAAATGTATAAACAAATTGATTAGTTTGTCTAATATGTAAAAATGTAACTATTCACTCATGTAAGATAATTGTAATAAATGAATGAAATAGATTCTCAAAATATAGTCCAAAACTATACATTATTTTCTACAACCTGTTTCATAGTTATGGTGTTACTTTTGTTGAAAATTTTGAAGAAACAATTTGTTTAGAGAGCATTCTAAATTACTTGAAAAAACTTTTAGTTATATACTTTAAAAACACGTTTTAATTTGAAAAACTAAATTCTTTGATACCAAACTGGAAATTATAGATTTTAAAACTGTACCCTATTATGTTAAAAAGTTGTATTTAGACATACAAAAATTTAAAATTTTAAACCTGCAGGTTCATTATAGTTTTACAGGCCTTTTGTTTAATTCTTGGAAACCTTTCCATAATATTGATATTGAACTTTTATATTTAAATACGGTATTAATTAAAGCATTATTTTAAAACCTTGTTGCTTGTTTTATTTTGTTTCCTTAAAAATAATTTACTTACTTTACCAGAAAGCTTTCAAAGATTATATTCTCTGAATTATTCAAGATTAAATGTTTGCTTGAGTAGTATAAGAAGAACATTATATTATTATTATATTTTTAAATAAGGGTTTGTCTTTTTTACTACATTTTATAATATTATACTGATAAATTTAAAGTAAAAATCTATATTGAAATTGATTTTTTAGACATATTTTTAAGAAGATAATGTAGAATTGTTTTGTTTAAAAATAGTGCCAGTAATTAGCTAGATTTTATACCAAATGTATTTTGCTTAACAAATACTACACGTATTGATTTATTAATTTCAAATTCAATATTTCTTTCCATTTTTAAATTTTGTAATAAATATTCATTTAACTAGCTGTAATATAATTTTTTATTACAATTTCCTCAGCAAACATTAAGGTTAAATTAAATAAATCATATTGTAATAAAAAAATAAAATTTTAAATTATTTATAATTGTATTTATAAATTTTGAAAAGTCAATTATTGTTATTTATTTGAAGAAAAAATTATATAAATTTTAAGACCTACATCATTTCTCTGGATGTTGTCCAAGACTGCTTTGCTGAGGAAAAAGCTTTCAGGTACGAAACAATCAAGTTCCTTGGTACAATACATTGTTGTGAGTTGTGTGACGCACGTTTCTGGTTCTGTACACTCTGCAACATCAAGTACTACCTGATTTTCAAAATTATCTATAGTTTGTGTTTTTGCTTACAAAATGAAACTGCATGAAATAAGTGTGCATTCCCTTCAAAGAAAATTATAGTTGTTGTATAGTCTTTAGTTTATAAAACTGTTATAATGTGACCAGAGTGTACAATGCATGATACATTTGGTGACCGGAGTGTACAATGTAATTCAATTTGTTACAAATATTGTTCTAATATAAACCTATTGTTTATGTGCAGAAATTAAATAATTAAAGGTTATTTTTACAATTAATGTCTTAGATTACAAGCCAGTTTGAGATGAAAAATAAACAACTGAGGAGTAAATATTGATAATCTTTTATAGTGATTGAAAGGTTATAATTCTTTTTGGAACACCTACAAACTTAAGAAATATCTACTATCTCTTTTCTTCAAGCATGATTATCTTCTTTTAATAAAAGTTGTATAATGTTTTAAGTAATCAATATTAACTTTCCAAAACTAGACACAGTAGTTAAAAGTTATCTATATTAAAAAAAAAAAACTTTGCTTAGCAAAAATATTTCACTTACTATTAATTTACTTGGCAAAAACCACTTCTTGCTGATGTTTCTCAGACGATGTGTTTCCCACTCTGTCAGTGTAATCACTTTGGATTATTCAAAAGTCATTATTTAAAGAACTAAGTAAAAACTATTAACGTACTGTGCTGACATGTTTCCAAACCTTTGTTTCATTGATAAAGGCTAACCTGCTACTTAAATGAATCGTGTCACCACAATAAGTTAATAATCATATCATTTCAAATAATTACTTATGATTTAATTAGTGAAACCAAGATAATTACAACAAACTTTTATTTAGTCAAATAAAATTTTGCCATACATATACAAAACACACTACACACATGCAAGGAAATTTATAGAAACCTAGAAATTTTACATTTCTCCACAAAACTAATAAACTAAACGCAATGGAAAATTTTGAAATACACAAAACCCCACTACATACATACAGTAGAGTATCGATAATTCAAGGTGAATGGGACCGAGCCACCCTCGGATTACTGAAAACTCAGATTACGCGGCAATAAGTTCCAGTACATTAGAAAAAATAGGACTTCTAATGAGCCCCAATATAGTAAAACCCCTCATATCCAGATCAATGTGGTGTGAGCCCAATCCGAATTTATTAATAGCGGGAATAAAGACCAGTCTAGCTAATCATGAGTGTCATCATTGTTTGATTGATTTGTTTGCTTCAAGAGAGTTTATTTTCTGATATGTCATGCACAAGACTAGACATTTGTGCTTTCTAAGGGATATTTGTTGATTGTCGAAACTTACAGCGTAAATAAAGAAAGATATTTATGGCTCATTGACCTTCTATCACACACTTAAACATACCTGATAAGGACTTTCAAACACAACTGATGAAGTTGGGTAATACACCAATCTGTAGAACGCTAGTAAACTCAATGATACCACAGAATAGGGAGGAAGAAAATTACCGTATTGATATAAACTTTTCTTGGAAGCCTGACTCATATCCTTTGCATGACGTATTGATATAAATATTTCTTGAACACCTGATTCATTTTCTTTATGGCTATAAACATTTCATGGACTCATTTCCTTTCAAATAGATAAAATAGGCTCAAATAGAAAAATTTAACGGAAGATTGGAAAATCGTGACTCAGATTTTCGAGACTCTACTGTACTAAGTTTTAAAACATATTCATAGTTAAAAACTAATTTCAAATGCATAATAGAAAACTATTCTCAAAGCAATAACAAATCACAGAATACCAAAACAGCTCAAAATAGAAAAACTCTCTTGAGCACATTCTTCTCTGTGACTCACAGCATTGGGCAATGCACTGACCAAGTGCAAAACCTATCTGAGACTTCAGTAAGGAGTGGCTTTTTCCAAGTGAATTATTAAATTAGTGTTATTAAAATACCTCAAGATGTACAACTCAACAACTGCAAGTTTCAAAAAATATTTAATTTTAGTTTTAAAATTAAAAGGTCTGCAGCTGGAGCTATTCATAAACTATGATTCCAAATAATATTTTAAAGCCAAACCGGATATTTTTCAAATTAATTTTAAAATTTTAATTGATATTCATCAGTTACATGTTCTAAGTTAATTACATAGGGATTTTGTTTCTATTTCAGACTGTTTCTGCTTTAAATTAAATACTAGGCTTTAATTTTTATTTGTTAATAGATGTTAATCTTTAATCAGATTCATATGGTTATAATATAAGTAGTGAATTAGAATATTATAGTTGTAATCAAACATTAGATAACCTAAATAGTTAGTTTAAATGTAAATGTTTTTATATTTAGCTGAATGTAGATTTTATTGAAATAATCTCTTTTAAAACTTTTATATTCTACAAATGTTTAATAGAAAGCCCGTAATGTATTAGGACTTTATTTGATTTAAATAAATATAAATTTATGGAATGACAATTAATGACTTTTAACAAAAATAGCAATTGAAATAGAAATAGCTAATATAGAGGTTTAGACATTGTAGTTTAAAACTTGTTATTCTTCTTCAACAGTTACTTACTTTAACAATCACACAGAAAAATGGAAGTACCGGCTTAAGTCTTTTACAAATAAATGCATTTATCAGAATTATATTTAACCATTAAATTAACAAAGCACTTTGCCTTCCTGGATATCACTTGCCTGCATATCAACCAGCATTTTAATCAAATATTTTCTTTTTCTTAACACATATGAATGTTTATTGCATACAATAAATTCATCGCTTTATTTTTACTTTATGATTTCTCAGCATAATTTATCTACGTAATTCTATAATTCATAATGTCAGAAGCACAAAGAATTTTTCTCTAGAACGTATATTAAATTAATAGAAAATGTGTTTTATACTCACAAAAAGCTCTAATTCTGAATTAACAATATTAAGAAATGACTAAATTAATTGAACAATCCCTTTTCTGCAACTACCCTCAAATTTACACTTCAGTCTTTTCAAAAATAATTGAGATGCATTGTCATCAGATGTAGAGAACTACTGAAGAATGTTTCTTACTGATTCACATGTATTTTAAAGAGTCTTTTGTCTCTGATTATCTATGTTATTTTGTAGTATACTTTTGCTATAAACTATTCTATGTTTTTCCTCAATCAATAGTTCAATACTGTGTTACATTACCTTATTTACGTGATTTGAATTTTAAGAAAAATGTAAAGATTCAAACCCCATAAGTTTGGATAGGAAATGTCAAACATAAGTGTGTATGCTTCCTTGACACTTCTGACACCCATCGTGAACACTTGCATTACTTTTTTACAAAAACGTTATTTTTCCTTTTATTTATCAATGTAAACACACACACATACAAACTCAAATATGTATATAATGTTTGTGTGTATGAGTGTGTGTGTTTGTGTGTGTGTGTGTGCGAGTGCGTGTGTGCGTGCGTGTGTGTGTGTGTGTGTGTCTTTGTTCTCTTTCCTTCTAAAACCAGCATGCAATTGAATACACAGAGGTTTTACTTCTATATCAACTTTAGCTGCTATCAATAATGAACACATTGAGTTTTAAAGTCTGTCAGTTTTAAATAATAAATCATGATTTTAAATGTTTTGAAAAAATTACTATTATATTTTTTATAATTGTGATAACTTTGTTTCTAAACTTTTAAACATTTAATATTTATACATTGTATAAATGTGTTTGTAAATTATCTGTATTAAGCTCTGATGCATGAGGTAGATATATTTTTAGTTTTTTTCATTTGATTAATTTTAAAACTGTTTAGTTCAACTGAATTAAAAACATTTCATAAACTCACTGTAGTAGTGAATTTGTGTACTTTTATGTTCACTAAATTTTCCAAATTGATTATATTTATCATTGTATTTTTTGTGATAGAAACTGTGTTTTTATATTTATTTAAAACTATATATTTCTATATTTTCTTGTTACTTTACTGAGCATAAACATTTAAAAACATTATTTAAACATTTAATTAAATCATATTGTAAAAAAAATTCTGATATAATAGAAATTAAACTTTTTGAACAAAACTGTTAGACTAATTTTGCATTAAAACATTTTTTACAACCGAAGTATATCTATTTGTATCCGATCTGATGATTGCAGATAGAATGCAGGCCAAACTCCATCTTAGATGAACTAATAGAACATCGATGTCGACAACTTGGCAAGTCAGGTGCTAATAAAGGTAGTGCTTTACATTTGGCTCAATGGATGAAGGGACAACTTGGTGCAGGGTTAACAGAAACACTCTCCCCAGATACTGAACCAGAGCCTGAAATTTGGTCACCTGCTGCATTAAGACGACGAACTCAACAATTGCGTGCTGGAGGAGGGATGACACGAAATTGCTCCCGCAGTATAAGTCGTTGTGAAGAGATCGAGTTATCTGATAATGAGAGAAGTCAATCTCAGTGTACAGAACATAGTACTTCTGATAGTCAGGTAGTAAGCATTCAGTTGTATGACCTAATTCTGGTCTAACTTCGTTTGTAAAATTTGAAAGTCTTATAATATAATAAAGAAAATGCATCTTCTGTATTGATTATTTTAATAAGTACAACATATAAAATATGTAAGTCTAAATTTGCAACTAACATGATTCATTAATATTTATTTTTTACCTATATAATTTGTGTAATTGTGTACATACAAACTACACATTTGCTTTTGGGAGTATTTATCATTATTAATTCTGAACCTACAGAAATAATAATAAAAAAACCTTTTTTTACATATTTGCAATTTGAATCCTTACATACAGCAACAATAGTAAAACTACTCTTCTTTTAAAAAAATTGAATCTTTACTTGCAAAAACAATAACTTATTTCTTTTTACTAAACCAAGTTTTTACCTATAACAGTAATGAAACATCTATTTAATTTTAAAAACTGAATTAATAACTTTACATTAATTTAAGGCTATACGAGCTTTAATTTTATGTAAATTTGAAAAAACTTACTGAGACAGAATGTTCTCAATTGCTCCATAGCGATCTTCATCAGCGTCTAAATGTTCTGCTTGGAGTTGTTGTTGGGTTAAGCGGTAACGGTATCAAAGGTAGGTGGCAAAGAGTATATGTGATTTGTATTGGGTCAGTTTTTTTATTATCTTTGTATTTTGTGTTTTTGTGTGGTACAAAATTTAAGATTTTAAAAACTTATTTTACTGGAAAGTGTCTGTCAATTCAATAACTGGTTTAATTAAAAAAAAAAAAACAATGTTGTCTAGGGTTATATCTTTAAACTCACTCTGTTCCTTCAATCTGTTTTTGTATATCTACATGAAAATAAAGAATTTACTGTTAGCCAAGTTCTACTGGGGTGACCAATGTATTTGTAAATAATGAATATTTGTGTACATTTTGCATATGTGAATGTGTCTTGAAGTTACCATAGCTTATAAGTTTGAATATTTTATCATTTAAATTTAGTTTTAAAGTAATATCCAAAATATAAGCTTAAATTCACACTTGATGCTTGATAATATGAACTGATACTTCTATTCAAGGTAAATGTTCAAAAACGTTTATCTACAAGTAAATATTCAAAATAATATTAAATACATTAAAGTATAATTATTTTTTCCTTACTTGCAATTAATCTGATTTGTCTCAGATAATGGAAGATGTCAGGACATAAATTCTGCTTATAATTTACTGACATATGAGCTCCCCTACAAGGGTTAATACTACCTACAATGGAATAGTAGCGTCTTTAAGTTTTAACAAAAATACTACTTAAATTCATAATTCTTTTTGTTAATATTGTAAGCTTCAATAAATAGTTTATTTTTGAACACAAATTATTGTAAATCCTGAGCCTATAAAAAATATGAGTAATATATATATAGATAGATAGATAGATAGATAGATAGATGAATAGTTATTATCTGGAGTACATCCTTTCATTCTGCAATGCATAAACACGCAGTTCTGACGTTTCGCTAGAATCTCATCTAGCATTGACAAGGTGGACCCAATAACAGTTGAAGAGTGAGACCTTCACTGAAGAGTGAACTGTTGTTGGGTCCACCTCGTCAATGCTAGATGAGATTCTAGCAAAACGTCAGAACTGCGTTTTTATACATTGCAGAATGAACGCATGTACTCCAGATAATAATTATTCATCATATTTTTTCATCCGTGAAGGAATACATATCAACATATATATATATATATATATATATATATATATATATATATATATATATATATATATATATATAACATTTTATTTATTTATACATACTTTCACAAGAAACATGATATAACATTTTTCAAGTTTTGATTCGCGAGGTAAATTTTAACTGATAAGAGGAAAATCTATTCGTGAGATGTATGCCCTTGAATTTATTTCACTAGCATGCCTATTTGAGGTTGTGTTTTAATAAAGTCACAACACAAGTCATTAGCAACATCAAGTTTATTCCTATATTTTGTTTTTATTGCAATAAGTACTGAAAATGTTTTTTTGCTCAAGTAAGTGATTGAAAAAGTCAAGCATAATCAAAGAGCTGCCTGTGATACACTGTTAAAGGTTTTATCCAAAATGAAGGTTTGTCCATTGTGGCACTGTTGCCACATTGAGCTGCAAACAATCATTTTGTGTCATGTTTATATTACTAATCTTTTCAAGCTGTCATGTTGATTTAATTTTAGTTTACAATATTTTTACAACCTTTACTTATGTTACATAAATTTCATTTTATAAATGCATACATTTCATTTAAATTTTCGGACATCATTATCAATAAATCTAACTATGTAAACACATCTGAGGTTTAAATTTAGTTTTAAATTTTGATAAATTATATATTTAAATTTTAACTAAATGAGAATTTATCTTACTATTTTCCAACTGGTCTCCCTCCCCCTGAATTGCCTTCACGCACCCCAGTTAGGGAACCTATGGTCTGAATAAAACTAGAGCAGGACTAAGGTGTGGCAAAGAAGGGAGGGCAGATTACCAGTTGGAATACTTGACACCTACAGCCACTAGGCAATTCAGGAAGTTAATTTGATTAGTAGCAACCAATAGTCTTCTCTGCAAAAATTCTTGATAAGTTATTTTAAAATACTGCTATTACACATAATCTTTGGTTATATATTGAAAAACTATTATTCTATATTTAAGAACTATCTTTTACTTAGATATATAAATAGCCTATCCTAGAGTAATTTTGAAGACTATTAATGTCATAACTAATTCAACATTTTAAACAAATGTTTTTAAATTGAACCTATTAATTTTTACCGATCTTAAATAACAATAAAGATATTAAACAATTATGTCTAAAATATACACAACAATCAGGCAATTCACTCCACTCATCTTCAGTAAAGTGCACATGCACACATGGGGACTTAATTTTTAAAAATATTTGGAAATCAGTATTTTTACTCAGGGGAACTCAAAATCAAATTTTACTCAAATCTAAAATTTTATTTATTCATGAACACAGTGGATTCCCCTAAAATACAATACAGGCCTAAAGGAAAAATTGATAATTAAAAAGTTAAACTTGACCATTTTTAATAAACACTTTACTGTTTCAAGATTGCTAACAAGCTTTTTATAAGGCTTTTTAACTTTAGAGAATACAGCACCTTTACACTACTAGGAAATTGATCACTTCAACACAGCTACACAAAGGCAGACTGGAGCTCAACATATAATTGGCATAAAAGGCCTGCTATCCAAGCAAAATCTATCTTGCTATTCCTCCCAATAATGATAAGCCACAACTTATTCGCTTTTGTAGAATCCTATTTTAATTTTATCCAGACAGAAGTTACATCAATTTTTAAGATATTAAGATTTATAATAATATTCTCTACGACTTTCTTACTGATTCTTTTTTGTCATATTTTTGTAAAATTTTACTCCAACTAACTACAAAAAATATTCAGTATGTGTATCATTTTAAATTAATTGTATTAATTAATACCCTTGGGTTTTTTTTTAGTGGATTGGTTTGTCTTCAAATTAACTTTGTATTCAACTATCGTTAAAATAACATTTTGAAGCTTTATACATGTACTATAATCTAAAAACTACATAAATTAAAAAATTGGTAATTTAAATATATACATATATAAAAACTCCATTAATTTATATTTATAGTTTTAAGTTGATATTTAAATTTTTAAATTGATTGTTTTAAATATATACATAAATAATATTATTCAATTTCATCTTCAACAGTTCATAGTTACAACCATTTTATAAATATGTATTCATACTTCCATTTCAGTTGTAATTTGGTTCTTATAACTTACTGATTGATGATGATGATGATGATGACACTTGAATCATAAACTATTATTAGTGATCCAGTATGTGTTGTTAATTAATTATTAACTTACTTCACTTTAAAAGCTAAACTGAAAATATGTGCTTTATATTATATAAGTTTTTCATTGTTGTAATGTCCCTATTTACAAAGCAAAAATCTTTAAAATATGAATTTGAACTAAAGTTCATCTGCTAGGCAAATTCTAGAAAATAAATGTTGAAACAAATTAGTAACATGTTTCTTCTTTAGCAGTTTGAAGCATTATTTAAGGTTTGACTGCTAATAAAATAAATAGACTAACTGTAAACAAAATCACAATTAAAAATATTTTATTATCATAAGCATTTCTATGACTTATATATTCACCAGTGACAGTAATTACAATTTTAAAGCTACCACTAGTTGTTGCATCTAGTTATATTTTCATTGCTTGAAAGTAATAAAATAGTAGTGTCTCGCTTTAATTGAACTTATTTAAAATCATTTTTTTCCAGAATACAGTGAGATCTACTCCAGGAAACTCTGAGAGGCCACTGGCAGTCTGTAGACAGTGTCACAAAACGTGCCTTGTCGGTAACAACAATGTTACTGTTGACCCCAAAACAGAAAACGAAACAGATGAAAATGCAAATCCTGCAGCTATGAGTGAATTTACAGATGATAGCAGTTGGGGCCCTTTGTCATTTTTGTCATCTGTACTCAGCCCTTCTGACCCATTTACTCCAGTGCCCCACATTTCTGTATTGCCACCTAGTCCTCCAGTATCCCAACAAGTATCATTGACGAACAATAACTTTTGGGATGATGCAGAACTCAGTGCTACAACTGATACTACCATTACACCCCAGGTAGATTATTTTTTACACTGTAAAAAAACAAGTGAGTAATAAATTACAAAACTGTCCAAAGATCAATTCAAAGTTGAAAACGTAACAATAAAAGATACTACATTATAAACACAATACGTTACATTATTTGTTTCCATCTTCAACTTGAACTGCTAGAACTTGAACTTCACTTACACACTTTGAACCTATATTATTATGCAAAGATTTATCAATAGTATCACTTACTTTATGTTTAAGAGATTACTAAAATTTAAACCATTTAAAATACAGTTTTTATTTAGGTCAAAAGTAAGTATAATTAAACTATTGTGTGATCAAGCCATCTAGTGATAGAGTAGTGAACAATATTTTGACAGTGATGTCAAAAAAGATATAGAACATACTAACCTTAATAATATGGACTCAGATCAAACTGAATATGATATATTTCCTTCACTACAGAGTGACACTTCCTTATGCATTCCTCTACATCAAGAATCATTGAACCAAGAGCCATCTCAACCTCTACAAATTAACCGAGGTAAACTGTCACCTTTTAGAAACAAACATTTTATTTTCAGAAAAGGTGGAGGTAGAAAGTGGTTTTATTAAAAGCTGCTTCATCCAATGAATATGAAATGCAGACCACACAGTATCCTTAGATTGTATGTCCATGGTCTAAGAGAATTACTCACAATGGCCAAACTAAATTGCTCATAGTGGTAAAGTGACCAAACTAGGAGAGACTACACAAAAGTACGAAAGAGAGAGAGAGAGATGCTAAGGGCACTGATAACATTTAAATAAAGGCTTAGTTTTGACTTCTCTACATAGGAGGTGTTTTAAAGTCTTCACAGGAAAATCTTACTGATTTACATGAAACTAGTTCCACCAGAGTAGTTTTTAGGACCATCATGGCACTCAGATGTATGAGGTTTTTACTATGAAATATAAGGTTTGATGATGCACACAAGTCAGAAAAGACGATAGCAGGATAAACTAACACCTTTGTACCAAACTATTTAAAAGAATTAACAAATACTGAAAAAATTACTACAAACCCAGAGAAAATTTCATTATAAATGAAACCCTAGAACCTTTTACTGGGTGTTGTTTATTGAGGCGTACATGAATTCCAAACCTAATTAACAGTTGAACTTACTTTAATTGTATGCTCAGACAGTTATTTTACTACTTCAAATAACTAACAAAAATCATAACACAAGACTCCACTTAAATAGTCAGTTAGTAAATATACTGGACCTCACACTAATAAATAAAGCTAGTAAACCCACAAATTAAAGTTTTAAGGAAGAGCCTATGCACGTTTTTTTATAAGATTAACCCTTAAAAAAACAAATCTGACTAAGCTTTAGCTAACAGGCATTTTTTTAAATGCACTGGTCGAATATGTTATGACTAAACTAACAACTACACATAAAATGTTTATTGTTTAGAGATATGTTTACCGGATTTTCTAGTATGGATTTTAAAATTAGATGCACTTTTTTCTGATTCTTTGATCCTATAAATAAGACCTATTATTGTAATGCTAAGGCTGCAGTTTTCCTATAAACTTTGGTCTTAAATTGGTATCTGTAATAATTATTTTATTACAATTTTTTTTTATTTATTATAATTGCCATTCAAACCTTTAATATTAAGTTGTTTGTGAAAAAATGCATTAACACATTGAGTGCGGTGGGTGTGCATGAACACCATTGCTGGAAAACATTGTATCGCTTATTGTGCCAGTCTTTGTGAACATTTCGGGGTGTTTTGTTTTTTTTTTACTGTTGCTGTTGGAATGGGGAGTCTGTTATTGTATTAGTGTTACTTGAAGTGTGTTATAGTTGTGTTTAATATATTTTGTACAATGAATGTGGATAATGAGTTTGAATTATTGAAGAATGTCTACTCTGACAACGAAAATGGCTCCAAGGATAGCTCGGCGGCCGACACTTGGCGCCACTGGCATGATACACGTACCTTTCACAGGAGATTTTGGACTTAGAGTGTCAATTCCTAGTAACAAAACTCCAATTGGTTCATTTAATTTATTGATAGACGTTATTTTTTAGAGATAATTGTTGCTGAGACAAACAGATATGCCTTGGAATATTTTGTGATCCTCAAATACTGTCAAGTCATGAATCACAAATTGGAAAGACGTGACTTTGGCCAAAATAAGAATTTTTTAGGACTATTGCTTCACACCAAAATAAACTGAGCCTGTATGATTTCCGTCCCAAAAGAAATTAACCACCTACATTTTTGCTGTGTGCCCGGATGAACCAGGGCTGTGTAAACTGGAAGGATGTTTCGACAAGTTTCACGAGAACATGGACTAAAGCTGAGTATTAAAAATGGTGATGATGGGGTTGTACATAGTATTTATTTTGGTATTTTTTAGAAATTATTATAAACATTGTGTTAGAACTATTTAGATATTAATTACTTATTGACTTTGTTCGAAAACTTATTTTTATCATTGAAAAACATTGTAAATGGCAGCAGAAAGGGTTTTAGGTACTTAAATTTGTTTGTGGTACTTTTTCTATAACTGTAACTAAGTGTTGTGGCTGGAAAAAGGTTTGTCGGTATCCAGCAACAATTGGAAGAGAAACCCAACAGTTAGACAGTCAACAACCATCGCCTGAGAAAAAAGAACTGGCACCACATGAACGTACTGGAAATGACGTCACCAAAACTGACATAAAATGAATGCCTAGACAACTTCAGGTTCATCAAAAACATTTTTTTTGCAAGTAATCAATAATATTTTTTTAGCAATTTTGATTCGGAACTATAAAACATTGTTATGAATGGAAAGTAAAAAGAATAATAACAGTAACAAAAAGTAGGAAGAATTCATTATTAGGAACTGTGATTGCTTTGACTAACTAACCTTCCATTAATAATACTATATTATATTTCGTAGTTTATGAACTTTATGAATGTGATATGTTCAAGTTCAATTGCATTGAATTATAATTAATTTAAAACTAGCTTTAATTCCGTAGTACTTTGCTTATTTCTGTACCTAAATGAAATTGTACCAGTCACTGAACAACAAACATTACTTACATTATCATATTTCAAGTTCTTTACATTATAATACTTCAATTATAAATCCCATTCAAATTTTGTTCTAACAGAATACAACTGAAAATGAACCAGAATTAGATGACAGTGATGGTGAGAACGAGGAACCTCCATACCGTACTTTGTCTCCTTCTGGTCTTCGCCGTTATGGAACTCTAAGTAGTTTAGAAAAAATTGATGGTGAAGAAGATGAAGAATCAGATGGGGATGAAACAGGAAAGGAGCAGGAAGATCTTCCAGCAGGTCAAATAATTATGGTTTAATTAATCTAAACTCATGTAAAACACATAATGTAATAAAGGCCTATGCATGTAAAAAGAATGTCATTTGACTTTACTGTCAAATTGAGTACCATATCCTGATTGGTTCCTGAAAATATGCAAAGAGCACAATCAAAATGAATTTGCCTAAGCTGATTTCAGAATACTAACATACTCCTACCAAATCATATTTAATGTTTGTATTGCCTCTTTTTTCATTCACTTTCAAAATGTATAATATTTTGGGCACTTTTTTTCTAAAAAGATACATAATTTTACTTGAGAGTTAAATTTTTTTGAACATTCATGTTCTGTTAAGATGTTTTAAGTAAACAATTTAATCAGTTTAATGACAAATTACAAGCAATAATTTTTAGTTTAATATGTAATAAACAATAAAATATCTAAATGAATACCAAGTTGACAATATATCTTGAAAGAAAAAACTTTTGTAAACTATGACATTTATGAACATTCAATTTTCATAAATTTGTTAAGGCTCACTGGGGCAAATTGTTTTTAACGGGCCTTGTTTGTCATCTTTAGGATGACCATTAGGTTATACTGGCTATTCAGCTCACCAAGTCACACCCCTGGACGACATCATAGATACTGATGATGATTGGCAAAGGATAGTTAAAATTGTTTTTATCTTCATAAGTTTTATAAATTTAATTTTTTTTAAAATTAAGTTTATAAAAGTTTCTTTTTTTTAATATTTGCCAAATATCATAGATAACAAACTAATAAAAATTCTTCAAAACCAAATACTTCAATAATGGTATCCAGTCACTTTATTTTCCACTAGATCTTTTATTTTTGAATTAGGGTTGCCTTTCAACTCATTTTCGACTGATATTCAATTATCTTGTATTAGCCCAATACCTAATAACAGCTTAAATATAGATGTAGTGACTGCTTTCGAATGTTTAACATTCAATTCAATTAACCTTTTGGAATACGGACCACCTTCTAATAATACACCTTATTACAGCCTTCTACATGTTTTATTACAGCCTTCTATTAGCAATTTTATCAAACATGACAGTACATTTACAACATTAGTTTTTCTCCTTTCAAAAATCTAATTTGCATTTAAAAATAAAATGGCGAAAACAGTTATTTGTATTTACTGCTGATTTAATATAATAATTTGTTTAAGGCAGAAAGAAAAATTTGTACAAAATAAGTATTTTATAGAGTTTTGCCAGCCATTTTCCTCTGATAAAAGATTTTAACTGTATACTTTCCCTTTCTTTTTTAAATTCACTTATTAAATTGAAAATGTTTGGGATAAAATTATTTATTACAAAAATTAATATTTAGAGGCAACCGTCAAAATTTTACCGATTACTTAAATTAAAAAATATCTTTAAAAAGTCATTGTCTGAAAACTAACTTTATCTTTGACATATTCAATACTATCATTTATATAACTTATCTTTTCATACATATATACTCTAAATTATAAAAGGTTGGGAGAAGCGAATTAATTAATTAATTATGTTTGAGTTTTTACATCTTCTTAAAATTTAAAAAGTAAAATTATCTTAGCTAGATTGCTTTTTAAATAATACATTGTAAAACAAGTTATTCTCAGCTTGTTAATAAATAATATTAATTACTATTAAATATTATTAATAACAGGAATAAATAATAAACATTTGTTAATGCTATTGAACACTATCAAATTCACACTAAAAAATACAATGGATTAGTTTTCTATCCAAAATAATACAGTAAGTTGTAGCTAAAGAAAATAATAAATGCTTCTCAAGGGTTTTGCTTTATCAAGTAAGAGTATGATAATAGTTCAAATGATAATGCAGTAATTTGAGACACACAATCACTTGCAAAAATTATGTTGTTGAAAATTAAGCTATGAAATTTCATGCATAATACTTTTATGTATACTATAAACTGTATTTATAAAATGTGAATGTATTAATACTGACTTTACTCTTTTATGAAAAATGCTGTACATTAAAAACTTGTTTAGCTGCAGAAGCCAAATATAGGCATCTGGTATTACAAAATTTAGGCAATGATAATTTTATTGTGCTCTTCGCCTTAGAAAATATAAAATAAAATTAAACCATTACTGCTGTTAAGCATTTAAATTCTTTTACAAAACATCAGACAATTTTAATTACTTATAATAAAATTTAGTAACAGCATTAGATTTGAATAAAATTAATATTTTTTATATTGACACAAAGGCAGATCATTTTGCTAACAGAAGACTACTTGAACAACAGTTCACTAATACACTTACATTGAGTAACCCCTTAACAGTTTTAAGATGTAGGACAGACTAATTTATTATATTAACTTTTTTAATTATATTGCATGAATTTTATCTGGACCAAATTAATTATTGACTCTGTTTTTAAGCAATGTTCCAAATTTCCTATTTTATTAAATTTATCTTTCATTTATTTCATTTCTAATCAAGGCTACTATGCAGTATTGTTCTACAAAATCAGTAGTACAAAATGGTCTAATAGAAACTGTAACCAAAAGGAATAGGCAAACATTTTTACAAAACTAATTTTCCTATGATATATTTTTAAAACTGCTGACTTTGGAATATCACAAAAAAATAATCGAAATAAGGAAATAATACCAGAGAAAAATAAGTTGTAATTTTGCTATGATAAAATGTACGGAAAGCAAGAATAAAGGATAGAATCAAGAATAAATCGGGAATTGTGAGCAAGTGTAGCATATAGGCTACAGTGAAAGCTAAGACTTATAAAAACTACTTTAATCATAGAAGAGTTTAGTCTAACTTGTTTTAAAGTTATAAAAATGGCTTCTGCTGCCAATATATTCGTCATTGTAGAGATCAATTAATAACATCTTCAATTAACCACTATTTTTTTTAAAGTTTCTTGTTGTAATCATCTTGAATACACTAATTACATTATAAGTCATTATTGCATAACTAAGTGAATAATTTTGAACTTACTTGCTGATGCATTTTGAAATAATCCTTTCATTGACAAAGCCGACCTGCTACTGCCAGCGATTTATATGGAACACCTTATTCCAGTATATAGTAAGGAACCTGCTTAAACCAAATCCCCTCCACCCTCATAAATCATATATCCTGCAACCTTGAAAATCTTGTCATAAATATAGTAATAGAATTGCAGCTACATCCAAGAATGGCATAATGCAAATAAATACCTTACATCAGTGCTAGAAGGCAAGTGTAGCAAATGAAATTTTGATCAAAACAAATATGTCAAATTAGCCCTTAAACAAAGGTGTAATTCATACTATTCCCTGTATAAACTTTATTCTTTGACTGTTTTTAGAGGTTGTTACACAGAACATGTTTTTTTGTCTTCTGCTTCTAAATTATAGTAAATGACAGATTCCCAAGTGAGAAAACTTGAAGTTTTGTTATTTTTATTATATGTAGCATATTAAAAAAAACAATTGTTGAATTTCACATAATAAAGGTTTACTTCTAAATTAACTAAATTTTTTTTAAAAAAACAGCAATATCAATCAGTATAATATAACAGAACACATTTTAAGTCTGCATACATCAGGAGCATATATGAAGAAATTTTCACTGATATAGAAACTGTTAAGGGGTTAGACAAGAAGCAGGTTAGTAATAATAATAATTACTATTGACTTAGTAGTTATTACTTACAAAATAGTAATGTAAAATTGTGCTTACTGTAGAGTAGCATACTCAATAGATAGTGTACTTGTTTTATGAATAAAACATAATTAAAATGTGAAACTATTTCAAATGCACTAAATGTGTTTCTATACAAATTATTTTTTGTCATTAATAGGCATCAACACTAGGGCAAGTATTTTTCATGTTAAATTATCTATTCCCCTCTTTATGTGTCTTTTTTAAAATATATTTTGTTTAAATTATAACCCCTAACTATATGATATATATTTATGACAAAAGTATCATTTATTTTTACCTTCTTTATATTTTTGGCTTTCTATTAAAAAGCAATTATTTTTAATATAGAAATTTATTGCTTATAATAATTTGACTTATTGTGAATAAGATATTAAATAAATAAAACTATATTAAGGATAAAAATGGTTTAACAATAATACAACAGTTATAATCTAACTTCACACAATTTGCAACTCAGAAAAATATAATTAAAGGTTCAACATACACCCTACAAAAACTAAAGTTTTATGTTTATAACAAAATATAATGTAAATTGAAAAACCTATTTCAATAAATATTTCTTCATGTCATTTTACTTGACTCAGAAAAATTTAAAAACCTATATGTAACCCTTTCTATAGACATACACATTTTTAAAAACTGTCCTTATCTATCTTTAAAAGTAGCAATTTCCTAGCTAAAAGTTTTATCAGATAATTTTTAATTGGTTAAGATATATGTTTATAAAATAATAAAAAAGAAAGACATTATCAACCATTGCAAACAATAGAAAATTTTGTAGCATTATGATGCTAAGAGGATAAAAAAATACTTTTATTTTCATTGTAAATGAATTTAACTCAATCAGGTCTGAAAAATTGTTTCATCTATCAGATTATATGAAATAGTTTATGTAAATAGCTTTATGTAAATAGATTACAAAATATAGTACATAGATTTGTTAAAAGTTTGTGTGAAATTTGATAGAAATGTAGTTTTTAGAATATTAGTATTAGTTCAGAATTTTAGTGTTTTCCAGGAACAATAAACTTTTACCAAAATTCATCATTTATTCAATTTTTTAATCATAAAACAAAATAAAAAATAAAATTTAGTGAATAATTGAACAAAGAAGGCTTTCGGCTTACAATTTTTATTTTTAAGAAATAGCGATTAATTGTAAATTTGACTGATCTCCTTAGTCACACACACACCTACACACAAATTTAATGAAACTGAAACATTATATTTAAGGGTTATAAAATTACCCCACCAGGGCTATTAGGGCAAGGTTGACAATGACATATTAAGCAACATGGACCATCAACATAACATGTTTTCAAAAATTAATGTTTTATTTATATATTTTTATTTTACATTTTGGAACACAATTGTTTTAAAATTTATTTTAAATATTTGTATGTAATCTGGAAATATATGTAATCTGAAAAATACATTTTTCGAATATATTTCTTATCACAAGAAAGAACAAATTGCCCTGCTAAGGACTAAAAGAATTGTTTTTTTAAATATAAATTACTTATCGCAAGTATTTACAAGAGACACATTAGAACTAATTATTACAATCAGTTACGGTTTTCTTCTATTAAAGAATATTTATAAATTTTTAGAGAAAATTATTGTTTTCAGCAATAAACTACTTACTAATTAATTGGAAACCCCTAATAAATTTGGTTACAGAAACTAGAAAAAAATGTAATAAATATATCTTTTCGAATTACGTTTTTACTAAGAAGGTGTCAAAATTTAGTATACCCAACATGCTAATACATTAATAATTTATCTTGTGCACATGAATTATCATATTACATATTTATATATTATTTAATTTATTATCTAATTAGACAATTTTCAAATTGTAAACATTCTTTATAATCATTTATACACAATTAATTGCGATAGAAGAATGAAAAAAGACTGGAAAATTAGCATATAAAATGTTGTTTTGTCTAATAAATAATTAAATAATTTATATAAATATAAATAAATTAATTATTATAAATAATTAAATTTATTAATACTTTCCATTCACAGTTAAAAATGTATCAATTTAATGTAATATTTATTTAGAATCTAGTGTGAGCAATAGACTCTTACGCTTCTAGTAGCCTATGTGTTGTACCAGTAGAAAAGTTGGTAGATCTAGAATGTGTTTAGATGGAGCATCTGGAGGTCAGTTGGAGTCTGTAAGTCAATCTTTGAGAGGATGGACTGCAAGAGCTGGTTCTTTTGTTGCTGAGAAAATGGCACTGTTTGAAAGGTTCAGTGAAGACTCAAAGACTTCATTTATAGACAGGTATTGATGAAATGACTGAGAAAGTATTTGAAATATATGTAAAGCTAAAAATCATTCAGTTTCAAACTACTGTATTAAATATATTAAATACCAACATATTGTATCTCTTTCGATCAAATTTTAACTTGATTTCTCTTGTAGTTTCGAATAAAGTTTGTGATGTGGATTTTACTGTACATGATGATTGGCAAAATTTTTACGCTTAATTTTAATAAAGAAACGACTTGCTGAACTTAAAATTTAAGTAAATTTAAGAAAAATTTACTGAGACAAAACATTTTCTATCATACTAAGCAATCCTCCTCAATGTTTCTGAATATATATATAACTTTTGTTGATTCCATCTTCACGTGAGCTACTAGTAATCACTAACACTTTTAAATGTTTTAACTTGCCTATAGTATCACTTACTTTGCTTGTTGAGGACGGCTGTTTCGGGAGATGTGTCCCTTTGTCAACTCAGACCATAACTCCTCAACAAGTAAAGTAAGTGCTACTATAGGCAAGTTAAAACATTTAAAAGCATTTAGTATATATATAACTTTGCAACAATTTTTTCTTGTATTCACTTATCACTTACACTTTAATGTACTTAAACAAGAATCTTACTTGGTATATTTGCGACTCAACTTTCGAGAACTATTAATAAAGTGTTCTCATTTTCAAACTTATTTTGAGACTAGTGGCTTTTTGTAGTTTGGCAAGTGTATGGGAATTCCACTGTCGAATGGTATAATGATACTGTTCTATTTTATGTTTCATTGCACTGTGGGTTACTTTTGGCTTATTTTTGTCTATTAAGTTAAACCACGTGACAATGGAATTCCCATACACTTACCAAATTACAAGAAGCCGCTATCCTCAAAATAAGCGTGAAAATGAGAACACGCAAATAAACCAAGTAAGATTCTTGTTTAAGTACATTGAAGTGTAAATGATATATATATACATATAGCTATTTCTATCACATATAGCAATATGTGACAGTATTGTTGATTTAGCTAATAGTTGTCTTGTCTTTAAAACCCAAGCCTCCTAGTTAGACAATGCTTTCCAGTGGTTAATTAAGACACTAATACAGAACATTTTATTTAATTGAATATGTTAGGCAAATTGATAATTTATCAAGATCAAATATCAAAGCAATTCATAATATTAGTCCCAATAATATCATCAAACTCTCCTAAATTTATTAATTGAAGAAAAATTAATTTATTCCAAAACCTCACTACCTTCTACATTGAACCATTTTTCATTAAAGTAAATTTAATTTATGTTCTGTCTAAAATTATTATGACAAACCATTTAATTTGAACAAATGAAAGATGTTTTATAATGTGCAAGATGTTATTACCAATAAAAAAAAATAATCTAAAATTATAAATTTAACATCAATTGCCTTAGGAAAATATAAACATGTTTTCATGGTACTGTATCGTTGTTACTAAAACTAAATTAAGCTTAAACCTAACTAAGTGCATACAATTAAGCACCAATATAACATAAATGATGCCTTATGGGTATAGATTAGCTTTAAGAATGATTAAACTACATTTACAATTACACAATTATAGGCTTGAATTACATTAAAAATAAATGTAAAGTTTGGTCATGGTAGTCACTAAATCTGAACCTTACAATGAATTCCTAATTTAAACAATAGTTTGTTTTTAAATATATATTTATTTATATACCTATATTGCATATGCCAGTGATAAAATACGTTCAGTAATTAGGCAGAGTGCTGAGTAATTGGGTTGGAGGGAAACGGAATGTTAAGTAATTTCCAAAAAAACACATCTCCATCTCCACAAAAAGCATGAACTTGATACTAGGATAAAGAATGTGACCATCTTAAAAATTAATTGAGGGAAATATTAAAGAGTAGTTCTTGACAATAAATTAGCGTAGCTTAAACAAGTTGAAAACAATGTTTCAAAAAGTAAATCATGCTTGGGGCCTATGAAAAGACTTACAACTATTAAGGGGAGAGCAACTGTTGATGTGCTGGAGGACTCTGTTTACAAAACCTATGCAATCATTGAGTACGGCTCTGAAGTTATGGTCACAGCCTCAATCTGTGCACTAACCAAACTGGGTATTGATTAAACCAAAGCTCTGAGCATCATTACATGAGCTTCTTAATCTACTCCCATAGCAGCACTAAAGCTTCAAACACGCTTAGAACTACTGCAGCTAAGTGTATATGTGCAAGAGATGCACAGATAGTCCGTGAGAGGAGCATATGAGGCAGCCCCTAGAAAGACGAGGCGGAAAACATAACATAGAGGTTGAAAACCCAACATAGTTTCCCCTCACTAATTGCTGCTATAAGGTCTAAAGTATTGCTGACATTAAAAAAGAGAGAGAGCTTCTGACTAAGGATTTGGACTTTGATAGGAAATCCTTTATATCTTAATATGAATCTGATAGTGCCAGTTAGAAGAAGTGTAACTCTCCACTGTGAGTTGAAGAAGACTGCACTTTGAACCATTCAAGAATGGTGTCCTCACTCACAATGGCTGCATCTCTGTACAGATTCAGTTACAGAAGCTTCTCTAGGAGGTGGAGCAGCTTATAGTGCCAGTTAGAAGAAGTGTAACTCTCCACTGTGAGTTGAAGAAGACTGCACTTTGAACCATTCAAGAATGGTGTCCTCACTCACAATGGCTGCATATCTGTACAGATTCAGTTACAGAAGCTTCTCTAGGAGGTGGAGCAGCTTATAGTGCCAGTTAGAAGAAGTGTAACTCTCCACTGTGAGTTGAAGAAGACTGCACTTTGAACCATTCAAGAATTGTGTCCTCACTCACAATGGCTGCATCTCTGTACAGATTCAGTTACAGAAGCTTCTCTAGGAGGTGGAGCAGCTTATAGTGCCAGTTAGAAGAAGTGTAACTCTCCACTGTGAGTTGAAGAAGACTGCACTTTGAACCATTCAAGAATGGTGTCCTCACTCACAATGGCTGCATATCTGTACAGATTCAGTTACAGAAGCTTCTCTAGGAGGTGGAGCAGCTTATAGTGCCAGTTAGAAGAAGTGTAACTCTCCACTGTGAGTTGAAGAAGACTGCACTTTGAACCATTCAAGAATTGTGTCCTCACTCACAATGGCTGCATCTCTGTACAGATTCAGTTACAGGAGCTTCTCAAGAAGGTGGAGCAGCTTATAGTGCCAGTTAGAAGAAGTGTAACTCTCCACTGTGAGTTGAAGAAGACTGCACTTTGAACCATTCAAGAATTGTGTCCTCACTCACAATGGCTGCATCTCTGTACAGATTCAGTTACAGGAGCTTCTCAAGAAGGTGGAGCAGCTTATAGTGCCAGTTAGAAGAAGTGTAACTCTCCACTGTGAGTTGAAGAAGACTGCACTTTGAACCATTCAAGAATGGTGTCCTCACTCACAATGGCTGCATCTCTGTACAGATTCAGTTACAGGAGCTTCTCTAGGAGGTGGAGCAGCTTATAGTGCCAGTTAGAAGAAGTGTAACTCTCCACTGTGAGTTGAAGAAGACTGCACTTTGAACCATTCAAGAATGGTGTCCTCACTCACAATGGCTGCATCTCTGTACAGATTCAGTTACAGAAGCTTCTCTAGGAGGTGGAGCAGCTTATAGTGCCAGTTAGAAGAAGTGTAACTCTCCACTGTGAGTTGAAGAAGACTGCACTTTGAACCATTCAAGAATTGTGTCCTCACTCACAATGGCTGCATCTCTGTACAGATTCAGTTACAGGAGCTTCTCAAGAAGGTGGAGCAGCTTATAGTGCCAGTTAGAAGAAGTGTAACTCTCCACTGTGAGTTGAAGAAGACTGCACTTTGAACCATTCAAGAATGGTGTCCTCACTCACAATGGCTGCATCTCTGTACAGATTCAGTTACAGAAGCTTCTCTAGGAGGTGGAGCAGCTTATAGTGCCAGTTAGAAGAAGTGTAACTCTCCACTGTGAGTTGAAGAAGACTGCACTTTGAACCATTCAAGAATGGTGTCCTCACTCACAATGGCTGCATCTCTGTACAGATTCAGTTACAGGAGCTTCTCAAGAAGGTGGAGCAGCTTATAGTGCCAGTTAGAAGAAGTGTAACTCTCCACTGTGAGTTGAAGAAGACTGCACTTTGAACCATTCAAGAATGGTGTCCTCACTCACAATGGCTGCATCTCTGTACAGATTCAGTTACAGGAGCTTCTCAAGAAGGTGGAGCGGACTCTGAATTATTAAATATCTAAGCCCGTGGAAATACAGACCAATAATTTCAATGGAGAATTGACTGCAATAACTTGGTTAAATTAGCAGGTATTTAGTTTAATAAAGCAGTACTTATTGTAGATTCCAGAGCAGTCTTTCATGCTATTGTTTCTCCAACAGCTTGGGATAGTCTCTAGAGAATCCAAAGGTGATTATTACTGGTAAACATTTGGTTTTACAGTAGATCCCAACCCACTGTGGCATTCATGAAAACAAGGAGGCTGTTTTACTGGCACGGCAAACCCCATCCTAACCTCAACCAAGTACAGCATTATCTTTTACTATGGCAAAAAGAGTTACTTAAACAAGCCATAAGTTACTTACAGCACATGGCGATAAATAGTAAATGAAAATATTGGCGACATTTGCTTGGCTATTCCCTATCACTTGATCTGCCCAGAGTTATTGGAGTTGCCTGTTTTTGACTCCCAATTAGCCATGACTACCTATATTCACACTAATACAGAATAGCAATAAAGGCCAACCATAATGCCCACTGTGTAACAACCAGGACATCATGTCTGTAGAGCATATATTTCAGTAATGTACTGCACAGGAACATGTCAATATATATATATATATATATATATATATATATATATATATATATATATATATATAAATTTATTGACTGACAGACTTAACTAGTGCCAATAGTCCAAAACTGCAATCTCTTGGGAATCTAGTTCAAAAATTCCTCATTAAGCTTTTAAGCTTCTACTAGAACTAACCTAAAAAATATGTGTGTGTGTGTGTGTGTGTGTGTGTCTGTGTGTGTGTGTGTGTGTGTGTGTGTGTGTGTGTATGTGTGTGTGTGTGTGTGTGTGTGTGTGTGCATAAGTGTGTGTATGTGTAAGTGCATGTGTGCCTGTGTGTGTGTGTGTGTGTGTGTGTGTGTGTGTGTGTGTGTGTGTGTGTGTGTGTGTGTGCATATGTGTATGTGTGCCTGTGTGTGTGTGTGTGTGTGTGTGTGTACAGATATACTTATATATTAGGTTCTAACTTATAAAAAACATAAATTATTTTGGTTTTGGAATAAGTTAATGTGAAGTAATATACTATGTCATAGTGGTGCTCATATATTGTCTTTTCTATTTATTCCATATATTTTGAAACAACAATTTAATTAAAAATTCGTGTTTCTTAGTGTTTAAAATGGGTTTTATAATTAGCAAGAGATCTATTTCTAAAAAATATAGTGTGTTCATAATTTTTTTAAATCTTATTTTATATGTATGTTTTCTAATATCTTTTAAAATATACTTATATCTATATATTTTATTATGTACTTTACAAGATAAGCTCTAAAAAAATTAAAAGATTCTAAAGCAATAGTAAATCAGAAAAAATATTGGATCCAAATCATTTTAAAAAAAAACTCTATCAAGAAACTATTGAAAAAAATGGTTATTCATTGGTAGGTAAATCCATTTACATTCAAATATCAAATACAAGTATATCCTTTATATATATAAATTGTGGGTACGATTTATATATATATATATATATATATATATATATATATATATATATATATCACTTGTAATAAAAGCCTGTATATTAAGTAAAAAGAGTCTATACTTGTATTTCAGGGTTCATGTTTACAATCTACCATATGTTTTCTAATACTACAAAATTTAAATTATTAAAAACTGAGTTATTATTACTTCCTATTTTGCAATACCTTTAATTAAGTAAGGGAAATTAAATACTATACAATTAACATACTAAGTAATCATCTAAATATAAGAATTATTGTGTGTAATATGGCCCCCAAATATGATATGCTTGGGTATCCACTATTCTAAGCAGATTCTATCGAAACGTAAATTATTTATTACAATTACAAGTTAAAATTTTTTTTTAATTTCTTAGGTACCTTAGGCCTCTGCCAGACGAAACTCCCAATGAAGAGTTAGCAGCTACATCTACTTCTTTAGCTGGTGAAGATGAATGTGAAACCTCAGGAGGAACTTCAGGAGATGATATCTGGGGCACCCCAACAAGTGGAGATTCAGAGCTAGCATCATCTCCTACCTCTGATGTTAGTATATTTCCTACCTCTCTCTTGGATTATATTTAGATATTTTTATCTCGGTTTATTTTCAAAATATTCCATTTAGATTGAATTGGTTTTCAAGAGTTACTACTAAATATTTGGTATTTTTTGGATTTTACATCTTGAAGTGTTTACATAAACACATATTTGTCATAAAACCACTATTTTTACTGTTATTTCTCAGCAGTTCTATTTCATATTGGGTCTGTTCATCATTAAATGTTGCTAGACACAAAAGTAGTGTTTTTGCTAAGTGGTTTAAATTGATACTCAAAATTTATAAATATTTTAGAATAGAGTTTTGTGGATACAAATAAAGCATTTTTAAAATTAATAAGAACTATAAAATTTTCTATCTGAAAAACATTCAAAAATTTATAATAGTAATTTGGACCAAGTGGGATGTATTATTATTTTTTTTATTATATAAATAAATGAAACCTTTTGGGCCTCAAAAACGTTTCATTTATGTCCTGATGTCTTGTAGTAATTTCATCCAAAGATAATTGCTTTACAAGACGTAAATAAAACGTTTTTGTGGTTTAAGAGGTTTTATTTTAATATAATAAAAAAAATATATAAATTTACACCTGTAAATATTCAAAAACTACACAGAAGTTAAAAATTGTATCATTTTTTTAAAAATATTCATGGAAATATGATTATAAAAAAATTATAAATGAATCTATAGTCGTGTGAAGATATATTTCTTTACATTATAAAAAATGTTTTAATGGAACTATCTGATTGGAATACTAGCATTTTTCTCAATATGTTAATTCTTGACTGAATCTTGTAAATCCCTTTTACATTAGTTTATGACCATCCCAACTTTAAATTTTGTAAATTTATAAAAATTTACTGAGACAGAACGTTTTCAATCGCTCCGTGGGGATCTTCATCAGTGTCTTCTGCCATGAAGAAAAGACAGAAGACCCTGATGAAGATTGCCACGGAATGATTGAAAACATTCTGGCTCAGTAAGTTTTTATAAATTTACAAAATATAAAGTTCGGATAGTCATAAACTAATGTAAAAGGGATTAATAAGTTTCACTGAACGTAATGGACTGTAAAATTCAAGAGTGAATCTTGTAAATTAATTTTTTTGTAACTGCTATCGTTCAATAAAGTGAGTTTACACAAGTCACTTAAGAAATTTCCAACTGGCTGCAGTGAGCCAATGTTTAATATTACTATACTTATTCTAGTTTTCAATTTTGTTTGTTTTAAAAAATAAATATGTTTTTTATACTTATCAAACTTTTAGTCTTTTTTTAATTAAACATTCATATTAATTTCTCTAAGCAAAAAAATAATTTGGTAATTTGTTTAAAATGTAACCTTTTCATTAGAAAAATAAACTTTATATAATGATTTATATTTTATATTTCATACCATTTTTGTATTTTTTAAAATTTTTATTAACTTAGGAGCGGGTTTAAACTGCCCGAAGCACCGCTACCTTAGGTATATTGTACTTACCTCCCTGATCTAGTCGAAGAGCCCCTTCCCTCTTACCAGGTCTAGAAGTTTCCTGACTAGTGTTTTACCTTCAGCATCCTCTTCCAGAGCTGTGCTATCACCAAACAGGTTGAAGCGCCTCTCAGCAAGTGCTTCACATCTATAAATGGTGTATGTGGCGGTCTCCAGTTCTTGCCCGCATAATCTGCACACTGGTTCATCTTTGAAGATACCCGTATTATCCAGATGTTTCCTTAGTCCACAGTGTCCCTTGAGTAGACCTGTGGCTATCCTCAATTCCTGCCTAAACAGATAGATGAGACTCTCCTGCAGCCCCAAGGAAGGTTTCCTAAGGGTTAGCTTACTGTGTCTCATTCCTTCAGCCCTGACCCAGTGCTCACAGTGTCTTTCAGCCATCCACCTTCACACTGCAATCTTGACCATGGATTTGGAAATACCTACCGCCGGCTCCGGTCCAATTAGGGGAGTTGAAGGCCCCTCTCTGGCCAGTGCATCTGGGGCTTCATTTCCAAATATTCCCCTATGCCCTGGTACCCAACCTATCTTGATTTGATTGTGCCTTGCCAGGGCTTCTAGGTTATTTAGGCACTCCCTCACTATGGCCGAGGTGACCACATGTCCGTTTAGTGCCTTAATTGCTGCCTGACTGTCAGAGAAAATAGCAATCCGGGTCCTGTGTATTCCCCTTCTAGCTATCTCTCCCTGACAGGCATTTATAGCATATATTTCGGCCTGAAAGACAGAGTTATGCCTCCCCAAGGAAAAAACTAGTTTTACCCATGGGTTTTTACAATACACCCCCGCTCCAGTGCCGAAGTCCATCTTGGAGCCATCTGTGTCCAGATCTGAGCTCCTGATGTTACTGACCCTGACCATTCCATCATAGTTTGGTGGCCCTGGTCAGGTGCAAATGTCCGAGTAAGGTGGTCACTGCCCATCTCCAAGACAGGTTCTTTGACCACGAACTCGATACTCATAACCTCGATACCTAACAGCCTGCTTTACTCTCTTTTGTTACAACTGTGTCGTTAGAGTAATTTCCCGCCCATAGTTCACAGCCGCATTGCCCTTGGTTCACCTGGGAGGTGAGAGTAGCATTGTGAGGACTTAATTCCCAACTACCCCAGTCCCCAGTCAGAGCAGTTATTTCTACCACACCCAACCGGTTGACTGACAAGGAGGGATAATTCCTCACCTTTGAACCATTGCCTTGGTCCGGGCCTGCTTATTCAGAAACCTTCCGGAATCCTTATTCACAAGTAACCTACATATCTGTAGGCCGTTCCACTATCTGCCACCCGTGGACCCGCCCAGGTGCTAAGGCAAGCTATCTGGGTTCATACCATTAGTTTAAAAAGTATATATATTGACCAATTTTGAGATTTTAGCTAAGCAACTCAACTGGCAACAGAATTTTATTCCTTTTTCAGCCCTACCCAGAATGCCCCATTGGTACTGCTGCAGATGATGCAAGAGAAGCCCTTATGATGGATGAATTACTGGGAAGTGTTTCAGTTCCAAGTGCTCCTCCAACTTTATCAACCAGAGGCTTTCCACAACGCAGAAGACTGGAGCCTTTGGTAGAAGATGAAGAAGACACAACAGAAAGCTCTTCCCCCGATGTTAGTGAATGTACAAAAAGTTACAATACTGATCAGGTGAGAATTCAAAAGTTTTAACTTAGTATAGTAAAAAGTCAAAATCTAAACCCCTGAAATCAAAAATTGTTGATGATCGAAACAGGACTTTGAACTTTTTATTACAATAATGTTTGAAGAAAAGTAAACGTATATATACAGTATACATAAACAACAATAATCAAAAGCAAAGAATAGAACATAGATTTAAGCCCAAACTCTAAAATTATACAGAAATATAAAAAGAAACTATAAACCTGAATGAGGGAACATCGTTGGCTATTTTTTTATTTCTACAAAGAACTTATTATTACCCTCCCCGGTCTGCCATTTTTGACTGCATGATGACAGCGTCTCCTTTATGCAACTCAATGCAACTAACAATAATTTTCCTCAAACTAAACAAAATTAAATTAGACCACCTACAACCACTGTGGATATAACACAAGTATCTATGTTAACCAGAGAATATCAGGAAATAGACAAGCAAGAAGACAAATTAAAATCATATCCTTTATCATAGAAAAACGTTTTAATATCTACACATCACAACCAACAGAGAAATAAGTAAAAATACTCATGTATATACCGTATAATAACATGTACGTTTTAGGAAACAAGTTTGGAAATTTTTGTTTTGTCAGCTTTAGTTATAGTCTATGTTCCACATAGTACTCATTTTTACCATCCTTTGTTTTGCATCAATTATCCAAACTGTCTTCAAATAATTTTGAAACAAATATTTTTTATGTGGTTTTGATTTTTTCCAGTCTAACACTGTATACAGCACCTTTCAATTTTAATGATTAGCCTTTATCAATTCATTTTTTAATTGTTACAACATATTTTTTGTTTTGTTGCCATTAATACACTACAGACTCTTGAACCAATCGTAAATAAATGCAGTAAAAAAAACTACCGAAAAGACTAACTTGCTTAACGTCTGTCTAAAAATGTATGCTGAGTTGTTAGTGAATGCCGAACTATGCACAGTACCACTGCGACTCTCAAGTCACCATATACAGTCATGGCAAAAAACTCAAATTACACACTTGGTAGACACATGATTCCTCTATATGATGCTACACAATAGTTCTAACAAAATAAATGTTTACTTTCTCCTATACTAGTTCAAGTTACTCAGAAATACAAGTTAAAAGAGGCCAACATAACAAAGTTTTACGTTATTTATTATTAAAATATTCCTACTTACAAATGTTATTACTGAAACGCACTGCATGAAGATACACTGCTAAAGGCAAACATTTATACATGCCGAATTAGTGAGGGGCAATGCATACAAAATATAAAACTACTAAATGATGTACAATATATTCCACACATTTTAAACTGATAAAACATGCACAAATTGTTCCTGACATGTTTATGCAGCACTATCTGTAGACACTTCCTATACAACAGTTACTAGAGTTAGGAGTTTTTATAGCATTAGTTTCTATTGTTTTTAAAACATAATAAATTCATTGTTGTAAGAATTGTATTTTGTGTTGACTGTATTGGTAGGGCAATCGATCTGACAGTTGTGTCACTCGGGCACGTTCAACAACTGTGGCAGCCAACCATGGTTTTTTCACACGTCTTCGTTTACGTCGTAGTCATTCTGCGGATTCGAGAAATGTCAAAAATAACAAAATGTAAGTTTAAATTGTTTCACTTCATCTACCCAAATAATCATTCTGACTAAAGTGAATACTTATAGAAAGTTTAACATATTGTTATTAATCAATATTTGAATAATGGCAGCTAACTCTTCGATGCAATTTAATTATTTTTTTTTTTACAATAAAGACTTATATGTGTAATTAAAGCTACATAGATAGTTTTTTATTAATCAAATAAATAATCTTAGATCCAGATGTTGCTATTTTAACTTTTAACTATATTCACTAAGAAGTGAAAAAATATTACTACAAATACAGTATGTCTTAAATATAAATTTATCTATAAAATGTATTTCAAACTAAAATATTTCAATAACTTACATTTATATATTATAATTTAATATACAAACAGTAAAATCATTTATATACATAAATATTACTCAGTTAAGTATGGCTTAATACCAGTAGTATAACGTATTATTACTTCTCAATTAAGCTGGCCAATCATTTGCTAATTTTTACAGTAAGTTTGATTAAAGCATATGAGCCTCGTATTAGTTTTTTATATTTTGTAGTATTACTTTGATATTCTATTATTAATGACTGCCTATGTCTATATAAAATCAAATTGTAAGTTATAATAATATATTTGAGCTGCTGTTGGTGCTCAAATATATTTAACTAGCAATAAAAAATAATTTTTAAGTAAGTTTAATATTAAAAAAATATTTTCAAAATGGCATTAAAGTATACCTTTGTAACTAGAATACTATATCTACTACTTTATAATACTTCAATTCAACATATTACTTGTAATACACACACCTTGTTTGTAAGACAAAATAAAATTAATTCTGCAATAAACAAAGAATTGTGATAGTCTCTATTGTTTCATAAAATTAACAATAAAATATTTTAAAAAAAAACAGAACCAACTTTAAAAAATTAACCCAAATATATAATTTTTACTTACTAAAAAGTAAAAATAATAATTTTCCAATAACGAAAGCATAATTTATCATCAGTTTATTACCCACAAATGTTGAAGTCGGCACCAAATTTTGTTATTGGGACTCATATTTAACATCCTGAGTCTAAAAAATGTGAACGTTGTCTTTTTCTGAGTCCGGATAACGTGACATATAGAAGGTTTTTATATGATGTTAAAGTGCCTTGGCATATAGATTAACAAATTGTGATACAAACACAGGTTATTCAATCATTTCTTCTAAACACTTATTTTATAGATATAAGAAATGTATTAAATTTATGATTCAAAAGGTTTAAAGAAATATTATCCCTTATATTTATAAGCATCTACAGTAATCATATTCCATGTAAATCATTCAAAGTAGGTTAAATTATCCGCAATCTGTATATATGAACAAAAAACATGCAATCACATATTTTTATTGCACAAAATCTGATATTGTATAGTCATTGCCTAGAACAAAGATCGCCCCACATAATCCCATAATATCAATCACATGAAATTTTTGTTTCTTGAGAAGTCTCTATGGTTCGCTATAATTAATCATGGGAAATCAAGGATTAAAAAAGTTCATTGTTCCGGAAATGTTTGGAATAAATTTGATGGATTAGCAAATACAAGGCATGATTCTGTCACCGACTTCAAAATTTTGTGGGTAATAAGCCTATGATAAATTATGCTTTTGTTATTGGAAAATTATTTTTTACTTTTTAGTAAGTAAAAATTATATATTCAGGTTGTTTTTTAAAGTCAGTTCTGTTTTTTTTTTTAATTTTATTTCTTCATTTTTTGAGGTATGATTTCTAAATTCCTACCTAAATTATAATTGAACTTCGTTTTATGCCATTGATTATATTGGCAAAATTGTCAATATTTATGTGTACAAATTTCCGATGTGTATATCCCTCTAATCATATTGCCTGATTGTTGTTCAAATAATTGATACGCCTTTAAAATACGATAAACGTACCAGTTTGTTAGGCGAATACGTTGAGTAATTTATGTTTGAAATTCCTTTGATGAATTTTTTAAGATCCCACTTATTATTTATCACCTTGGAATTATTCATTTTCATTTCTGTTTAAAAATGTGTTGATAATCATGTAACGCAAAATTTCAGACAAATATACAATAATGCAATCTTTAATAATTATTAGGACAATTATTTTTTACACATAAAATGTTAATTAAAAATAAAGTGAAAATTTATGGCAAAGGTATATTTTATGAATTTATATCTTGATTTATTAAAGTAATGAAGTTTTCATCTAAAGATTATTGAATATCTTGATTATGGTAAATAAACTAAATCATATTTTCAGTGAATTTATTTTGACTTATGTTATTCAATTTATACCAAGTTATGTATCAATATGGATAAGCCATCAAAAAAAGCTGCTTTCATTAGAAAAAATCATTCATTAGTATCTCATGATGCTCGTTCTAAGCAGCTATCTCAAGCAAGAAATGAAAAAATCTATTCGTTTTATACTTCTTTTTTCTGTGTTATTTTTATATGTGGTAGAACAATACATAAAATAAATGATGTAGTGGTTTATTTTGCTTATTAACTATTTTATAATTCATATTCCTTATTAAAAAAATAATACAAAATTTTCACTTTATAAAATTTGTTTTTTTGTTTTAAATAGTGTATTATTGTCTCCAAATCAAACAAATCGGGAAATCCCAAACTATAATGGGATTACCGGGAAAGTTTACTCTTTAATTTGCAAACAAATCACTTTGATAGATTAAATACTTCCAAAGTTATCATGGAACAAACATTAAAAAAACATACAGATCGAATACAGAACCTACTCCTTTTTTAAGTCGATTAAAAATGTACAAACTACAAGTACAAAATTAGCACCTAGAAAAATGTTTAAGATTAGAGAAAAAATCATTTAAGATTAGAGATTAAAGTTTAACTTTTCTTCTTAAATATTGTTATTAGATTACAGTTCCTACGTAGCACTAAAAGTGAAGACCACACCCATGCGACATCTGGTGGCCGTTTAATGCGTCTTTTCAGTAGAGAATCGTCAGACGATATACCCACTACAATGCCAAATCAACTAGTGTCTCAAAGACCCCACGTAAGCATTGTTATGTTCACAGCTTGATGGATGATAAAAAAATCAGGGGAAACTAATTTCAAAATTATGATTGACAATTATTTTTAAATAAATACAGTCAATGATATTATTGCAAGTATCAATAATCTATACAATGTAAAGTATTTCAAAAAGGGAACAATACAGTAAAATTATTAAAATCAAACAAAACCAAATCTAATAACTATAATCTAAGAATTAATGGGACAAAATAAAGATAACATAAGCTAGAAAAATCAAAGAAAATCAATTCTAACAGGTATAAATTAACTTGCTTAAGATATGTATTGTCATTTATTTATTGGTATCTGATTTAAATAGATTGTGATATGGGCAAATTTAATTTTTGGCTTAGTTAAAACAATAAAAAAAAACGCAAGATGTAACACACGGTTTTGTATTACTTAACTTGGTATAAAACCACTACTTACTGATTTATTCAACAGACGCGTTTCGCACTAGGTAAGTGCATTATTCAATTCTGTGAATCACTGACAAGACTATTGCTCAGGTCTTGTCAGTGATTCACAGCATTGAATAATGAGCTGGCCTAGTGCGAAATGCATCTGCTGAATAAATCAGTAAGTAGTGGTGTTTTGCCAAATTAATACAAAAAATTGTAATACAAAAAACCTCAAGATGTACAACAGAAAAACTGCAAGTTTTATAAGATGTAAATTTTGAAATAGTACGATCTTATAACTAGGTATTTGCTGATGAAACAAAAATTAAAAACTTTAATTTGCTGTCGGTTTCACTTAGCAAAATGTTCATGATTTAAATTATATAATGAAATGATTTCCAAACATTTAAAGTTAAAGTAAACTTTTAATAAACTTAAAGAGATATAACATTATTATTTGTGTTTGCCAATGATCATCAGTGTTCAGACTATAAAATGTTCATCATTATTAGAAAAATAGTATTACTACCTGTAGATACAAATTTAATACTCATGGCATATGAATGTATATCAATTAATATCATTAGTGTTAAATTTTAACATATGTTTATTTATAGCTTTATTCTTAATAATATTTCAGGAAAAAAACTTAGAAAGGCGTTTTTGGAAACAGTTGCGAAAAAGAAGAACTAGCTCAGGACCAATGTCAACATAGCAGGCCTAGATTCTAACTCCAACCAAAATGTGTTTCACATAATTCATTCCTCGTTTCGACAATTATCTTTTACTTGCAATCGTCTTAAAGTTATATAAAATAAAGAAAATAATATATTTTTCATGAATATAGTTTACATTAAGACTATATATTAGTGTTGGTGAGTGGCCGTCCAGACATTTCAGCAATATGAGAAACGAACATAGGCCTATACTCCAGTAGAGTGATATATATTAGTTGTACAAAACCTCATGTAAACTACTTAGATTACATACTTCTAATTACTACAATTCATTTTACATTTTAATTTGCTCAAGGGATTTATCAAAAAATTTTATCTAAACTACTTTATGAATTAAGAAGATATATTTTGGTTTGAATGGTACAGTCTGCTGCCATATTCTATGAACAACAGAATTTGAGTTAGATATAATTTAAACAAGAAATAATTTAGTACCAAAACCAAATCATCTTGGATCCAGATTTAAATAAAAACTGTAATTTTTAAAACACATAAAAAACATTCTTTCTTTTATGTTAAATAATTCTTTAAATACAATTTTCAAATAATTTTGTAAAATATGACATGTAATTAAAGTGTTCTCAAATTGACTATAAACCATCTGTACTACTAACCTCCCTTAATCAATACCAATAGATTTTCTGGCATCTCCTACTATAAACAAGTCAAGCAGTAGTTGTAATTTTAGTTGTTTTTATTTAATTCCGTAATTATATGAATATTGTTCTCTCAACCAGAAATTATATTTTGAGAAAAAGGGTCTAGTAGCAGGGAGAAAAATCAGACAAAGTTTATAGTGAATGACAAACCATTTCTCTTGCCAAAAATAATTGGTATACACAAATACTACAATTTATCATTCAATCTTTACAAAGCAAAAGTTCAACTTTAATTATCAAGTTCATCAAAGTTCAGATAGTCATAAACTATTGTTTAAGTGATTAATAAGATTCATCGAACATAATGGATTATACAATTCAAGAATTATTAAGAGCCTAGTGGTTTTAAAGTTTCAGTTCACCTAACTGAATAAGTTGCATCTGCAGTTTTAAAAATATTAAAACAATTTAATGCATACTTCATTTTTTATCCATTATAAGAACCACAGGCAATATACTAGTCCTTGCGCAACATATTACATATATGAACTGGTATCAAGCCAATTAATTTCAAATTCATCACACATTTGTCAGTCATAGATTTAAACCTTCCTTACATGAAGGAAGGGCAAATCATAGGGGGGAAGGGGATTAATCATAGGGCTTAATTTTCTTACCACTTAGCACCAGTCTTAAATTTTTGATATCATATTAAGTAAATTACGTTTTAAAAAGGTCATTTCATGATATATCCATTGAATTCTATATTGAAGAATCTATACTGTTATTAATAAAAAACTAAAATGTTGAGAAAGGGCATTTCAGGAGATGTGTCCTATTGTCCTCAACAATTATAAAAGTAGGTGCTACTACAAGCAAGTGTATAACATATTTCCAAGTGTTTTAGTTAAAAACTGGTAGCTCACATGAAGACGGAATCAATTAATATAAACTAAAATGTGTTTAACAAACCACATATACCTTCTTTTTTTTCAGTTTAGGTTTAGTAAATCTTAATAAACAGAATTTTTAAAATATTATATGCTGGATTAAAGCTGAAATAAAATATTTTCATTATTAAACTTGTTATGTATTCATTTTAAAGTTGATTTATTCCAATATCAATTTACTATTCAATGTTAGTTTGTATTTAATTTTTTAATTATTTATATATATTACTTTTTTAAATTGAAAAATGATGTAATAATTAAATATTTTAAATAAGAAATGTCTCTCGAGTTACTATTTCATTGAATTTTAATCTCTTTCTCTATATTATGATAATATAAAAGAGAAAATATCATTGATGAAAATATATCATTATTTTTTTTGTATACAGAAGTCAAGTAGAGTGAAAAATAAAAACAAACATAGAAAGAAAATCGGAAATATTTATCTTTGCAAACCCTAAATGTTTTAAAAACAAACTTAAGATAAAAGTTTTAATTTATTTCTGAGTATTTTGAGCTATTTAAATTGTTTTATATAGAATAAACCAGAAATGCTAATGCGCTCCCAAGAATCTCTAGTTCTTGTATACACAAAATTTCTTTGCCTCCTCTATAACTGAGTGGACATGAACTCCCTATGCTGCCCTTCTCAACAAAAAAGTTGTACCTCATTTAGATTTTTTTGCCTGATTATATTTAAAAGAATTTTAAAAATATTAAAATTAAGAAAAATCTTTAACAATTCATTTATATAAGATTTAACAAGAGAATTATATAAAATCTTGTGAAAATGTTTTTGGTCTTTCTGAAAAGTTTGTTACGAAATTTAGAATATTTGTTCTAAATATCCAGATATGTTTAGTACAATAATCTCAAATGTCACAAAACAGCATTCTGTTTTATTCATACAGTCCTTTGCTTAAAATTTTTTGAAATTTAATTCATGTATCCCCTTCTCCAATTCAAATTTTATACATAATCAGAAATCAAAGTTTTGTTTGAAGTTACAATCTTTGATTAAAAATTTATTTACACAATGGAGTGGAAAGTATATTTAAAATTTTCAATTAAATTATGCGTACTGATACCCCTATTTAAAACTTTTTCTATTTACAATCCTTTTTAAAAATCTGAAATACTGGTGTCTTTAACTTTAGATTAGACAATATATTTTTTAATAATTTTATTTTTAGATGATAAAGTTTGTTTCAATATTATATTTAAAAAATATGTTTTCAATTTGGTTTAGTATAACTAACTGGCAGGAGTTGAGTTGTCCTGTGGGTGAATCACTTAAATACCATCCTAAAGGTACTAGGTTCGATCCCCACTGGCATCAAATTATTTCAAGGTATTTTTCCAGTTTCAGGTCAGCATAGGCTTTGGAAAACAGTACCTAGGGTCAAACATAGGAACGGGCTAAAGAAATTAAGACCACATTGCCATTATAATGTATGGCTGAAATATAGGCAACTAACTCTACTCTGTATCCCTCCTTAACCATGTATATGGTGTAAAAAGGAGTTATTATTATTACGTATCTGTGTATATACACATAAAGTTGGTGAATTTTTAATACCAATTGATTAAGCACAGAACTGGTATTTTACTGAAATAATAAAATTGGTTTTAATTACTTTTATGTTCTGTTATGATCTGAAAAGGTGAACAAGTTTTAACAATTTGATGTTGTTCTGATACAATTGCTACGTTGATGTGTATTGCTGTTTAACCATAAAAAAGGTTTGGATATTCTCATAGTCCATTTGATGAGCTTTTGCTAAAAAAGTTTACAAACTTCACTACAGATGTTGCCTTATTGCTAAGGAATCTTTAGACTTCTTCTTTGTACATATTGTTATTATTAATATAGCATAAACAAAATTGAAGTTTCTTCCAACTTTCTCTTTAGACTGAACTTTTAATAGGAAATGTACATATTAGGCATATACATACAAATGTAAAATAAACAACTACATTCAAATTAAAATACCTAATGTGAGTATGTAATACATACTCACGTGTCTCTTATACTCCAACAATATTTTTCTCTAAAAGAAAAAAATCTATTGATGTAAATATTTTTTAACGTTTTAAAATGACGCTATTTATTTAGATAGATAATATTTCACATTGTTTTTAAGTGAATAATTTAACTGTTAAAACATATGAGAATGAATTAAATATAAACTGTATTTTTAAAACTACAAAATTTAAATTATTATAAATTGAAATTTAAAGTCATTTGTCTGCATAAGTTACCATCTTGGATACACACTTTTCCCAGTGGATATGTAGTTTTTCTTAAAATGACAAGAATGGGTTTGTAAATCTTAAATAAAGGAAAATTAACACTTCCCTGAGAACGTACTTATTTCAGGGATGTAACCCTGCTCAGGTAATCCATGAACCTCCCCACATTCAAGACCAAAATATCAATATTTTAATCCTGTCTATAATTTATAATAATTTCTATAACATTAAAAAAATGTGCTGTTCATCTTAAGGTTAAGATGTATCACTATATTCTGGTAATTCAAACAAATTTTATTTATACAGAGATCTGTCTAGACCATGTTCAAGATATTCCATTGCAATCTACAAAATATCCTCGAGTTTTTATCAAGATTTGTCTATTTAAAGTAAGATATAAGGATTTCTGATTGGACATTTTTGTATATTCTAACCATTTGTAAGTTTTGTTTAATCTAAAAGTCGATAATATGCATTAACATGTTCACTACTGCTTTAAACATGATGATACTGCTAATGCAGAAATATTTTATTTTACGTAAACATGTTTATTGTTTTGAAATTTATGATATATCTGGTAGCACCCAAAAGTGGTAGGACTGATTTTTTTATAAGAATTTTATTGACGATATACTTACATCTACTTAATAATCTTCAAAGTATGCTCCTTGAGCAGCTACACACTTAGTATAACATTGCTTCCATTCCCCGTACGCCCGCTGGAAATTTTCTTTGGGGATGCCATTGATGACCGTCATCGAACCCTCTTGAACGGCCTTTATCAAGTCAAAACGTCGTCCTTTGAGCTGTCTTTTCATCAGGGGGAAGAAGAAGAAGTCCGGTGGTGCGGGAGAATAGGGCGGCTGCGGCAATGTGGCAACGCCGTATTTGGCCAGGAGCTGTTTGACAACGAGCGCGCCATGGCACGGCGCGTTATCATGATGAAGCACCCAGCAGTTTGTGATGGCCGGTCAAACTCCTTGTGAACCACTCCATGACGGTCGAAAAATACAATCAACCGTTTGCTCATGCGAGCCTTTTTTGGACGTGGGGACACGGAAGTGTGCCACTCCGCGGATTGTCTTTTCGTTTCGGGGTCATATTGAAAAACCCATGTTTCATCACCAGTTATCACATTGTCCAAACAATTTTCATCTCGGTGCAAATTGGTTAACAATTCTTCGGAAATTCGCACACACGTTGCCTGTTGGTCGACACTCAGAATTTTCGGCACCATCTTGGCGCACACCTTGCGCATGGCCAAATCCTGTGAAATAATGTGTTGGACGTTGGATGCAGACAGACCCAACTGGTCTGCAATTTCTTCACTGGTTAAGCGTCGGTCTGTGTTCAGCAGTGTCCTTACTCTGTCCACATTCGTGTTGGTTCTTAACGTCGACGACGGCCGTCCGGAGCGATGGTCATCTTTAACAAGCTCCCTACCCTCTTTAAACAACTTGTGCCACTCAAATACTATGGAACGGCTTAAGGCAATGTCCCCATAAGCCTGCTTGATCATATCGAGGGTCTCAGTTTCCGTCTTCCTGAGGTACGCACAAAACTTCACGGAATAACGTTGCTCTAAATTCGGATTCCTTTTGTTTTTCGACGCTGACAAAAAACTTGCTTCAATAAAAACGGTGTCCTGACTCAACGACAGCCCGCAGGGGAATGAGGTTGGTGTCGGTCTGTTGCTAAGAGCCCCCCTTCACCTTACCCTGCCAGGCAGACCCCCTCCACCGCTCCGTTCGCGCCAGAGAAAATCAGTCTTACCACTTTTGGGTGCGACCAAATTATATATATATATATATATATATATATATATATATATATATATATATATATATATATATATATATATATATATATATATATATATATATATACATATACATATATATATATATATATATATATATATATATATATATATATATATATATAATTAATAAATTAAAAATATTTCAAAACAAAAATACTTTTATCGCATTTATTATTCTAAGCTTTCCGCCGATAAAACAGTACCAGCATCTTCAGGAAAATAATTATCTAACCTATATATATATGAATCTTTTGAGTACTTTAAGCAACAGAAACCAGCCACAAAGCTCCTTCTGTGAGATAAAGGAAGACGGCTCAGAAAACGCCGTTTTCAGATAAAGCTATTCACAAAGACACCATGTATCAGTGCAAAGAGTATGACAGAAATCAGGATTATGTCTGGGTAATTTCTTTATAAACCCCCATAAGTAAAAAAAATTAATAATATATATACTATACATAAGAATTTAATGTATTATGATGTATTTTTAAAGTGTGAGAGCAACTACTTTTAAATGTAAGTGCCTAATAAATATTTCTGTATTTTATTAATAAAAACTATGTTAGGGTAAAAAAAAACATAATATCCCTGTTTGCATTATAAAGATTTGTTTATTGGCAAAAGGCAATTTTCAAAAGAAAAATATATATATATATTGTAATGTTTTTATAAAACACAATACAACGATGTTTTACTATTAAATATTTCTTTTATAATATATATCAAATTTCTAGTTAAAACACAAAAACTTACTCAGGAACAATTCATAATTCTTTATTATTACAATTTCTATTTCAACAGTTAAACAATACACACAAAACAAAAATTTCTAACTTAACAATTTTAACAAACTCGGTTTAACTCTTTTTTCTTTTGATTTTACAGTTACACAATTTTAATACCCTTGGCTAATTTTACGATCTCTTACAATCTCGGGGTTTATAACATGGGCTATATTTTTTTACTTCTTTTGTTAATTAAATAAATTTTGAAAACAATATTAAATTTTGAAATTTGTTTAATAAATATTTTCCTGATGGAAAAACTTTAATTTTGAATAAGCAAAAAGGCGAAACTATTTGAACTGAATTAAGTTTTTATTACTATTAATCACAAGATATTCTAATGTACAAAATTAAACTTCCCTATTATCCTAAGAGTCCACTAAAGTTTATTTTTATAGCGCTATATACTCAACTTAATAAATATCGGCGAATGGCTGCTTGCTCACATGTAGAATTCCGTTGTCTTTAAATTTCACTTTTTTACACACTTAAATTCGTTTTAGTTCTTTCAAATTATATTTTCACTGTACTATATCTTTTAATTTTCTTATTCCTGTTTAATCTGGCCAAGTTTCCTCACAAAACTGTATAATTTTGACTAATTCCTTTCAAATTGAATTTTGACTGCACAGGGCAGGTCTGCTGCCTCGGCGTCACCACGCCAGCCTCTAACTAAACTAACGCTTCGTTTTTCCTTTAAAATGTTACAAATATGGCGGCCTCCTTCTTCTAAAAAAAAAAACATATGGATTATAATTTAACGAAGTTCCGTTCCTTCCCACTAGAGTCAAACTGCACCTGACCGACTTATATTTGTTTACTTTCACATCTGTTAATGTCAACGAACTATTTTCACCAGTTTTAATTTTGTTAACATACTGTTTCAATTTTCCGATCCTTAACCAACCTTCCAGTGTTTATTTAATTACTATTATTAGTGTGTGAAGTGTCTTTGTGTTTTACTTTTGTAAATATTTCGAAATGTGTGTGTTTTGACTGGATTCAAAGAACATAACCTTTCATTGTTTACAATCGTTTTTCACTTTTCCTTCAAGTAATTACTTATGCCCTATGTTACTAATATTTACAATTTTGTTTAACATATAACTATTATTAGATTATCTTGTTTTAAATTTTATTTGATACAATAAATTTCTTTATGTATTTACAGTTCAAATATCTTATTTACTAACCTAGGCTTTTACCTGAATTTAGTTTCAATTTTAACCTAACCAATCTTTTAATGAATTTCTTTTTAAATTTTGAGTGAGTTATTTCTCATCTATTTTCCAATTCTTAAATAATATTATATAGCCCATTTTATAAATGTTACAATATATATATATATATATATATATATATATATATATATATAGGCATCTTATGTTTTTTTTGACCCTAACGTAATTTTTATTAATAAACTACAGAAATGTGTATTAGGCACTTACATTTAAAAGTAGTTGTTTTCACACTTTAAAAATACATCATAATACATTAAATTCATATATACAGTATACATATTAATAATTTTTTTACTTATGGGGGTTTATAAACGAATTACCCAGACATAATCCTGTGTTTTGTCACACTCTTTGCACAATAGCTTTGTGTCTTTGTGAATAGCTTTATCTTTACACATTACAATATTATTCTAAGCCGTCTTCCTTCATCTCAAGTAAAGAGATTTGTTTCTCGTTTCTGTTGCTTAAAGCACCCAAAATATTCATAGTTTTATTAGGTATTAGTGAGACCATTTTATCACCTTTCTTTGAACAACAAATTCCTCCGAGCTTCTTCTTACCTGTGTGGTAAATTGTTCTCGTTTATTTCATAAAAAAAACAACAAAAATTCAGTTTATATTAATTTATCCTCATATTTTGTTGTGTAAATGTAATAAAAAAGTGATATTTGAAGTTGTTACAACTATATCTTAATAATTATGCAAGAATTTGCATTTCTACAAAAGACAGTGATTTAGAGACATTTAATTTATGCAAATTAATTTAAAAATCTGAAAAATGATTATTGTCGTTATTTTTTACTATCCTCACATATGAGGTTGCTTAAGAGCTTTTTACCCATAAGAAATTATTTTGTTTGTTGTTTATTGTTAATAATGAAATTACATTGTATTTAAGAAAATATAATTCATTCAAAGTTAAAATGTTGGTTGTAATTTTAAAACAATTGTTATCCTAACAACTTAATCTAAAAAGTTAAACAATATTAATCTTTACCTGTAAAATCATAACCAAAAGTGTTTTTACCAGGAGTAAATTATTTATTATTCACTCAAGAGAAAAAGAGTGAAACTTTACCCATTGATACATCAAATGCTTTTATTTATCAATTTTTAAAGTGATTATAAGGAAATCAAATTCTTTCTTTTGTATGGATTTAATCTATTTCAATTGAGATTTTCTATACAAACTAAATAATATATTTTCAAAATAGTTATAATAAGAAGCAATGTGTCAAGTTCCATTAAGGGTTATTTCTAAATCAAACCATGAAGTGACAAAACAGTGAAGGTATTTTTGATAGATACTATAGATTTGTACTAGGTGATTTTAACAAAGATATAAGAATACTATATTTAAAAAGTACTTAACTAAGTGAATACGTAATTGCTTACTTGCTGACGCGTTTCAAAACATTCGTTCGTTTCACGAAGCTAACCCTCTACTGGCGGCATCGGCTCGGTACAAAGCCTGTATCAGGATGGATTTATGACTGTGGAATGGGGTGCAGGCGCGTATCCAGCGACTTGCTTTGGGGGGGGCGATCGATGCATTCTCTCTCTCTCTCTCTATATATATATATATATATAATATGTGTGTGTGTGTGTGTGCGCGCGTGTGCGTGTATGTAAAAACATAGAACAGAAAAAGTTCTTTCTACGCTTGTGTTAGAAATCGGTAACGTGATTAAGATTCGTAGCAAATTACACTTTTTAATAAATAATTATTCCAGTTTCGATAACACTTATGGCTAGAGAATATTATTAATTTTATAATAAGCTATTATTATAAAAATTGTTTATTAATTAATATAAGTAGTTATTCTTCCAACACGAACAATTCCGGAGTCAACTGCGAATATTATGCTTGCAAAATTATGTATTGAAAATCATATGTTCGAGACTGAGCTTCACTAGCGCCATCTGTTGTTAAAATTTTTAGACGTTTACGAGGAAAAAATTTTATTTTTTATTTACAATAAAAGACGAATTAACTTAATGAAATTAAGTTAAAATTCGAGCGTATTTATAAACATAGACTAGCATTTGATAAGTAATTCTATTTTTGTAATTATTCAAAGAGCATTACAATGTTACAAAATTATTATTATATTTATTACAGTTAGGATTTTATATTTGAGAATATATAATAACTTAATTATCGAAAAAGTCCTAATTTAATAATATATTGTCGATTTTTAACCCAAAGTTCTTGAGGGTTGGGGGGGCGATCGCCCCCCCTTGGATACGCGCCTGGGGTCGGTTATTTTGGTTGTGTGTTATGTAATGGAAAAGGCTGTTGGCTTCAAAATGTGTGTGATCATTTAATATGTTTTCTTTATCTGTTGCGTAGTGTTTGTATTTTTTTAAAGTTGTTAGTTTTTTACTTTGTTTTAATGTGTGTAGAACATTTAAATTAGTATGTATGTCCGTGTGTGTGTATTGCGTGTTTTTTAGGTGTTTTAGGCTTTGTACCGAACAGATGCCGCCATTATAGGGTTAGCTTCATAAAAAGAACGAATGTTTTTAAACGAGTCAGCAAGTAAGCAATTACGTATTCACTTAGTTAAGTACTTTTTAAATAGTTTAATCAATGAATTCAAGATGATTAAATCAAGCAACTTTGATATAAGAATGTTACCTGCGAATCTACTCTACACTGAACCCTTAGTAAAAGAAGTTTCTCTTGCCCAAAATCGATAAAAACATACACTAAGGACTAGTTTTACTAGAAAAACTTTTTTTACTCTAGGAAATATTGCTATACAGTTACTCTTGCTCTTTATGAAATAACCATTTTAAGTTATTGAAATAACTTAATAAATTATAAATTTATGGCCAAGAACTGAAGAATTGGTATAGTGTCCAAGAAATACTGTAAATGAGTAATCAATACTAATGTTGAATGCTAACTATCGAATCTTTATTCTATAATTCCTTTACCTGGTTTCAGCTATAAATTGATTGTTTTAATTCTATAAAATTTTGTACAATGAAAAGATTTTTTACACTCTAAACCACTCTTGAAAAGTTTGTTCATTTTTCAAATAAAACTCTATCTGTAAGAAAAAGTTAATTTTAACATTAATATTATAGGTAAATAAACTATTTAATATTCCATAAAATTCTGTCAACATCAATAGAAATAATTTATTGAGATCTTTGCTAGATAACGATAGAATAAACAAAAATATGAATTACAATTTTGTGCCTTCAACCTATCCCTAATTTTGTAAATTACATGTTGGAAGTTATATTTTACTCTTTATAATTTTCCTGAATATTTTTTTAAATAGACATTTTAATCAGTTATTTTTATAAATAGCACAAAATTTATGTTATGATTATGGGCAACTTCTTTTTTAGGAAATCTGCAAGCCAACAATGTCATTGGTAATTCTATCAAATCTGAATTAATTGATCTATTTCATGGTTTAATTATATAAATAAACATCTAATATAATAAACATCTAACTATAAAGAGCTAGTTTCATATTTCAAGAACTAAAATCTGTTGAGTGCCCATAAACCCTGACGAAGATCATATAATCGAAAATATTTTGTTTCAGTATGTTTTTTTATAGATTTACTTAAATTATATGTGATTATTGCGTGAGTGAATACTTTTGAACTTATTTGCTGATGCATTTTGAAACAACTTTCATTGACAAAGCTGCTGCTGGCAATTGCTCAAGGTTGCAGGATGTATGATTTATGAGTGTAAAAGAGGGTTTGGGTAAAAAGGATTGTTTACTATTTATATTAATAAGGTATTAGGTCAGCTTCGTCACTGAAAAGATTGTTTCAATTGACTTAAATAATAAGTGATTACTGCGTATGTGAGTGAAGCAACTTTACTTAAATTATACGTTTGACTCATCTTTAATAAAAATGTTGTTGAAGTTTCATTTATCGTCAGTAAAATTCATGTGAGCATATATTATTTTGCTTACTCTTACAATTTTTAACAATGAAAGAAACCTTGAGAACACTTAGAGTTCTGCCGTTATATTAGACTGGATGTCCTTCGTGACTATGTTTACAAAACATATCCACTTCAGTCAAAACAGTCTGAAATGTACATTATCTATAATAAACTAGAATGTTTTTAATGAGAAAATATTATTTTTTATAACTTGCTAGTTTCTATTGTAATGCATCAAATAATATTGGTAGCAAACTGGTAACAAACCTTCTGGCAATTTTTGGGGCTACAAAACCAGTTGAAGAAGATATATTCTGTTGTCATTTAGAAATCAAATAATAAAACATGTTTTGCTTTACATCACAGTAAATTAAAGAAAACTTGTCACAAAATATGAGTCACTAATAAGAGTCTGAACTCTAAATTATGCCAAGAAAACTCTGTTAAATGTTTCTAGGAATATAAAAAGTGTACAGTAGATTTAATTTTATTTACTGAAAAATTTTGTCAACATAATTTTATATTTCTATTACCTTGATGTACAACCCAGCATATATGAACAAAAATCCTTCTTTATACCCTAGACCAGGGAGTTTCGTAGGGAATCTTTACCGAGGCTTATCTTTATTCTGTCCTGTTTGTATCCTCATAGGCAATAATAGCATATAATAATTTGTATGACAATAAAACAAGAATGTCTTTTCTTATTTACTGTAGATAACAGATTCATTCATTTGGAATCTATTCGGCAGAATCTATTTTTCACTACATGCATGCTTTAGGCTCTAAAAACTATGGATATAGCTGAAACTATAAATGGCTACTTCAACTTCAAAGTTAGTTAAGGTAACAAAATCTAACAAGAACTTTTAAAAAAAGCCCATTGTTATAGAAATATTCAAACTCACAGGGAAATGATTTGAATGACCTAAGCCTGATGTTAATCGATGAACTTCTATAATTAGTTACCTTCATTCCTCATTGATCAACTACTAAACGAAACTTTAGCCAAATCTCCTGAACGAAATTAAACTCCATCTGAATATGTAGATACAAGAGCTAAAATGGACAAATACATTATCAGGAATACAACTTATTCATTAAAAATATAAGTCTTTAAATACAATTATGTGTTCATCACTAGTTGTAAAATATTAAAAGTATTAATATTAACTTTCCTATTTGTTCATTCCATCTTCACATGAGCTACTAGTTTTCACTAAACACGTTGACGATATTATAACATTATATAAGGGTAACACACGCCGAGCACACATATTTTTAAAACACCTTAATTCCATACACCCAAAACTAACATACACCATCGAAACAGAACAACAAAACTCTCTCAACTTCCTAGACCTAACAATTAAACGTACAGACAAACACATAAATTCAACATATACCGAAAACCCACTAGTACCAATACGACCATTCACAGCTCCTCAAACCACCACACCAACATAAACTGCCGCTTACAAAACCATGATATATCGCCTGCTTAAAACACCGTTAGATAAAGAAGAACACTACCAGGAATTAAACACCATAAAATATATAGCACAAACTAACGGATACAACACAACAATGATTGACAAATTATAAAACCGCCTAAAAAATAAACCTAATAACGCAAATACAAACACACAACATGACAATTTCATAAAACACTTATCAATACCATACAGATAACCCAAAACCCACAATCTAACCAACACACTACAAAATAACCTACTTCACACACAACACTCTTAATAAACAATTTAACGGTCCTCAACAAATACAAGTAAGTGCTACTATAAGCAAGTTTGTAAATATTTACAAGTGTTTAGTATTAACTTTCCACTTTCTCAAATCAAGTTGAAAGAATCATGTTAAGAATCAATAAAAGGCCTGTAAAAATATTAGAAATAACAATACCTTCAACATTCCAAAATATGGAAAACAGAAAAACATTGGAAAGGCAAAAATGAAAAGTTAGAGTAAAATAAACTCTAAAGAAATAGGTAAAAACAGATGTAAAAGAACAAATAAGTTTTTGAAAAACAAATCAAACATGAAGAAATAGGTTCAATTTTAAGATAATGGCCCAAGTCATCTACAATTTCATTCTATTAGCACTGGCAATTCTACTATTTACAGGAACATATTCAGAACTGGAACTAGGTAATTGTAGTAATTGCTAGTACATTCTCAATGTGACCTAGCCTCTTCAAAGATATACAATTTTTTTTTTATTTTGTAACCATGCACTTACTCTTGAGAGATCGCACAAAATTTGTTGTGAACTACCACTTCTTAAAACATGTTACATATTCCAAATTGCTCTATACACAATAGCTTCTGCATTTGATATGTCTATACTTATTTCAAGATTGTTTATTTTATAATAAAGCTAATTTATCATAGAATTTATCTAATATTGACCATCCCACCATGGAAGTCAGTGTTTTGACAGTCCTTATCATGTTTGTATGAAAGTAGTATTTATACTGACCGACCCCTCCACCTCCTTTGCCTACTATGACCCCTCAAGGCCAAGTGTATAGTTACATGGTCTACACTATACACCATTGTGATTTTATTAAACTTATCAGAAATTTGGGTGGTTCTTTAATAATAAAGAATAGTTTATAAAATTTTTGAGTCAATAACTTTTAATTATTTAAGATTTTTTTAAATATTTTCAAGAGCCCTCCCTTGTCCTATAAGAACATTTTTAATTTATTTCCCTTCTCTTCCCCTTTAAGAAAATGTTAAAAAGATTTCTACCTTTTCCATTTTGGCTACATGACATTTATGACATATTTATCTCAATTTCCTGAAAATATTTGCCCTTTTTTATTTAATTATTTAAAGCGTTAATTTTTAAACGAGCTTATTCTATGCCTCTAAAGTTAAAGACTACAGTTCAAAGCCATAATTAATCTTCCTTTCCAAATTAATTTCAGTTGCAAATTTTCAGACAAGATAGTTTTATTAAAATAACAATTTGGATATCCTTTTTTAAGCCTGAACCTGTATTATTCTCATCTGTTAATTGATAGAGCAACATATTTGTACACTATTTGCAATAAACTGTGGTTAAAATACAATACTTTGTAGATAAATAATTTTTTAGTATTATTTAACACAAAAAAGCCAATTATTTTGAAAAATACAATCTTGACACAAGTAATATTAATATTGTCAAAAATATCTTGATTTCTCAAATCAAAATTATGTAATTTTGATAATGGTAAAACTGTTTTGTTATTATTTTCAACTTCATTTAGATAAAAAAATATATTATTATCTTTACTGTACTTATTCCACACTCAAATTTTAAAATAATAAGATAATATTATACAATATTCATGGAAACATATTCATTAGGAATCACGTTATAAATAATAAGGCTAGAAATGGTACTAGAATTCTTTATCCTCTTCATGATTATAACAAAATGCACAGCAAGTTAGAACTTTTTTAAAGGCAATCAATCAACTTAACTATTATGATCCATGAATGATTTTGTAAAACCCGAGTTTGTATAATGTAATAAAAGATTATATGAGCTAGAGCCAACATTAAGGCTCTATAAATCACATCCTAGATCTATCAGTCCTTCAAGGCTCATGTCAGCCTAATCTGCAGCTGGGCAATCCCTAGATCAGTAATCCAAAGATTTTAATGACTGTTTTTAAAACTGTTGTTTCCAGCAACAGATGGCTGTAAAAATAATTTAATGTTTCTTAGTGACAACAGAGCTACAAGTGACTACGGTAGTGAATTTACAGTCAATGTCAACCATGACAATTGAAAATCCAGTACAACCTTACTCAAAGATTTTTGTCAACTTCACAAAATACCAAACATTCCTTTCAATTTATCACCATATGCATATTGAAGCACTGAAAATTAGTTTAGTTATTACTCCTTGTTAAAATAGGCATACACTACATGTAACTTGTTCGCATTTTAAAAAAATCATAGAACAATATAAAAATTACAAAAAGTAGTAAATTACCATAACAAAACCATGATAACAAGTACAGTAAACTAGATGACCTATGAAACTAGAGGCAAAAAAAGAAACCCAAAACTCAGTGCTATAGCTGTTGTAGATTTATCTGCAGGGAGCACACTGTACCTTGTCAAGACTGCGCCACACAAGGCCACTGATCTGATGTAGAACTGTAAAGAATTTTATTCAAATAGCCGTCAGGTACTAAGACATATTGTAATGAAAATTTTTATTCAAAATTATACATTTTTAAAGTTTTATTTCATCCGTATAGGTGTAATATTATGAGTTTACTTCAAAATTTATCACATTTTGTCAGAAAATTTGTTAGTTTATATTACTGCTATTGTAAATGTTAAGTATATTTTGATATTCAGGAATTAGTATTCTTTCAGAATATATTATTAAAATTAGGTAATGACAATTTATCTAGAGTCTTGCATTTTTTCCAAACACGAAATTTGTCTTAAAATATTATTTAAAAATATATAGTACATTCATCTTCCAATTAAAACTAACAGAAATTAAGTAAATACATTATACTTAATTATGATATTTATATTTGTAAAATAAAATATTGTTCACTATTTATTTTTGTATTAATAAAATGACCTGGTCAAATCCACCGTGTTTGTTCCTTCACGTTTTATTTTTCGCGCAACCCCTGCCGGGTTATTTGTACTACAATAAAAATATAACAAAAAAAGTTTTACTACTACTATTTACTATTTTTATTACTACTAATATAGTACTACTACTATATTTCTAGATACTCTGTTTATTAGTCACCTAGTGATCTTCCTCGATCAAACTCTAATTTTTTTTAAATTTGATAAAACAACTCAGAAAGTTTAGCTTAAATTAATTCTGCACATCATTACGAGAAAATTGATACCAAACAATGTACAATTTAATGTCATTGTTCATAAGGGTATCACATGAAATAAAAACACTGTAAAAACGCTAAAGGAAAAACTTACCTAATAAGTTAAAGTGACTAATAACAAATAAATCATGGGTTGTTTGGTATCATTTTTCTTGTAATTTCAAATAGAATCAATATTTATTAACTATTATTAGTTAAAATTACAACTTAAAAGTTAGAGTACGGTTAGAAGATACCAACAAATGACCAATGGAGCGGAAATACGGCCCGTCTCGGGTCTGACCTAATCCTCTGCCTTAGTAAGAGTGAGTGTACATGAATGCAAGAGAAATTGACCTGGCGTCCAGAGGAATTCGAATTTTGATACTGCTATAGAAAATAAGGATGAATGTAAACAGGTGAGTTTTACAGGTATGTTGAAGATAGGGTTAGGCACAGGGTGACAGAAACAAAAGATTTTTCCTAGTTCTCAATAGTGGAGGCGAACATCTTGGGTTTACCAGAAATGTATTCAGTAAAGTTTCATAGGGTTGGCGCTAACGTATCCAGGTAAATAGTGAAAGTATTAAGTATCCATGACTACCCCTCCTGTTCTTAATATATGCACAAATATAAATAAAGTTAATTTACCAGTTAAAGGTAGTGTTTCGATGATATGAAATAACTACCTTACTTCCCAAAGAGTAACGAGAAGACAAATAAGGGGTTCTTATACTATTAATAAAAAGTGATTGGAGAATTTTAATTAAAGTTATTGAAGATAAAGAGAATTAGAAGAAAGTTAAAGAAAAAGTAAGACATGGGTTACTTAGTCAATTGTTTATAAATTTACATTAATTTATTTGCTTGGTTCTTAACCAAATTTTATTTATCATTGCACCACTAACCCAAAAAAACATCCCAATACAGAGAACTGGGACAGTATACAAGTAAAAGTAACTGTGTATTGAAAATAATGTTAGTTCTACGAGAACAAAAAGTCTCAAGAGTCTGTAATTAATTCAGTGAAAATTTATTATTGGACATCGTACGCTAAATATTGTTGTTCAGTCATTATAAGTATATTGGCAAGCATGGTTTGTACATAATTTGTCATATTAAGCTGGAATAAATAAGTCCTTTGTTAAATTTAATATACTTGATTGATTTACTTAGCAACCTAGAGATACTGTAGTGGTAGGAGTCAAGTTCTATTTATAGCTTACTACTTTCCTAAAGAGTAAATATTAGGTTATAATATATTAAGAGTGAAGAATAAGGTAACCTGCACATAAAGATTAAACATATAAGTGTAACATTTTATAGAAATTGAGCTAATTCAACTTTTAATAACGACTAGAAAAATGAGAACCTATTTATCTTGAAACGTCAAAACGTAACCCAGTAATATCTGGCTACAACTCTCCTCCCCCAATACAAATCCTCCCTAAGGTTCTGTATCCTTCAATAGACCTGTGGTCAAATACATCAGAGACATCATCACATTGTTGAGGAATAGGGATTAAAATCACTTTTATATTAATAAAGTATAGTGTGGACCATGTAACCCTGCACTCGGCCTTGTGTATACTACCACTTCTGAAAACATGTTATATATCGAGAATGTTCAATACATCAACAGCTTCAGCATCCGATATGTCTGCACTTATTACAAAATTGTTCTATATTTTATATCAAAGCTAATTTATCTATTATTGACCGTCTCATGAAAGTTAGTGTTTTAACAGCTCTTAAAAAAATCAAAAAAAAGGACTGAAGTGCGTAATCATTCAGGATGGAAATTATATAAATCAAATGAAAAAACCACATACATGTTAAACATTTAGGATCAAGAGATGAATGATAGTGACAAAAATGTATTTTGAATAATAGTAACACCAAAGTTGTCTGCACTAAACAAAAAGATTAGCCTTTCTAAATTTTTATAGTTGTTACAAATTTTTTAAGAAATAAAAAGCGAATAACAAGGTTGATAATTATATAATACATCCTATTACAGTAATTACAGATGTCAATAAAACCAACTCGCCAAATAATTTTAAAAATATAAGAATATTTGAGAAACAAATTATTTTAAATTTAAACAGCTAACATTAAAAATCGAACATATGTTTAATGTGTGACTGTTAAGGTAATTGAAAATTAAGGACTTCATAACGTATATTTTTAATTATATTTATAATTACAACACTAACTTAATAATTCTCCTAATCAAGTATTAAGCCATTTAAGCCTTAAAAACTTCCTCAAAGTCTCTCCATCAAGTTTTAATGGACTAAAGATGTAATTGTTTGTTTCTTCTAATCGTTTCTCATTTGGCACTAGTCTTTTGCTTACAACAAATTCGCCATTTTCTTTCAAGTATCCAGCGCCCAAATCATCTTCAGAAGGCAATTCATCTGGTAAAGTAATTGGCGTGATTTTTATTAAGTGTTTTATTTTCCAGAGTTTTCCATTTATGCAAGGTTCATTTTTTACAATCGCAATTGCATTCAACTGAAAAAATTCAAATAATATAAAATACTTCTTAAAAATTATAATATTATGTATGCCTTAAACACACAACACCACTATTCAGGAGGCAAAATGATGAAATTAAACCACTAAAATTGTTTGTTAGTAACTAAAACAATAACAAACTACACCTGATAATGTAGAAAATCCTCAACATATCGAAAAATTTCTTTAAAATTTGGTTCAAAAATTAACTTTTGTAAACAAGACCCGGTTAACATCACTTACAACACACATGGGATTTTACAAAATCAAGATTTCTTTGTCAAATTTAGTACTATGATGTACTATAATACAATATATTTATTCTGAAATATAGCTGCATAGTATAGTATTAAAACAGATTTGGTTTATTAAAAAAAAAGTAAATAAGTTTACTAATATGAACAAACAAATTACGATTGAAGTAAAAAATGTCCTTCGCTTTGTGTATAGAAAAACCATTATGTAAATGAAAATAAAAACTATTTCAGTTACCAACTAGTATGTTAATTTTTGAAAACTTTATTTTATTAATTTGTTTTAAAGAAAATTTATCCTAACCAAATACTTTGTTATTCTCTTGAGCAAATGTGGATTATGAATTTATTAAACACGATAAAAGTCAAATAACAATAACAAAATTAACAATATCTTATTAACTATATGACCTTATGAACATTTTGGTTACAGTCAACCGTCTTCAAAGGCACGAAAGGTATTTCATAGCCATATTTTAATGTATTATAACATAATGCTCTATTCTGTAAAGAAACAAATAGTTTATAAAAGTGAGGGTTGTTTTCAAATTGATTTAAGGGGAAAAATCTTTTGTATATTTAATGTAATCTTAACTTACTTTTCCATCAATTCCCAGATCCCTAAGAATATCTTTCTGCCAATAAGGATTTCCTTTAACAGGCTTAATTCTGTGGATCATAAACAGTTGTGTTGGTTCATATGGTGGATCTACTTCTCCAGGTCTAAAAAATAAAAACATCATTCTTGAATTTTATAGTCCATTACGTTCGGTTGAATCTTATTAATCACTTAAACAATAGTTTATGACTATCCGAACTTTGAATTTAGTAAATTTGTTAAAACTTACTGAGACAGAATATTTTCGATCGCTATGTGCCGATCTTCATCAGTGTCTCTTTTTTTTATTATTTTATTAGTTGCCCAATTATTTGTGTCTGTTACCAATTGTAGTGTGATATCGTGTCCGATTGTATCCGCGAGATTTAGGTGGAGTTGGTATAACCTATAATTTAGAAAGTCTTTATTTTTCACACTGATGAAGATCGGCACATAGCGATCAAAAACATTCTGTCTCAGTAAGTTTTAACAAATTTACTAAATTCAAAGTTCAGATAGTCATAAACTATTGTTTAAGTGATTAAAAACATCATGTTTGTATAGAGACAATTATATATATAAGGAAAATTACAATTGTAAGATATCATCATGTTACATATACTACAGCTACAGCAATGTATACGTTAGTTAATAACATTGAAATGTTTGTAATAGTTTCCATTGAAAATGATTCATTATGTAATTTTGTTTATGGTTTATTTGTGGTTTTATGTATTTAAATTAAAACTTACACCCCAGTTCCTCCTAATTATTATTGCCCTTAATCGTAATATTGAATAAAGTATTTAAAATAAAGAAAGACAAAGATTAAACTAACATCAAAGTTTAGCGCTAGTAGTAACTAACTTTTTAATAACATTTTCACATAATTTCATATACATTCACTAAGATTGCTTATCAATGCGCCAGATGACATTTTTGGTAAAAAGTAATATTTTAGAATACAAATTTCCACTGGTCCAACAAAGGAAAAAGCCTAAGGAATATGTAGAGGTTACTACATGTTCAAAATTTAAAACTAGAAGATTATATCAAACATAAGTTCTTTAGTTCAGCAGTCTCTCTACATATGTGATTAAGGGTGAAGTTATAAAGAACAAGAAGATATAGTTAGAGAAACACCAATAAGACAAGACAAAAATAGATAATCAGTTGGAAAAAGAGACAACACTATTCATCATGTAAAAACAATTCTGTTGAAGAAAGTAAAATAAAAAATATAGTTTATAATCAATGTAACTCTCAATTTATTTATGAAGATATCTAATACAACAAATACTAAATGCCATGTATATCTTTTGGAAAAAACAAATGTTGTCAGTAAAGATTATAGTAAATATGATATACCTTGTTTCTAAAAATATTAAACATACTTCTATTAAATCTAGGTTTAAGCTTAAAAATGTCAAATTTTAAAAACACAGCCAATGATTTGAAAACAGATGGTTTAAATAAAAATCAAAGCAAAAAATAAAGCGTCCAACTTCAAACAACGTATCTAAATTACTTTTGAGAAGTGTTTAAACTCTTCAGGTGCTGAAATAAGTTTTTTGCCGAAACTAAATATATATAACACAATTATTTAAAGATGGTCCCAGCCCTACTATCTTGAACACTAATACTGAAATGACAGTTTTTTATCATTAGAACTGGTGTGACTATTTTAAGCTCCAAATAGACAATAGAATTTACAATAAATAATTTGTAGTTGTTGACATAATTGTTTATACTGTCTATGTATATTTTATTCAGTTAAAAAAAAGTAATAAACTTAGTCTTAATAAGGACAAGTGTTCAGTACTTCAGTAGTACTCCAATCGTTCAGTAATTAACCTCTAAAAAGCAACTGAGCTTGATTCAAAAATGATATGGAGGATAATTGATATAGTCTACATCATTTACAGAAATGATTCAATAACTGTAGGAAAGGAAGTCTGACTTTTGACCTTGTTTTAAGACAAATCATTGATCAATTTGTTTCAGGAGAGAGTTTTACTCCCAATTTTATTTTTAATGACGGCATGATTGCGTTCATTACCACATAGAGTTATACTATACAATAAAAATTATGAGGCTTTCAGCAAGATGAAACCTAAAACTCTATGATCCTACAGTAAAACAAAATGTAATTCATATATAATATAATATTCTATTTATAGTTCTGATAGGCTCGCTTAGCAAAAAAAATATAAATTTCCTATGTTATGGTAATTGGTGTTTGTGTTAGCTGTATCTAATGTGTGGCATAGATCAATATAGTTAAGACTTTATCAGTGAGGTCAATTGTGTGTGAGTCACAAACATTTGTATCGTAATGAAGCTCGTGTTAATGGCATTTGTTTTTCCTTTTTTTATACTTTGTTGCAATTTGTTTTGTTAAAAAAAAAAAAAACATTCATGGTAACAATGCACTATTATAAAAAAAAGAACATTGATTTCCATAACCTTATGCCTGTCATATACCATACCTTATGTCATCACATCTCATGTTAGTTGCACACAAATAGGGATAAGGTCTTTGACTTTAACAATTTTATAGCTTATACTAGAAGTTTTTTTTACTAGCATAGTACCCCTCTTTTTTATGGCTATAATTATAAATTAAACTAAGTGAATACATAGGGCTTACACTAGTGTAGCAAGTAAGCCCAATGTATTCACTTAGCTAAGTGTTTTTAATTATAGTTTAATCAGTGAATTCAAAATGATTACATCAAGCAACTTTTGTATGGGGTTGACATATATTTGTATTGATTTAATTTGTATTTGTTTTTGGGGTGAATTTAATTTACTGAAATTAAATTCCAATAAATATATCAAACTATAAACTTGCCGATTATTGTCTTGAAAAACCAAGCGAAGGAACTAACCCTGAAAGATGAATAAAAACAAACATTTACTATCACCTGTTTAAATGTGTTTAAAAGTGACTTTTACAGGTGATTATAAACCCGTTTGCTATCAGGTAATTAAGCCAAGTATATAATGGAGTATAGATAATTGAGTAAGGGAGTTTCAAAGTAAGTGGGACGGAGCCCTGGTGGAATTTTTAAATAAAAATAGGCCTAAGTATTAACCCTAAAAATGTCTATGTAAAATAACAGCTCAATGGGTCTAGTAGCTTTACGTAATTGAGTAACACACACACAGACACCGTTAGATTTTAATATAATAGTATAGATAGATTAAATCCCAAAAAGTATATCAAACTATAAATTTACCGATTATTGTCTTGAAAAACAAAGAGAAAAGCTTCTGCTTGTAACATAATATTTGTAAAGTATAACTAACTAGAAAAATGAATAATAACTAAAAGTTACTATCGGCTATTTAAATGTGTTTAAAAGTGACATTTACAGGTGATTATCAGCTGATTAAGCTATGTCAAGTATATAATGGAGTATTGAGGGAGTTTTCAAGGCCAATGGGGTGGTGCTCTGACGGAATTTCTAGATAAAAATTAGCCAATGAGCAGATGTTAGCCAGGGACCATATGAATGTCCATGTAAAATTTCAGGACATGTTTTTATGTGATTGAATAAAACACACACACGCTCGCGCGCGCGTGTTGAGTACGTTCATATGCATTCACGTCGAGATGCTTCTGGTTTTACTTTGTAAACAATCAGTTTTTTCTCAGATTGTTCTGTGAATCGGATGTGTTTCGTAACATTGCTGTATGATAAATTATTAATACTAGATCGAAGGTATTAATAGCAACCCTTAACAAGCTTGGCATTGTATAAACTTAATGGGTCTGAAAAAGGTTGATAATGGAAAGCCCTGATGGAATTTTTAAATAAAAATAGGCCTATGTATTAACCAGAGACCCTAAAAATGTCCATGTAAAATAACAGCTCAATGGGTCTAGTAGTTTCTATTTATTAACACACACATACACAGACACACTTAGATTTTTATGTAACAGTATAGATAACCAAATCTGTTCTAACTGGATCCTTTGTAGGTCCATTTCAATATAGCCATATAGTAATTGGTATAACACAGAGTAGTAATTACTAAAAATTTACTTTGTAGAGTGTCTTTAAAAAGTTAAACACAGGCCTCATTGCCAAACATAATGAATTACCATTTAGTTTATAAATTGTAATACTGTCAAGATAGCAGTGAAGAAAGTGTATAAAATCTTTCTCAATCGTATAGTCATTGGATAAATGGTTATATAACTAAACATTTGTCTACTATTGAGCATAAATATATATTGTTTATATCAAATAATTTTATACTGCTTTGAGTATGTTGATACATTAAGGTTATGTTTTACATTTTGCTGTTCCAAAAAGTTCTTTTGCCACTGTTTAATATATAAGGTAACCTTTTTTTAACTGTTCCTACATTGACTGAGATGCAAAAAAAAAGACTTAAAAAACTGTCAAACCTAATTTACAGTGTCAATACACATTTAAAGCCTATATAATCACAGCACAATTCTCTTGTTACTCTATGTATTATGTTTTTTTTTCATATGTCAACTAAATCTAAAGGTTCATGTGACTTCTATGCCATCAAACTTAAGCTTCATATCCTCTTTTTCGAGGATACCCCTAACTATATACATTTATTGTTTTCAACACTTCTCGTACTCTCATACTTACTCTGCTTCTCATCTAAACTCTTCCTTCTATGAGTGTCAAGATCGTATAACTGTATAATCAACTGTGGCGTAATGTTTAATTTCAATAAATGAAACCTCCATACCACAAATAACTTTTACCTTTATAAACAACAGAGTAGTTGTTACACTTGTTTGTATTGTCTTGGTAAAAAAAACCATCACTTACCGATTTATTCAGCAGCCGCGTTTTGCGCATTTTTCAATGCTGTGAATTACCGACAAGACTGTTGCTCAGGTGTGTTGTGTTGGTGTAATTTCCTGGTGTATAAAAACCTCAAGATGTACAATACAAAAACTGCAAGAGTACCGGTAGTTGTTTTATAAATTACCTCTGAGGATGATTCTTATGCAATTGAAATGTACACAAGGTTTTAAATAAAGGAAAAAGTTATTTGTGGTATAGAGGTTTCATTTATTTAAATTGTCAAGATCTTACTCAATTTCTCTTTATTTGTGTACTTAATTTCAAGGATTGTTTTAATCGCACATTTTAGTTGTTTTATGATGAAACTTTAGTTAAACTTAATGAAACCTTAGCTAACCCAAAAAAGAAATATTAGCAGAGACTTTTATTCTTTATTTTCAAATAATGTTTACTGAACATTTTTACATTGCAAAAGTGTATTGCCATGTTAGGACTGCATGGACATTTGAGTGTGTATACTCCACTCAATTCAAATATCTGCATCTTAAGACTTTTTCGTCATTGAATATTACACAACAAACTATTAATTAATGATTTTATTAAATTCCTTCTATTAGCTCACACTCCTGATATGTATCTTGTACAAATTTTCAATTGTTAATAAAATATGTTTTTATTCATCCAATCAAGTTCAAATGAATTTCTTTTAACCTATATTGGATGACAATTGATGTTAATAAAGTTTTTTCAAATATTTATTCAATAATTAAATTATAAAAATTTAGGGGACTATCGGGATTCGAACTATGAATCTTCATGTTAAAAGTCTACCACGCTTCGGCACTGCACCAAATTTCCAATAGCAAGAAATTAATTTCTCAAGACATATATGAACTTCTCCCTCATCTGGATGTTGTCAAAATCTTCACTGTAGAATCTTATACTGTTGCCATAGTTACCACAAATCACCATAAATAGTGCTGTAAGGTTAAAAGTGAATGAAACAAATAGAATAAACAAACTGGAAATAAGCAAACAATTCTAATCTTTTTCTTTCTTGACCTCAGTAGGAATTTACTTTTTTTTAAATTGTTATATTACTTGTATAATTCAGTAACTTTTAGCAATATATTAATTACATTAAAATTGTTATGCTCCAACATCATTTAGTATGTTTCATATCTGCAGACCCTCACAGATCTGCCTTTTAAATCTATTTGTGTGATCAGGCAAATTCAAAATGAATTTAATTTTACTCTATGAATCTTTCTTAGTATGGCACATGAAATAAAAGTCAGCAAACATTGATAGTCCTGAGTGGGCAAGAGGGGTTTTCACCAACTAATAGAGATGGAAAGCAGTCCATTGCCTATCCTTCTCCCGCTTCTAAAATTATTTCTATCATGGGGGTGGTTGACTTTACAGATCATATGATCATAGTATTGTCGCTATGTAGGATCAGCACTAATTTCTATTTTAAAATATTATTTAATATTCAGGGAACATAATTTTGTTGTAAATTATAATAATAATTATAAACAATATTTATTTTATTCTAAAAAAAAATTGTACATTTAAAAAATAATAAAAATGAAAGTATATTCAAAAAGTTAAAATACATAAAACCTTTTATTTTTTTAACTATTGGCAGAAAGTTGTACGTAGTTAACTTTCTCTCCAAAGCATCATGCAATCCTACAATGATAGACTTGATTTGGGCCTCATACACAATATTTTAAACTATTGTTAAAAATTCATAACACAACGTAAAAAAATATATAACAATATACATATCACTGCTTTCACAATAAAACAGATCCTAAATGTTTTAAAATATGACACGTAAATACCAATCACCAACTCTGAAATTAATTTTGTCTTTTTAAAACTGATAAAATTGTTTTCATTGTTACATAACATAATTTTTATTAAATTAATAAATACTATGGAATTGTAGCAGCAATTCCTACTTCTTATATATTACAATAAAATGAAATGAAATATTCGGTGTTAAATACTATTTATTAGTTTAAGTATACATTAATAATGTCATTCAAATACCAATAAATGCTAGAATCCCAATATTATTGGTTAGTAAACAATGTGTTTTGTGTACCTATTTAAATCATTGTTTATTTTCCCTAGTGGGCTTCGGTTTCCTATTTGAATCCAGGCGCGTATCCAGCGACTTGCTTCGGGGGGGGGGGGGGGCGATTGATGCATTATAAATATAATATGTGTGTGTGTGTGTGTGTGTACCCGCGTGTGCACACATGTAAAAATATAGAACAGAAAAAGTTCTTTCTGCGCTTGCGTTAAAAATCGGTAGGGTGATCAAGATTCGTAGCAAATTAGACTTTTTAATAAATAATTATTCCAGTTTCTATAACACTTATGGCTAGAGAATATTATTAATTTCATAAGCTATTATTATAAAAATGGTTTATTAATTAATATAAGCAGTTATTCTTCCAACACGAACAATTCCGGAGTCAACTGGGAATATTACGCTTGTAAAATTACGTATTGAAAATCATATGTTCGAGACTAAGCTTCACTAGCGCTATCTGTTGTTCAAATGTTTAGACGTTTACGAGGGTATGCCGAGGGAACACGTCACATTTTCAAATTAAAATTTTATTTTTTATTTACAATAAAAGACGAATTAACTTAAGTAAAAGTCTAATTTAATAGAAAGTCCTAATTTAATAATATATTGTCGATTTTTAACCAAAAGTTTTTGAGGGTTGGGGGGCGATCGCCCCATTGCCCCTCCCTTGGATACGCGCCTGGAATCTTAATATCTCAAGGTGCTCTTGCTCTACTTAAAGCTACTTATAATTGTCCCATGACTGAATACTGTGTTTCCCAAATAGATACCAATTTTTTCAAAGGTTTTCCCTGATTATTGTCATTTTAAAGGTAAGCCTTATTAGCAATTCAGTCCTAACGAATGGAAAAAAGCATATTTTTATCTGTTGTTATTAGTTTTATTCTTGGAAGAAATAGTATAAGCAGTAGCTTGACCCTAGTTTTTGCTAGTAACTATTTCCAAGTATAATGATTTTACCAACATAGCTCTCACAATTAGTCTTACTCCATTTACAAAATTGTATGGAGGTATTCCTGGTGGTGTTATTGAATTTAAGCCAACACTATTCTGAATCACATAATTTCAATTATTTAGAGAGTGCCTAAAATTGTATATATGTTCATCGTCCTGCATTTTAATGATCCTTAATCTTCCTCTCCACCCCCATTCCTAAAGTGTACAAACTCTCGGTCTTCCCCCATTACAATTAATTTCAACAATTTTATTTAAATTGAACACTAAAACTAACAAACATTACCAATAAATTACGCAAAGATCTTGTAAATTATCTTTCTACAATAATCTTATGCAAACTTTCAGCCTTCCTTTATTATATACTTTTCAACATTTCAATTAAACAGAGCATTAAATAAATAAACGGTAAAAATATAGTCTTAATGACGGTTTTTTAAATTTTTTTAAATTACTTGTTTTCTTGTGTATAGCGTGAACCGGCTGCGCGGCAGCTACTGAGCACTGCACTAGTAAAAGTCAGTTTATTTTGATACTAAACTTAAAATCTAAATATTTAACTTTTGGTTATAATTTTATACAACATTACTATATACCTACATTCAAATATACGTATGAAGTATCCAGCCAGGATAGATTTGGTTATAATTTTATTATTATTATTTTTTTTTTTCCAGGCACGGTCGATAGCCGTGACATTGTCCCTTAAAACCACCTTTAAACTACCTCGAAGGTCGTAACGTACATACAAATCGCTCAACTCATCACAATCAAGCAGGATATGCTTGATTGTAATATTGCTATTACAAAACGGACATAGTGGTGGATCCTCATGTCGCATCAACCATCCATGCGTTAACAAAGAGTGGCCGATGCGAAGTCGAGTATCCACCACTTCCTCCCTACGATTTGAACGAACAGATGTCCTCCATGGTCAGACGGTATTTTTGATGTCCCTCAGCTTGTTTCTATTTACATTTTGCCATTCTTCATTCCAAACAGAGAATAGTGTAGTTTTAACTTTGCATACAAAATCTGATGCCATCACACGTTGTGTCGATGGCAACATACCTGTAGCTATTTTTGCACCTTCATCTGCTTTAGTGTTTCCGAATATTCCACAGTGACCAGGCACCCAGAGAAATGACACCTCGACACCTCGCAATTGGAGCCTGTGTATAGAGCACAAGATGTCTCCAACTAAAGGGTTCTTAGTGTACATTTCCTGAATAGCCTGGAGAGCACTTTTGGAATCACAACACACAAGATATTTAGATTTTACAGACGGAATTGATCTTAAAGCTTGGAAAATTGCATAAAGTTCTGCAGTAAAAACACTACAGGCTGAGGACAATCCGTAAGTGAAAGTTTGTCCTTCCATATAAAATGCACAACCTATCCCATTGTCCAGTTTTGAACCGTCTGTGAATATAGTCACAGTATGTTGGTGAGTTTGTTGAATCTGCAAAAACTCCTGACGATAAATAACGTCAGGAGTATTGTGTTTTAGGTACATGGACAATGAGAAGTCACATTTTGGCTTTTGTATTGTCCATGGAGGGATGTAGCATGATGTTCGTTCGAATATAGGAGGATGTTCTAAATTTAGATTCCTAAAAATGCGCAACATTCTTATTCCGAAGGGTGCAGTTGAACGTTGACGCACATTGTAACGACCCTCGAGGCAGTTATCAAAAACTGCTTTGAATGCCGGATGTTTAGGTTTACTTCGAAGACCAGTGTGATATGAAATTTGTAGCATTTGACGTCGCATAGAGAGAGATGGTTCTCCAGCTTCAACTAGAAGGCTGGAGATTGGGCTTGATCTAAAAGCACCAGTAGAAAGTCTAAGGCCAGCGTGATGTATTGAATCCAGGAGTTTCAGAACCGTAGGTCGAGCAGATGAATAGGCTATACAGCCGTAATCTATGCGCGATCTTACAACGGCGGGATAGAAACGGAGCATACACGTTCTGTCTGCTCCCCAATTTGTACCACTTAGAACTCTCAACATATCCAATATCTTGCCGCACCGGGTCCTCAAATCACGCACATGCGGATTCCATGAAAGTCTTTTATCAAATAAAAGACCCAAAAATCTCACATTATCCGCGGTTTGAAGCCGCGTACCATCAAGATAAAGAATAGGTTCCTGATGTTGCCTGCGACGACTAAATGCTATACACTGGGTCTTCGAAGCCGAAAACTTGAAGCCTGTAGATTTGGTCCATTCTTGCAATTTATTAATTACTAATTGTAAGGATCTTTCCGCTGTTGCCATACTTCTAGCAGCCATATATATACAAAAATCTTCTACAAACAGGGAACAGTGGACCGGTGACTGTACGTTTGAAGTGACGCTGTTAATGGCAACAGCAAACAGCGTCACACTCAAAACGCCACCCTGTGGTACACCATTCTCTAGTTCGCAACGATCAGAATATATGCCTCCTAGACGTACACGGAAAGTCCTGTTATTCAAATAATTTTGTATAAAAGCAAGAATGTTACCTTGTATACCCCATGATTTCAATACGTTCAAAATTCCTCTTCTCCATGCCATGTCATATGCCTTCTCAAGGTCGAAGAAAACAGCTACCAGTGTTTGTCGTAAGATGAAGGCATTTTGTATAGCTGACTCCAACAAAACCAATTGGTCAACTGATGAACGTCCTTGTCTGGAACAACACTGAACGTTAGAAAGAAGTTTGTTTGTTTCTAGATACCAGACAAGACGATGGTTGACCATCTCCAGTAGTTTGCATAAGCAGCTGGTCAGAGAGATGGGTCTGCAACTACTGGGATTAGTTTTGTCCTTTCCTTGTTTTAGAAGATGAATTATTGTCGCTTCTAACCATGCATCGGGAAAACCCTGCTCCTCGAATATACGGTTGTATATCCGATGGAGAATTAGTTTTGCCGACGGTGGTAGATTTTTAATCATGGAGTATACAATATCATCCAGGCCTGGAGCTGAATCCTTCGTTGATGAGAGAGCTGACTCTAGTTCGTCGATAGAGAAATCGATATTCAAACAAGAATCTCCAGACAATCCAACTGTGAAAGGTAAGGCTTCCTGTTTACGTTTGAACACCTGGAAAGCGTCCTTGTATGCAGAAGATGAAGAATGTTTTGAAAATGATAACGCTAGCACATTGGCAATTTCCTCAGAGTCCGTGGTCAAAACACCATCCGAATGCCTTAATGAAATTAATGGCATCGGAACGGAAATTTCTTCCATACTGTGGATGGAGCTGTAGTTCTTGTAATTGAGCCAATGTACTACGACCATGATTCTCGTTTACTTTGCCTAAATATTTACCGTGCTTTCGCACGGAAGATTTTATATTTTTCCAGGTTTTCACTCGTTGGATGTCTCTTGAACTGGTTCAAAGCTTTTCTCCGTTGACGAAGGATCACAGTGCACTCATCATTCCACCACGGAACAGGTGGTCGTCGTGGTTTGGATGAGGTTTTCGGAATTGCCTTTCCGGCGGCATTCAAAACGGTTTTTGTAAATGAATTGACAATGTCATCAATGGGAGCCAAGTAATCCACGTCCAGTGATTCTAGATCTTGTGAAAATTGTTCCCAGTTGGCTTTTTTTAGGATCCAACGGGGATGTCGAACACAACAGGGTGAGGAGTCACACAAAGAGATCTCAATAGGAATGTGGTCACTACTGTAAAGATCAGGCAATGCTGACCATTTTAGCCTTGTAGAAAAGACAGGACTGCATAATGACAAGTCTACAGCTGTCCATCCGCCTGTTGACGCTGCTAAATGTGTCGGAGAACCGTCATTTAGCAGGTATAAATCCAGTTCCGATCTGATGCTTTCGATCAGATTACCTCGCAGGTTGCATTCTGGGGAACCCCATGAAACATGGTGGGCATTGAAATCGCCCACTAATAAAAACGGAGTCGATAACTGATTTATAAGGTCTACAAGATCTATCTGTTGCAGGTTGTCACTTGGTGGGAGGTAGACACAACAGAGAGTGAGTTTGCATGGAACAGCTGTTTGAATTGCTACTGCTTGTAAGGGAGTTATTAAGTTCAGAGAAACGGCGTCGACACAGTCACGGGCTAGAATGGCTACGCCACCTCTAGCTCGATTTTCTGTAACGAAGTCCGATCTGTAAACTGAATACTCCCTTAGATAGAGATTGTGCGATTCATGGAGATGTCTCCTGAATGCAAATGTACATAGGGGACACATCCCTTACAATTAATTTGAGATCCTCAATGTGACTTTTAACACCGTTAATGTTCCACTGAATCACGGATTGTTTAGGTGTGGACATCGTATTTTAGTGAAATGGATTCACCTGGCTCTCATTGTTGGCATTAAATGTTAATTTACCTGGAACGTCAGGAGACGGTTCAGGCAATGTATCATCGGATTCCATCACCGCTATTGCAGTGGTGGAACTCGAGGAATTTGTATGCTCTGGAGGTGAGATGGAATGGGCCCCTTCTTTGGCCTTTGCTTTTTTTTCCCCCAACTTTAATTGGGGCATTCTTTTTTAAAATATCAAAATTTGATTTATTTTTCCTACTCTCTGACGTTACGGACTTAACGCTTTCAGACTTATTAATTGTTCTAAAAGTCTTTCCTTTGTGGAGAGATACCTGTGCAGGAATGCCTGTATCGTCTAATTTGCTACGTACTAGCAGATTACTCGGCGTAGTCGCTGGTTGTACTACACTTACTGAAGGTCCACTTGTCACTAAAGACAGAAAGCGTGCAACCTGCTCAGTAAGGGCTTCAATTTTTCTGGTAAGGTTTGCGCAGTTGGCACAGGACGACTTCGTAGCGCTCGCGGAAGCAGCATAAGTTTTATTGACAACATTTGGTTGGGAAGCTTTAAAGATCTTCTTAGCTTCAGCAAATGATATCCTCTGGTTAGCCATAATGCCAAGGATTGCTTTCTCCTCCTTAAAGTGAGGACAGTTGTAAGATCGCGCCGGATGATCGCCCCCACAGTTAGCGCACTTCGGGGGGTTGCCGCAATCTTTTTCATCATGGCCTTCAATGCTACACTTGCCGCATACACCCTGTTTAGAACACGCAGAACTAATGTGCCCAAAACGCTGACACTTGAAGCATCGCCGAGGGTTAGCTACGTAAGTCCTCACTGACAGCCTTTGATAACCTGCATTAATATATTCTGGAATCTCTGGTTTCCCAAAAGTTAGTATGAAAGAGGCTGTTTTAATTTTCTCGCCTTTTTCAGATTTCATAATAACTGCAACATCTGTGACAGACTGTGACGAGAGTTCGGCCTTGATTTCATTTATTGGGACGTGCATCAGGTCCCTACATGTAATGACCCCCTTAGAGAAATTCAACGATCTATGGGGAGCCACAGACACCTTGACTTGGTCGAAGAAGGAAGTCGTTTTTAAAAGAGATCGGGTCTGTTTTTCACTACTAGTAGCAACAAGCAGTGTCCCATTTCTTAATTTGTTTATAGATGAGACAGGACTTCCAGCACAGGCAGTAATTGCCAAGAAACGGAGAAACCCTGGACAAATCCTTTCCATCTTCGGCACTAGAAATTACCAAATATTTGGGCGATGGCAATGCTTGTGACGTTGCCACCATCAACTTCTTTCTCAAATCGTCACATTTAGGCTCATCAGGTGAATCCTGACGAGTCCTCTTTAAGCTCAAACAATTTGACTTAGTTTTAGGATCCATAGATTGCTTTTAGCCAACCATCGTGTCTGGCGTTACGGGCGAGACTATAGGAACGGGTACACCCTTGGATCACTTTCGATCATTTCAAATCTCCAGAACTCTGGAGCCTATAGTATTCTCCTTAGCTCGACTGGATGGGCATCAATCGAGAACTCGTAATACTGTGCACAAGCTCCGACACCTGTGCACTGCGGACACTCCCTGACCAAGGACCGAAGCGGCTGGTAGACCAGAAACCGCGCTTACGTCTTCGGCAGAGCAAGCTCATATCAGCGTCCCAGACCAGAGTTTGTCAAGCTCTGGAATTTTCAGCACTCCCGACGCGCAACGGTTCTGACCAGTCAAAATTCCCTAAGAGAAGATGTAAGTGTTGAAATGTGTATAGATTGTGTTGGTGTGTGTATGTGTGTGTGTATGCTTTATGAGTGGTGTAGTGTTAGGCTAGGGTACCGCGAGGGACGCCAAATCCCTCGTAGGTGCGGCTAGTCCGCACCCCCCTGCGGGCTTTAATTTTATTATCTACTTCACGATAGATACCTTTACCTTTAATTTTTTACATGAAAAAAAAATGATATTCGTGTTCTACACAAGAAAACGAGTGTTAATTTAAAAACAAAAAAAATTTTAACCAAGGTCATTAAGATTATATTTTTACCAAATAAACAATCAAATTCACATCATCTGATTAATCACTATCTGCCATATAGGGCTTACTTATTAATAAACCCACTTTAGTTATATTTCCATTATGGTTGGATTTAAAACAGAATAGGATTATACGAGTGGGTATTACGGGCTTCTGAGCGTATAGGAGGCTCACATCTTGCTGCATGGGTGAGCCTTGTTACCAAGTCGTAGTTAAACTTCCGTTCCTCGCTCAGTCTTAATCTAGCTGTGGTGTAGTGAGTCACTAGTGGTGTAGCTTGCTTCGTTCTGCAGTTTCAGCTTTGCTTCCTTTCAACAATCTTTTTCAAAACACAGAATGTTTTTAAATTCCTTCTATTACCTCACACTCTCCTATATATATATATATATATATATATATATATATATTAGATATTCTATATATTCTATATATATATATATATATATATATATATATATATATATATATATATATATAAAATACGCAAAACGATCGTGAATCGATTATTATACCATAAGTTACACAAATAATGACCCCGGTTAATGCAATTCACAAATAATCTTTAGAGGACAAAATAAATACAGAAAACAATTTAAAATGTCGATGTGTTTGACGGATTATATCATGTACATTTATATGTCTAACTATTTACCATACGTACATAAGTATATGTCAAACGTAAGTATGTATGTATATATGTAATTTCCTTTACACATAATACTTTTACTTTTTAACAAAGAAATCTGTCACTTTCGTCTGTTTTTTTTGTGAGCATTGATTTAGCTTTAATGTGTTATCTAAGTTTCTTGAGAACCATTTTGTCGCACAGTGTCTACTTGTGTCACGTGTGTCACAAAGCCATAAAGATCGATAATGTATATGACAGACATGGATAATGCTTACGTCACATCCTAAACTATTTATAGCCGAGATTAGCTGACATTTGTTTACAATCTTATGATACACATTAGGTTTTCGGGCGTCCAAGCATTTTGTCATTGTCTCTTATATACAGTAGTCTGCTCGCCCCTTTTATTTAGCTGGCCAGCGTCGGGATGCTTCCCTTTCAATGTAAAAATTAGTACTTACATATTTACATACCTATTCCCTTCATCTTAACTTCTATTAAGCCTTATTTGTATTTAAATCGTAATTCACCATTTGGAAATTTAAACACATGACTCTGATTGGAATAAAAATTGGATATTTGTAAAACAATGGCAGACCCCGGATAATCCGCAAACCGGTTAATCCGCCCACAGATAATCGGGAGTTTACTGTATATATATATATATATATATATAACTTTTACAAATTTTCAATCGTTAATAAAATACGTTTTTTTTCTTCCAATCAAGTTCAAATACTCGTACATTTTTTAAACCTATAGTTGATGACAATTGATTTTATACTATTATTCTTTATTGACTCAGTAGTTATTTTTTTTCATGTAATATTACTATCACAAAATTATAGAACATGGTACGTTACTACAAACAAATGGTACCTAGTAGCTGACACAAACTCTCTCACATTAACACAAAAGATAAAATGTTCTATTTTTAATAATACTAGAGAACCTTCAAATTATCTAGTTAAATACATTTTAATTTATATGTAAAAATGTAATTATTTACATAACTTAAAATTATTTTTATGAAGAAATACTTAAAAATATATGCATACAGGAACAAAAGCCGCAATCTACATACGAGTATAGGCCTGCAGTACTCGGCAAAAACGTGACGCGCAGCGTTTAAAAACTTTTCACTTTACCAATTTATTGGCAGAAAACCAAAGGTCCTACCAACATGAAATAAAAAGAATAATAAAATCTAACTAATTATCTCAAACTTTTATGCTTACAAAAAGTTTTTAAGCAACAAGTACGAAAAATTGTTGCTTCCTAACTTTTTTATGTTTGTTAAAGTACAACTCTTATTAAATCTAATTTTTTAACGTTCTTTCAAACAAAATATTACCTCTATGGTTTAATATTCTGAATGAGGGAATCATGCTGCTTATACATGCCAGGTTTCAAAATTTAATTCCCACTCTAAGTGCTTTAAACCTTGATTTAAGTGAAAGTTTTTATTAAGTTTTGTACGATGCACGGCGCGGAATTGGAGAAATTATGATCTGACAACACCGCATCCCTAACCTACCACAAACCCATTCCTAATCTACTTTAAATCAAAGTATAGAAAATCTTTGCCTTTATCAAGGCCAGTGAAGTGAAGCCCCAGTAATTTTTGACTCATCTGATAGTTTTCCCACGGTCTTTAGCTCTCAAACTTTAAATTGAATCTAATTAACTATGTTATCATGTTCTTTCCCTGAGAAATTTCATGGGGGCCTATTCGCTTATGAAATTAAAAATATAGATTACACCTAACAATGATCATGTCAAATTTATCTAGAACTGTCATAAAAATTGTTTATGTTTATTTTTGTTAGATGATAGAAATGGTGCTTCGGATTTAAAAGGTTTCTTGTTCTTTCGCTTTTTAATACGTCAGAGATACTTCTGTAGTTTTAAATATTTAACTACATGTTGCTTCATGTGCTTAATATTTATTGCTAGGCTCCTCTCAACTTCTTAGTGTTTCATGGAGTTGTAAACGTTAGCTACGATTTTTCTATTTTAGCTATAAAGTATTTTCCTTCCACTGACGTTCTTAATTGAATGTCCAGCATCTATGTATTACTAAAAAATTTTTTAAAAAACGGTAAAGAATAATGTACGGAATAAATTTACTCACTAGACTGGACAGGGCCAAGTAAACACAGCATAGGGATTGTGGGAGACTTTTATGTGTATGAACAGGGCCTGATAAACACAGTCAGCAACAAATGTCAAGGAGGAAAGATAGCGTGGTAATTCCTCAACAATTAATTCATAAGTATGGTGATATTTAATGCAAATTTTATCTCCTTTTTATCATTTTTTACTTCAAAAATTACTCTATTATTTATTAAAAAAGTTTGGTTTGGTTTTTCTTTCACTTATCATAAAGATTTAATTGGAGTGTATAAAGTGAGGTTATATCAGAAAATATTTAATTCAAGTTTTAACTATAATAATGGTATATTGCATTTATAATAACATTATTCTACTTCAGAATGTATTTTCGGTACTTATATCTATTGCATATTTACCTTTATCAATTTCACACAATACTCAAAAAAAAAAAACATTCTTGGCTATGTAGAAAAATCCCAAAGAACACGAAAAAATACATATTTTATCTTACTTCACAACATGCATTAATTTATAAAATCAACGTTTATTTAAAAAACAGATCACTATATTTACACTATGTAGCTGGCTGGGGAAATTAACTTAGACCCAATTCTTTTGAATTGTTCTTAAAAAAAGACGTCTTATGGGTCGATTCCTTAAACTGAACAGGGATCTAAATTCACTCATTCACTTGACCGTCAATAGTCAATTGGCACCATTCCTCTTAGCTCCAATAGAATTAACAATTAGTTGAAAATAAGATAAATCTCCTACAACGGTTATAATCATTTAACAAAACTTTAACTGCTCTATTGCCATGTGTAACATATTTTTTTAACAGACATAACTTATTGGTGGAATTATATGGCTAATATTAATTTTTTATGAATCTCCTGATTTTCATTAATTTTTAAAAAGTAGATGTGAGTGTTTTCAAGATATATTATTGTACTAAAAATTGTAGTTATTAAAAATGTATACCAGGAGATAAGTTTTCTGATTTAATATGCAAGTAAATTTGCTATTATGAACTAAACTATTAGTTAGTTTCCAAAGTGAATGAACCGGTTCTGCTCTATTTACGTAAAAGTATCAGTATTTATTTTCCGTGCTGATGTGTACGATTTTAGCAAACAAAATCATTCCGGTGGACACAGAAAGTCATCAGGGTTTTTCCCTATACAAAAACTCTCGCTCAGAGTAATAAATCCCATTTTATTAATTAGTGTTGGGTATAAAAATTCAGTGCAGAGTAGTATGAAGTATTGCACCCGCGTATCTTCGGCTCGCCGTATTACATATACATATATTTAAGTATACCTATAAAGTCTCCAGTTAAGATAGATTTGGTTGTAAATTTATAAAACATTACCTAATTAGACATCTACTTATGTGGAGTAATACATTTTGCCAGGTGACATCTCGTAATCTCTATTCTAGCCATACATGTGTACATTTGGTTAAACGTATAAAATTACAACCAAATCTATCCTGACTAGATACTTCATAGGTTTATAAAATTAACCTTCCGTGTAATAACAAACAAAAATTATGAATACAACTTCAAGACATGTTTTTGAGATTCATTTTGGTAAAAATATAGTCTTAATGTCGTTGGTTTAAATTTTGTTTTTTTTTTGTTTTTAAATTACTTGTTTTAATGTGTAGAACACGAATATCAACTTTTTTTGCGGAAAATACAGAAAGTTACTTTTTTTCACATTTTATATGTTAGGTTATAATGGCATGTATAGCATAAACGAGTCTTATTGATATTGTTAAAATATTTTTAAAATTTTTAATTACTCATTGTAATGTGTAGAATACTAAAATTCACTTTTTTCCGCAGAAAATACAAAAAGTTAATTTTTCTGCAACTTTTTTATGTTAGGCTGTAATAGCATGTAGAGCATGAACCGGCCTCGCAGTACACTACTGACAGCATACTGCACTACGTCAAAGTCAGTTTATTTTAATACTAAACTTAAAATCTAAATATTTAACTTTTTGTTATAATTTCATACTTCATTACTATATACCTACATTAAAATATACCAACGAAGTATTCAGTAAAGATAGATTTGGTTAGTTTTATACAATATTACTATATACCTACATTAAAATATACCTATGAAGTATCAAGTCAGGATAGATTTCGTTATAATTTTATGCAACATTAATATCTACCTATATTAAAGTATACCTACAAAGTATCCAGTCAGGATAGATTTGGTTGTAATTTTCTGCATCGGCAATAAATCTAAATATTTACCAAAATTATAACCAAATCTATACTGACTGAATACTTTGTAGGTATATGTTAATATAGGTAGATAGCAATATTGAATAAAATTACCAAATCTATCCTGACTGGATACTTCGTAAGTATATTTGAGTATAGGTATACAGTAATGTCGAATAAAATTACAAATCTAGACATATTGCAGTGCGCTGTAGCTATACTGTAGCTTTAGCACCCGGTTCACGCTATAGGCCTATATAACTTTACAACTTAACATTTAAAATGTGAAAAAAAGTAATTTTCCGTATTTTCTGCGGAAAAAAAATTTATATTCGTTTTCTACACATTAAAAAGAGTAATTTAAAAACAAACAAAAAAATTTAGATTCAACATCATTAAGACTATATTTTTACCTTCATTTTATATGCATTGTATTGGGGGGGGGGGGGTGGTCAATTTGCAATACCAGCACTATTAGCACCACTTATGGGGGGAATTACAATTTTCCAAAATTTATAATTTTTGTGGCGTGATCGAGTTGTAATAATTTTTTTCATAACCCTGATGACTTTCTGCGTCGGCAGGTATAATTTTTATCGCTAAAATCGTACAAGTGGGTAGTGTAATAAATACCAAAGTATCATGTTGCTCTTCTAATATATTACACTATAGTCCAAATTTCATACCTTGGAAAGTAAGTAGTTCCCCCAGATCTAACCGCACCTGTCCAACTTTTAACTCTGTGGGTTTTAGTTCCTGGTGATTTAGTTTTATGCCTATAAATTTGTATTCCCAAATTAGTTCTTAGGTTAGCCAAAGTACCAGATAAAACTGAGGCAGATTGAAAAAACATTTTATTGTTTAATTAACACACTTTTTTCCAACAAAAGATATATAGTTCATAACATTTAGATAGATATAAACTATTAACTTTGAAAGAAAAACAATAGCACACAGATACTACAGTTACAAAAATACTATTTCACAATTTACACAGGTGTATTCTGTTCTGTCTGTGCGCAATACCAAAACGAAACAACAGTGAAAACATATATAATATATAGACTATGAGACAAAGAGGTTTGTCTCATAATTTTCCAAAATATATATATATATATATATATATATATATCTGTGTGTGTGTGTGTGTGTGTGTGTGTGTGTGTGTATGAGAGAGTGTGTGTGTGTGTGAGAGAGAGAGAGAGTGAGTGTGTCATTAAATTAGTGTCACTATAAGTACAAAGTATATTTTTAGTTACCAATGCTCTCTACCAGTAGACAGTACGTATTGCGTCTACCCCACTGTTATTCAAGTACAAGATAAAAAGATTTATATAGCTATATATTCTTTCTCTTTCACCCATATTACTTGATCTAGAAATGCACTATTTCCTTCTACAAACAGATATTGTATCAAATTTATATATAAGTACTTCAGCGAGTAAAAAGTAACAGAATTTTTTTTATATGTCAAAAGAGTTTCTTACAGAAATATTATTGTAAAAGAAGGCACCCATTTCATTTATCTATAAAACATTATATAACAATCAGGTATTATAACCTTACAGAGAACCATTTAAAGCAATTAGTTTTACTAATCACTTTAACATTAGTTTATGACTATCCGAACTATAATTTATTTTGTAAATAGTAAAAATTTACTGAGACATATGGATTTTGATCGCTCCGTGGCGATCTTCATTGGTATTTAATATAAACGTGATTAATATCTAATATCATTAACAAGATGGAAAAGAAATTGATCTTTGATTGGTAAAATTCGAAGTTGTACAAATTGAACGCTTCTGTGTATGTATAATTTTTTTAATCGACATTGAAAGTAAATATTTGTAAATAAATTAATTTCTTATAATTTTTAAATAATAGTAGATAAATTTTATCTGATTTGTTTTGGATAATTAATATAGACTACACAAAAAAAACGCTTTAAACTGCAAATCTCTCTTAGTGAACTCCTCGTACTTAAATATTGACCTTATTTAAACAAAATTAACAGGATACACTTTTTATACAATTATTTTCTATAGGAGTACTTTAGATTTCGTAGAAATTGTCTCAGGAATATTTTTACCGACTGAGATAGTATCAATTATATTGTCACTGAACACTTGTAAATATTTACAAACTTGCCTATAGTAGCATTTATATTTGTTGAGGACGGCCGTTTTGGTAGATGAATACCGAGTTACGGTCTGAGTTGACAATGGGACACATCTATGGAATCAAGAAATATAATTATATTTATTGTATTCATGCTGTAAATGGCCTGTGGACGTGCAGCAACTGTTCTTTATCTGTGCATTTTGCCTGTCAAGCCAAAGACAATTATGAATTAGGCTTATTTTTACTACCATACATAGTGCTATTCTGCTATTGATTGTGTGTGATTTTAGATACGTTTTACTGTTTTTTCTATTAAATTTTGAAATTAATACTTAAAATATATATTTGAGAAAAAGATGAACCTACGTTTAATACAACTGTGATATTTAAAACTACTGTTGATGTTAGTAGTTAATATTATAAGTATCTAATTTATAAATTTTAAGGAAAAGGGTGTTTTTTTTTCTTAGAAATCAAAAGTAGTGCTTAATAGTATTTATGTACACTAATTTTAAATTCCTAATTAATGATAAGAAATCTAGAAAGTACTTTTTATAAATCTCAGATAATCCATGTCATTAAAATAAAAAGCAAGTAAAACCTTTCCCAATATTAACCATGATTTAGTCGAAATGTAAATATTAAAGTATTAACGATTGTAATAAATGTTACTAACATGTTGACCAATTTGTCTTATTGCCAAGATGTTTCATATTTGAAGATAATTTTAGATTTGTATATAATTTAGGGTCTGATCATGGAATATAAATTATGATTATTTTACTTTTCAGTAGTTCTATAGGTCAACTAAACACATTATTTTAACTGTTAGTGGTAAGTTTTGCACATTTCTTTTTGGACTAATAGGCATACATCTGCATTCTTTTCTGTTTAATTTCTTTACATTGGCACCATTCTTGTTATGCTCCAAAATATCTGTATTCACAATTTTTACAAAATATTTCTGTGCTTTTGTTGAAGAAATAGATAACATAATTAAAAGAATTTAATGAGACAAAACGTGATTCACTAGTTTGGCCGTAATACTAGGTTAATTGACTAGGTGCAAAGTCTACATCATGGGTAGGTTAACCATAGTAGTTCTCTAATTATTTAGTCTATACAACATTATTATTGGTAATTGTTTACTTTAGCCACATGAGCGATATCTGCCGAAACATTTTACTGGCCGATGCAGAAACTTGTAACAAATATAAACAAAAATAATAAAACCTTTACTGACGTCCCAAATAATTACGATTTTGGAAAAAAATTTTTTATCTCCATTGTCACATATAACCTTACAAATTCAATGTTTTTCCTTGATTTTGTTTACCTTGAAACTAGCAAAATGCATCGAAAATTATTTACATTTTTTCATTACCATGAAAGATTAATTTTGTATCACATTTTTTTTGGGACTACTTTTTATATTTGTTGATTCCATCTTCACGTGATCTACTAGTTTTCATTAAACAATTATAAATATTTATAAACTTGCCTATAGTAGCACTTACTTATATTTGTTGAGGACGGCTGTTTTGGGAGATGTGTCCCATTGTCAACGGCCGTTCTCAACACAGTCTTCAATTTTAGCAAAAAAAATTATACTGGGCAATGCAGAAAATCATAAGGGATACAGAAATATTTTTTTTAAACTGGAAAATTAAAATTCTCCCCCCCCCCCACAGCACTCGTAAAACATTACTAATTTAACGTGTTAGCCTAATTTTTTTGATGTTGCATAGTGATTTCTATACAATTTAAAAAATTATAGAACTTACACCACACAAAGGGTGTTGAACTGATGTGTTAAAGTTAATCAGAAAATTTAATTACTGAAATCTTGTTGCTGTTCATGACAAGCTGGTTGTTAATTCTTATTACACTTTTGCTATTACTTACGACCAGACTTTTTGTTAACTAAAAGATGTTAAATTGTTAACTTACACTTGGAGGAAACGTTTTCGTCTTACGACTTCTTCAGCCTCGTATTTTTGCCCTTTAGGAATGCTGCAGTTGCGCTCCCTCGATACCATTATTTTGGAAGTTAGAAGTAATGTGATCGAAGAGTATTTGTGATCTGTGCATGTATAAATGTACAAACACTGCACAGATCACACATACTCTTCGATCACATCACTTCTAACTTTCAAAATAATGGTACCGAGGAAGCGAAACTGCAGCATTCCTAGCGGCAAAAATACTTTACTTTATCCAACACCCATCTGTGGCAGTTGGGCCATTTGACACTGACCCTCCCAGAACCGAGCAGTGATGTCGTCAAGAGCATGGTTGAGTTTGGGGCAGGTGATTTGCCACCATAATTTCTATGGAACAGACTGGACACATGTCCGATTCGGCTATGCCAAGCCGGTGTAGGTGAGCCTGCAGATAGTTGTGACCGGTTTCCAGGTGGAACCTTGAAACAGCTTCACTTCTCTCCAGATGACCAGGTATGTGGCCTGGGATCGCTAAGTTTGTCCATATTTTGCCCTTGGATGCGTTTCTTAGTAGGTTCTTAGTGAGTCTGGATATGGTAGAGTCAATTTGGGATTTTGCTGCTTTAAGGGTTTGGAGAGTTTCAGATTGCTCCTTCTCTGCTCCTTTTTTGGCTATTTCATCCGCCTTTTCATTTCCTGGAAGGCCCACGTGGCTGGGGACCCACTGTAGGCTGACGTTTCAGCCCCTGCTAATAAGGTTGGCTAATTTCTTGTGGCAGTTCGAGGTATTCAGGCTTTCAGTGGGTTTGTTGTTGCTGAGGGCAGAGATTGCAGCCTGTGAGTCTATAAGAAACACAACACTGCTTGGTTGTAAGTTTAGCGCCTCCATACTATTGGCCGCCTCAGTGATGGCATATATTTCTCCCTTGAAGTTACTAGAGTTCCTGCCAGCAGCTGAAGATTGCTGGAAAACCCCGCAGTAGGATCCTGCCCCAGCAGAATTAGTTTCAGGTATGTATGAACCGTCTGTATAGACATGAAGCCACTAGTTACTCGGATAAAGATTATGAATAGTTTCGAGTGAGTTTTTCCTTAGTTCTGTTGGGTTGGTCTCCTTTTTACTGCTTAAAGGGTTCAGCAACTGAAGATTTACTTTTGGCAGAGCGTCAACTACCTCAGTGAAACTTTGTAGTGGTGCTGGGCTCGGGGTGGAGATGTTATACTTCGCTCTTAGTGCTTCGGCGTGCACTAGGGGGGTGGTTTGTGTTTTCAACCTCTGAGTTGCTGATCTGTACCTACTCCAGTGACTGTAGTCTATTCGCCTAGCTCTTTCCCAAAATTTTAAAGTGCTTTTCTCCCTTCTGGATTCCAGGGGTTCTATATCTGCTTGTAACTGCATCGCCACTATAGGAATGGATTTGGCACCTCCAGTGATCGTCCTTAGGGCATTGTTTAGGACCACGTCATATTTAGTAAGAGTACTGTTAGAGGAGAGTGACACAACTTCGCTCCTATACTCCATCACTGGACGGACGTATGTTTTGTAGGCCGTGCTTAGGACATAAACGCAAAAATACGAGGCTGAAGAAATCGTAAGACGAAAACGTTTCCTCCAAGTGGATGTTAACAATTTAACATCTTTTAATTAACAAAAAGTCTGGTCGCAAGTAATAGCAAAAGTGTAATAAGAATTTAATTACATTTCAAGGCATTTTGCGAGTTAGTACATCAAAAAAATAAAGTCAAAATGTTGAGTTTGTAACATTTTAGGCGTGTTGTAGAAGGGAGGAGGAACTACTATTTTCCAACTTTTAATTTTTGGGCTGTGAGCGAAAATTTTTTATAATTTTTTCGTATTCTTTATGATTTTCTGCATCGCTTGGTATAAAATTCTTAACTAAAATCGAACACTTGAGAACAGGAAATAAATACCCAAAATTTTAAGACTTGGGAACCATAAATAGTCTCGTTAAATATCAGAACATTTACATAACCCCACATTACAAAAATAGGCTATACATGTATAAATATATTCAATAAATTGAAAAATTATACATACTGTTATCACAATACTAGAAAATATACTTTAGTATAAGTAAATATATTATCTGATTGGACTACAAATTAACCTAGGTTAATTTAAGACGATGTAGTTAAAGGTTTAAATAAATAGTTTTATTTGCGGCTAAGATATTTTATTTAGTTAAGTTAAAAAATTCTGCCATAGTTGCTTTGTTATTGAGACAATGATTTTCTGTAATGAAAAATAGAATATTGTTTAAGCAAAAAAGTGTATTTTAATTAAAACTGTAAATACTATCTTGTAAGATTTACAATCTACTTTTTATCTATAAAGTTTTTCTACTTGTTAGTGTACATATAAGTTATTGTTTTACTGCATTTTAGAACTTGATATAAATTTGCTTTGAAATTTTACAGTAATTTCAAAGCTTATGGAAGTCCTAAATAAATTTTGCAATACTGTTTCCACTACAGTATCCCAGCTTTCTGTTGTGTTACCTGGCAATCCAGTTACAAGAGAATATGAAGTTACAACTCATATTGCTAGTGCAGGCACAGGTATTCTTTTCTTTTAATTATTATCAAAATATCTTTATCATGTAATTTAGTTTATAAAATTTTTCTCACAGGCAAAGATTTTTTTAAAGTCAAGTTCAATTATATATTTGTAAATATACTGGATAGTAAACAAATTTTGACTTAAAAATTTTACTCTTACTTTAAACAACTTAATTTATTACTAGAGTTAAACTAGTGGTTTTCTAACAATTCAATCCAGTGGTTTTCTGTTTATAGTAAGCTTTCTCTTTAATAGTACATGGTATTCTTCGTTCAACACTAGAAGAATGTCATACAACAACAATCACCTTCTAAGAGAGTAGATGAAAAACTCAGAAATAGTTCCATTTGCACAAGATTCTGTATCAGTCCAAAATACCATTTACAATACTTCCATTTCAACACCAATCACCCTACAAACTTCTTTTTAAAATACCCAGGCTACTAGAGTCAAAAGAATTTTGCTTCAACGATAGAGAATTTTAAGACAAATGAAAAGATATCAACAGCCTTCCAAAGAAGAAGATGAAAAACATGGAAGATTTTGCTGCTGATTCTAACTCTTTGCATCTTCTTGAACTATTGTTCACTGTAAAGGACTATATTTAATCGAATATGGTAACTAAACAGTGAAAAAAGGTTCTATGTTAGACTTTTGGAAGAAATCAGGTTAATATGTACTATAGTAAATATCATATAAAATAATAGATTATAATTTATTTATGTTTGATAATGCCTGCTTTATTTATATTTCCCGAATGTGTATTGTTTTTATTTCCCGGTGTGTTTTAGTTTATTAAAAGTAAGAAAAAAAAAAATCAACAGCTCCTCATAAAAAGTCCAGGATCAACAGCTTCTCTCATAAAAAGGTATATAATCCTATTATACTGCAGGAACTAAAATTATTACAGCACTTGTGACTTAAAAATGTCAATCTGTATAATGCAAACCCGTGTCCCTGCATCAGTTCTCCGAACTTCGGTTTCAGATGCTAATTAAATCATATTTATTTCTGAACTACTGATATTAAACCATGAATTGGTAAACTCTGTGACCTCATTATAAATTAGAATAATTTTTCAGTTGATCCTACTTAGCTGGCTCAGAAGTGGCTAGCTTGTTTTGGTTTTACACAAAAACGCAATGACCGATCGAGAAACAAAATATACTCAAATGTTTTTGGAAGATTAGTACAGCATGTGTATACTATATAAACCTTCTTTAACTGAAATGCAACTCCCTAGGTTATTTTGTGAAGTACTAGATCATACTCTTTTAGTACCCCTTGTTATGAAGATAATAGTCTGTTTTTAATGTGGTTTGGAAAATCAATTTATAACTAGGATTAGGATAGTGAAATGAGTTTTACTTCTAAAATTAAGAAATGTAAAGTAGTTCTTATGTGAATACTCCCCAGATTTAGATCTCTCTCTATTTAGGGATGTAAACATAATAACACTAATTAAACACTGCTATCACTTATACTTAATCATACTAAAAGTATATGAAAACACTGATATTGTAATTAAAACACAGATTGAACTGGTGACAACCTAAGTAAAGTTTAAAGTGAAATGACAAAATGGGAGAGGTGTAAGAAGGGCACCAAAAATTATGGTGTCTTCCAATTGAAATGCAAATCATTAGAACTACTATTTATTTATACATTGAATTTTTTGAAAATACCTAGGCTGGTCAAATTGCCTTTAAATATATTTTCTAGTAAAATTTAAAAATAAATAATAAATCTGACATGTATTTTTAATGTGAGTTGTGTTTTAAAATAGTTAATTATTTTACTATAAAATATTTCATCTTATAAATCTGATAGAAATATTCTAGAACTCAATACTTACTCCAATTACACTTGAGCATTCAGGCTTATTTAAGTCTAAAAAATTGATTTCATTTGAGATCAATCTTAAAGCGTATGAGAAGCATCACTGTAGTTTGTAACTTTTTATTTGCTAGATTGTAATTTTATAATAAGACCCACTGATGATAATGACATCGAAATGTACATAAGGGTTTAATCTTAAGTAACTTGTTTTATTTGTTATTTTTTATTATTTTTGTAGTATTGGGGTTCTTTCCAATATTTTTATTGTAATATATGACGCCACTGTGCTCTTGATATTGTACATATGAAGAAAATTGTCATGCATATTAAGAAATATTTTGTTTTACAGGATTATTATGGAAGATATACAGTGGTTACAAAAAGTCTACCAAACAAGAGGCATCTATTTTTGTTTTTGAAAAACGACAGTTAGAGCGCTGGCCTCGTCAAGATAGAGATGAAATACTGAATGCATTGAAAAGAGGAGTATCACAATTGACAAGAATCAGACATCCCCAGGTGCTTGTCGTACATCATCCTGCAGAAGATTCAAGGTAATTGCGGGAAAGAATATTTTTGTTCAATGTAACTCTGAGGCAGATAGTTATTTATGATTCAGTAATTGTAAGTTCTTGATTTTCTTACTAACTTTAAAAAAATAACCTTTATCAGAAATTTTAAATTTTCAAGATTTTTTACAAATAAATCATTTTACTAACTAATAAGTAGTGAAAAATTAGTTTCAACTACTTGAAACTAGTTTCAAGGAAAGTGGAAAATTTCTGAAAATATTTAGAACAGGCTTTATATGCTTAACACATTCAAGGCTGAACTGAAAACATAGGGGGTCCATCTCGGGTTTCAAATGTCTATTTCATATGGAATAGAAATTTGGTTGAATTTTATCTTAATGTGTTCCAAAATCTATTGCTGGAGTGAAGTTTGACAATTTAATTTATTATTATAATTTAAAAATCATCACCCATAAGTAGGTTATATACATCTAGAGACTAAACTGATGACATCAATTGAACTTGATATTGACCGTGAATTGATTAAGAAGCAAATTTTTTTCAAAGTTTACACATTAAAATTAATTCCAACAAGCAATTTTAAGACACTTATGTAAATAAAATGCACTTCATATTTACTGTAATATATTTCAGAGACAGTTTAGCCTTTGCTACAGAACCAGTTTTTGCCAGTCTGGCTAATGTGTTGGGCAATGTCGAGAATACAGCATCTCCTCAAAATCCTCAACATAAAAACTATAAACTGTTTGAAGTTGAAATCAAATATGGTCTGGTACAAGTAAGTAGATGTTTAAAGTTATGCATGAGTTAAAGTTGTTTTTGTTATAACAACTTTAAAAACTAGTTTAAATATTAAAACACAATAAATAAACAGAATATGTACAGGGACTGGCAATAATACTTGATGGATTTAAAATAGAAATAACCTCAATATTTATAAACATTTCTGCAGGTTTATATCTGTTAATACAAATTACAACAGATGCCAAATTTTAAAAATTTTACGATTTGAGACAGTTTGGGTAAATTAAATATGATCCTTCAATATTAAACGTATAAGGAAGTTATAAGTTTTTTCCTAATATGATAAATCAGAAGTGGTTGCATCATTCCAATTTGTGGCTCCCTGTGTTATGTCATTTTTCCCGATTTTATTTATTCATCATCTCCTACGTCTTCTCCTCTTCTTCTCTTATTATTAACTGCTACCTTCAGAATCAATCTCTACACTATCTTCACTCATTCCTATATGTCCAGCCTATCTTAGTTTTTATGATGTTATGTGTGTAACGATATCCTTGTTATTTAAAATTAATGGGTTAATTATAAGACAATCTATAGGTGAACATAATTTTGTCATGTGATCCTTAATTTGTTGTCATTTTCTTTCAATATATATGTGAAATAGATCACTACAGTTAGTTGATATCCTTGAGTAAGTTTCTTAGTATTGATTATTTTGTATAGTTATAGGGAACTAGATAAATAAAAGTGTTCCTGATACATCCAAACTTTTTGTATACATAAACAAATATTCTTTGAGCTTAGCTTGTGAGGTTATGTTAAAAACAAATAAAAACATACATAAAACATTGAAACGTGTATGAGTAAATAAATGACTAATTTGTGAGTTTTGTGTATGTTTTTATTTGTTTTTTTTTTGTATACTACGCTCGTGTATAGCTCAGGATCCCGTATTTATTTCCATAGCAATGTAATGATCAGTATCGTCGATATTGTTGTTTATATTGGTTATTCTACTTTACATGTCTTTACCTTTAGGCCAATCGGAGTTACTTTTATGAAGATAAACGTATTTGATTAAGTGTGATGATCGAGAGGTATCCAGACATTTGTTTGACAGATGTTGGTTTATTCAGATAATGAGTGTTTTATTAGTGCGTGCTGTTTACATTTCAAGTTTGTTGTTGTTTACTCTAAATTTTGACTATCAGTCATTTTGTTCATTACATTTGTAGTCTGTGTAATTTTTGTTTAGGTTTATGGTTGGTTGTTTTTTGCTTTAAATTTATCTTTCAGTTATTTAGTTTATATTTTTAATGTTAGAGATATTACGTTATAGATATAATGGTTAAAGACACTTTAAGAAGAGATTCAATATGAGATATGTTACTTTTAGACAGGGACAGTGAAACCGATCCAAGCCGAGGTACAATCGACATCTTTCATTGATGAATTTATGGAAATGTAAATGACTCGATTTTAGAGTTGTTTAAAAGAAATATTTTTAAATTACGTTTTCTTTTAGCTTTAAAAAGATATATAACATGCAATATTTGTTTTCATTCCAATGTAATAGGTGTAGTGAAGTGCAGGGCTGTATAGTGTTGGTATTTTATTTTTTTTACTTTTATGCATTTTTCAAAGGACAATAATGCCATCTATATATAACTAATCAATTCATATGTATATATTTCTTGAAAGCTTGTTTCATTCTCTTTACAATTTGTATAATTTGTTATAAATATGGTATTTATTATAGGTCAGGAATTTTTTATATTTTACCTAAAAACCTCCAGGGAGATAGAGATGTGCGCCTATTAAGGGGCTAGGCTTCATTCAGAGTGTTAAAATTATTACAAACAAATCACAATTGGCAGAAAATAATATTGATCATAATTTTATTATATATAATGTCTTTAAAATATATTTTACATATTTAATGAAACCTCTTTTAATGGTCTCTTAGTAAATAATCATATAGTTGTTTGGTGCTAACACATATACATTTACATTTTCAGATCGGTGAAGGCTTGGCATTTCTACACAATGATGCGAAGATTTTACATCACAATCTTTGCCCTGAAAATATCGTGATTAACCAACAAGGAGCTTGGAAGATTTTTGGTTTTGATTTCTCTATCCAGAAAACTAATCCTGATACTGTGAGTGAATATTATTTTTAAATTAATTTATGCGTTAAAACAGATATCCAATCTATGAATAGGAGAATAAACAATAACAATGTAAAGTTTATAGAATCCAAAGACTGAAAGAAAAGTTTGTTCCAGCTTGATCTATGTAAATGCTATTTTGCCAATGTCTATCCAATTATTCTGCTCCATTCTGGATCCAAGCCTAACTCATGATCTTGTCTAGGTGATAATCATTTAAAAGTATCTAAAAGCATTTCCATTATAATTAAAACCCATAAAAATGTAGAAGACATGTTTGTAAGCAAATAATATCAACATTTTCCAAGTCTTTAGTAATTTATTTACAGAAATAATGTGTTCATCTGTTTTTACTGGCTGCAGCTGTTTAAAACAGTGCATTTAAGTTAAAAGGTACTAAGTCATAACTCAAAATCTTATTAAATAGAAACTGTGAGTAGTTTTAAGAAATTTTTATATACCTAGAGATAAATTTTCAGATAGTTATAACACACACCATTTATAAGTTGGTGTATTGAAGATTACATTATTTTTCGTTTTTTTAAAAGATTGATTCAACTTGCATGCTATTTTATTAATATGTAATTTGCATTAGTAAAATTCTTTTCAAACAGTATCAAACCCTACAGTTTGAAACCCTTGTAGAGTTTCAAACTCTACAGAATTTATACTAAAATTTATACTGTTAAATTTGTTGCAGCTGTCATGGCCGTGGGTTGCATATAAAGCTGACTTAAATCCATTAGCACAACCAGACTTGGATTATCTGGCTCCAGAATGTGTCATTGCGGAAAGTAATGTAGCCGCTAGTGATGTGTTCTCTTTAGGTGTGATAATCTGTGCTCTCTATAACAAAGGACGGCCTCTTTATAGCGCAAACAACGACCTGCACACTTACAAACAGAATATTCTCAGGGTATTTAATTTCAAGTAAACTCCTTAGATTGTAAGTGATCAAAAATGTACAATTTGTTTTCAAAAAAAAAAAAAAAATTAATACGTATACAGGACAATTGTTTTCAAGAACATTAATAAAAAAAATAGGGGTACTTACAAAAGAATATAGTCAAGAGTTGGGTACACACACAAGAATGTAGTCAAGACTACACATTTCTAGTCTAGAGAAGTAGGACATGAGTCACCAATTTTTCTAAATGACCCACCATGCTTCCTAAATGAGTCATCCACTTGTTGGTGGAAAATTAGCCTACAAGATGTGTAATTCTCAAATGTATATTATAAAAATTCAAGAACTTTAGCTTTGCATATATACTGTTATTTCTTTGAGTAGTAAGAGCATGACATGGCTGAGTTAAACAAAATAAGTTATCGTTATACACCCATTATCGTTATGTTGAATGTCTCCAGCCAAACTAAATAATTAGATAGTAACGGGAGACCGAGCTTCGTTAAGATAAGACAGAATAATTATGTGAAGTTAATTAAGTAAAATACAAAAATTTATTTATTATAAACACATTTTATATGCACAAAATAAACACATTGTATAACACAATATAAAGAAATTTAAAGCTATATCATATCAACTTCCATATCCTCGGGTTGTCTGTTGGCATTGGAGGAGGATTAGAACGATTGTTTGGAACTTCTTTCCCTACTTCTTTGTGGGTGTGTGGGATTGGACGGCAGTAAAACCACTTTCAAGCCACAAAAATAAAAACAGCATGAATATATTAATCAGCAGAAACTCTTTATCTTAAGATTAGCTGTTGTTTGTTGTAGTGGGGTGTCCTCCACTGCTCCCAGACGTAGACTGACACTCTGTACTGCCCATTCCAAGGCCAAGTTGGGCCGCGATCAGATTGAGACCTGTGCCGACCTCGAATTGGGCAGCATTGTTGAGCCAAGGGCTCACCAAGGTCATCACTTGTTGTTTAAAAATTAGGATAACAAAACATAAGGTTAGATTTCCATAAGGATAACGTGGGAACTCTAGGAGCCACTGGTGTGGAATCCCGAATTTACCTAGGGTTGATACCGGTGCTAATCGATTTCTCATGGCCAAAAATCCACTTTAAAAATAAAAAATCCTTGGACTAAAGAAAAGTTTGTTCGGGCCAGTGCTTATTTTAGAGTATTAGATTTTATCAAAATATACTTTGTTTTGAGCCTTTAAATATCTAGGTTATAATGTCTTTAACAATTTTTTAGTTATATTTATTTTTATTAAAAGGTCATATTATCGTGCTATGTATAGTATTTAATAAACCCAGGTGTAATAAATAACAATAATTACATTAAAAGTTTTGTTTATACAATTTTTTTTCTTAAATCGTTAATTATTATTGCTAATTTGTTAATACAATTTTATGTACAGTATAAAACAAATATTCATACTCTAGCCAGCATGGTGAAGGCGCACATACTAGATCTTAACTGAGTAAAGAAAAAGTCTGGTTATGCCAAGTGTAGTAAATGATCAAACTTCTATAATTGCAAATTAATTATTCAATAAATATCTGCAAAATTTTATCACAGGTATAAATGAAATTATATGTGCTCTAGCACAGAACCAGAATATTCTCCAGATTTCTAAGAACGCTATCACAAGTTATTTATGTGCCCTTAAAGGTAAAGAGTTTTATGACCCCTAAAATGGCATGTTAACCCATTCCTTACTTTAGAGGAAACTCTTCAAGGAACTATGTCATTATATTCGTATTCAATGTTTAGTTTCCTTGACCCTTGTTAATGTATTATGTTCTCCGTGCTCCAGTTAAGCACATGCAATACATTTCTCATGTCTAAGGAAAACTGTTACCATAATGAAATAGTTTATGGCAGTCCTAATGTATTTTCAAAATGATAGGACACATTAATTGCTGATTAATTCATTAGTGCTCTGCACATCCCAGCAGAATCGAATTAATTCCTAATTTAGTGCTCATGGCGTCTGAATTATGTTGTGCTAATTTATTATTTTTAATTGATTATTTGTAATCATTATTATTAAAAAAAAGTATTAATTAGTAAAATATATAAAATGATAAATATTTAAAAGAATAAATAAAATGCTATTTACAGTAGCATAAAACCCTAGATCTAGAGTCACTGCCTTATGCATACTGTCTTTAATGCACAACTGAAGGGTGAAATGATAAAAACTAGAGGAAGAGGTTGACCTAAATGATCAGCTGATAAGTTAGTTATAAACCTTAAATGGGCAATAAAAACCCTAATCTATGTCTTCTGTCATTCCGAGAAGGTATTAGGACCGCGTACTTGCTATACAGATTTTGGAGGTAAAAGGTCAAGTCATGTACAAACAGGGATTTATCAAAGATTTCTGAAGTCTTACAATTTTAATTTTTTTGTAATTTTATAATTAGATGTTTATTAAAGTAATGCACACAGTTCTTGTAAGAATTATTTATTTTTAAGTTGTAATCTTGTTTTTCATTATTAATATTTTTGTATATTTATACTTCTCTGTTGAATGATTACCAAAAACCTCTGCCCTTTTTTTGTGTAAATTTATAAAAGTATTACACTGACTGTTTCAGATAAAACAGGCATCTTCAGCTGGTTTTCTGTTTGTAGCAGAAGGGCTTAGGGAAATGGTGCGTATGATGCTGAACATCAAGCCTGAACTGAGACCTGATGAACATGAGCTGATTAAGGTAACTTAGAGTAAAACTATTAGATATTTGTCTTGCATATTTTTTCTAAAATAATTTTACTTTGCAGGTAAAAAACACAATTGAAAAGTTTTTAAAAGACATTAGTAAGTTAGTTTTGTGGGATGACAAATGTGTCATGTTTTTCAGATGCGTTTCAGTAAATCAATTATTTTTAAAAATTGTGCTAACAATATTTCTGTATTTAACTTATTTAATGCCAGCATTATATAATTTAAAACATGCTTTGTAGAAAATTATGCAAATCAAATTTTAATGGAACCTTATTTTAAAAAATTTAAGGAACTTTGACATAAGTCTTATTAAGAAAAAATTAAATAAACACAATGACAATATTACAATCAATATTGTTGACAAAGTAATATACAATGAACCTTATCATCATTATCATCATTATCTGAGGGTACAACCACAATGGCGTTATGAAACAAATTAAATGAAAATAACTATGACCTAAGGATACATAGGAAAAGTCAAAACCCCACTCTCCAAACCTCTTCTGACCCATAAACAGTAACTAATAAACTGAATACTGTCAGAAACTAATAAAAATATCCTAATTATAAAATTAGAAATATAATATAAATATAACATATGTAATAAAAAATTAACATTTATTTATATTATAATAAGGAATACAAAGATAAGTTAGTGATAAGCTTTTTACCTGAATTCATTATTTTATAATTAGATTTGATTATAGAAGTACTTCTGTAACTATGTATGGCGTATGTAGTCATTTTTTACAGTGTATTTTTAACCTTATTAATAATAATTTTTTATAGTGTATATTTTTAACAATTCTAACCCTGCTGATATCTAAAATGTCGGTCATAGAGAATACACGGTATTCTGCTACACTTGGCTTTTTTTGACCCATTATTCAAGATGTGCAAGATGTTTCCTTAAATCTAATGACATTTTTTTTTAACTATTATAGTTCATTGCATTTGTTACAACTTATTTTATAAATTCCTGATTTTTCAATAATTGTAATTTTATTCTGAGAATTATGTTTCAAGTCATGACTGTGAATTATCACTTTTGTATCCTACTTTTAAACTAAATTTTTTATTAATGAAATCAAACTCTTTGGTAAGTTAGTGAAGTTCAGCTTCTTAATTTTTTGAATAGGTGTTATAAAAGACAAGGTCTTTTATTAAACAAAATCAGAGAACATGCAGAGTTTGGTAGTTAAACTTTCTTAACCCTTTGCACGCGTATAGCGAGATTTCTCGTAAGGCTGAAATCTCTGCAAGCGCATATTACGAGAAATCATGTATTTATAATATTTTGTTTGTGGAAGTTCTAGTTGTTTGTTTAAAGTCCATTACAATGTGTGACAATGTTTGTTTTGTATGAATAAACTCCTTTGCTATGCTTATTGTTCTTGGCCACGTGCTACCGATCCACATTCTGTTGTTTTAGCCACCAGGCGCCATTATGTGGTCTATGTATGTGCGTATGACGGGTATTCTCGGCAGGACGCAGCGTCTGCCAAATGTCGTATTTTGTCTTGGCATTGTGATTGCTATAGTTGTTTACTGTTTACATGAGTGACCTTTGTTTGTACTGTAAGAATAATTTATTGTTTATGATTTGGTGAATAATAATTATAGTTACTTTAATTTTATTTTAAATGGATTTATTGATATCTTGAATTACCTAGTGTAAAAATATAAAAATTACTAGTTTATAATTTTTTTTTTTGTTCAGATACATTATTAGGAACTCGGAATTAAATAGAACTTTGAACATTTCGCAAACAAGTTTTTTTTTATCTAATAGCACGCAATCTGTTATTTGCCCCTTATATGTCCCGCGTGCTAAGGGTTAAAATTTCTTATACAAATTAATACTATGATAGTTCTCTCACATTCTCTTGTGTAATGGAAAACTACAATTGCTTTCTATTTTTAGACATTTTATGTATTAAGAATAACCAACCAATTGAATTTGATATTTATTGGAAACCAGGTTATAACAGATATATTTAAATACTTTTAGCCATTATAAGGAGCATAAGATAAGAGCATTTAGTAGCTGGAGTTATAACATCTGTTATGAGGACCTGGTGATTAAAATGTACTAAAAAAGGTTTTAATCTATATAACTTTTCTAATGAGTTATTATTTGATTAATACCTTGTATATATTAACCAAGCTGGTATCATATAAGCTTGTATTGTATTAGCTTGAATTATATTGTTATATTATACTAATTACAAGGTTTATTAATAACATATTTTTTATTTTCAGATAGAGTTTTTTGATGATGTTGGTGTAAAGACATTAAACTACTTGGATTCCCTCTTCCAGTGGGACAACTTACAAAAGTCTCAATTTTACAAAGGACTTCCACAAATTATTGACAAGTTGCCACATAGAGTGTGTTTATACAGGTAGCTTTTATTTATTTTTACATTGTAAAAGAACATTATTTCAACCTTTTTATTAATAGCAAGGTTTGCTATATACACTAAACTCTGTGGGTGAGATTGAGGTAGTCAAGTAGTGTGATTAATAAGGTAGGTGACCTTGCCCGTAGGATGTCGGGTCAGTTCGTGAAATAACTCTTCATACCAGTAATATTTTGTTTGTTTTTGCAACCTAGTCCATTAATCTTGTCCATTTCACAGACAAGCTCAACTCGTCTTGAAAAATATTGTTAGCGAGCATACATGCAAGCCCAGTTCATTATGAATGTTATCATCGTTTGTTTGCTTCAAGTGAGTTTATTTTCTAATATATCACGAACAAAACTAGACATCAATGCTGTCGAGAGGATATTTATTGCTTATCGAAATTTGTAACACAGATAATGATAGGTTTTTACAGCCCATAGTTTGTCTTTGTATAAGGCGTTCTAGACATGATAGAACTTTTCCTCGGTTTTTATTTCAAAGGGACTTTCTTCTCAGTATAGTTTTTACTCTGTGTCGGTCAGTAGCTTATATTTATTGTGGTGTAAATATTGTTTGTAATTAGTGTATATTTGTGTATATTTAAAGTGAACAATAATAGTGAGAGCCTAGAATCTATCTCAAACTTCAACCATAAGTAACTTTTAATTTGTTTTTTACTAATTATGACAACAAATGAAAGTCAATTAATAAATAATATAATAAAATATAAGGGAGAATATTTTCATAGCAACATACAACTTAATTGATCAGAGGAACTGATTCGATCAGCTGATTTCCATGGCCTGCATCTAATTAGAGTTATATAATGGGTTGACTGCTATCTTCCTGCTACTCCTTCCCTTGAGAATTGAAGGTTATAACTATAAACATTTTTGTAAAGTTCACCATAAGCAAAAGACCATTTAACTTGACATTGAAAACCAAAATCATTGCAAATGGAGATCGGAATTTAACAATATATAAAATCATTTTGATGATTTTCTCTTCATTTTTTTTTGTAAATGAAGATTTATTAAATTACAAATTGAGTACAGAAAACTTATTTCTGCTCCTTATTCCTGTAATATAACATAGTGTAAGTTAATACTCATGATTTTTTGTAACTGAACAAACTGTATAATATTTTTATTTAAACCAGAAAAATAGTTCATTGTTTTGGAAAATTAGATTGTTACATTCACAGATATACATTAATTTATTTCTCAACATATATTTTCATATGGAGGAGCAAAAATTAGTATGCATTCATATGAGACATAACGGCTTTAGATAAGGATCTGGAGGTCATACTATATATGTATATGATGTCTTTTTAAGTTTTAACTTAAATTATAACTTGTAATTTGTAAAAAAAATATAACTAAGTTTTGTAAGTACTCGCTACTTATAATTTTTAATTAAGTTTAGAACTTTTAAAGTGTGAGAATACACCAAAATAAATTAATGAATTTTTTAAAAAGTTGCTGAAATTGAAATTGTTTGCAATATATAAAGCAAGTTAATATGTTGTATTTGGTTTTAAAAAAACAATTATTAACACAATTATTGTCCTAATACTGACTTTTTGGAGAAAAAATTAGTTGTTATTCAACAAAAAAGCATTAACCATTTAAAGAATTTCAATTATTTAAAGTGTTACCAGGAGACTAATATGTAAGACTAGCAGAGTACCTGTCTTTCATACACGGGGTTGACATATATTTGTATTGATTTAATTTGTATTTGCGTTGAATTTAATTTACTGAAATTAAATCCCAATAAATATATCGAACTGTAGTTTATAAACATTACCGATTACTGTCTTGAAAAAACCAAGAGAAGGAAATAATTCCGCTTGTAACATGACATTTGTAAAGTATAACTAACCTTGAAAGATAAGAAAAACAAACATTTACTATCACCTGATTAAATTTGTTTAAAGTGACTTTTCAGGTGATTACAAATACATTTACTATCAGCTGATTAAGCCAAGTATATAATGGAGTATAGATAATAGAGTGTTCAGGGAGTTTTCAAGACCAGCGTGCCAGTGCCCTTATGGAATTTCTAAATAAAAATAGGCCTAAGTGTTAACCAGGGACGCTAAAAATGTCCATGATAAATTTCAGCTCAATGAGTGTAGTAGTTTGTATGTGATTGAGTAACACACACATGCAGACACCATTAGATTTTTATATAATAACATAGATTATATCATTTTTAATTTTATAAAAGTCTTGGTTTTATATAGAAATTTTTTAAAAATATTGTTCTTGTTATATTAGACTAAAATGTAATGTTAGTGCAGAAAAATTAATAGGAAAAGTCAAGTACCAGTCCTCATGTTTTCCTCTAGGTTAACTATTTTTTTTACATATGCACTTAATTTTTTTAATTGCAAATTTTGTTTCGTTTAGAGTTATTCCATGTCTTGTAAAGGAGTTTGTGAACCCCACTATGGTCCCATTCGTCTTACCAAACGTATTATCGATTGCAGAGAATTGTAGTAAAGAAGAATTCAGTTCACACATACTTCCTCACTTAAAAAGTGTTATGAAGATAACAGATCCAATACAGGTATGTAAACCATCATATTTACTTCATTTTCTTCTAATTTTCAACGGTACTGTTATATTTCTGATAAATGGAGCTGTTAAAAAATGAGCTTTGAAAGAATGTGGCTGAAGTCAGTGAAGAGCCGTGACACTGTTCTGTTGCAGCAACAGGGCAGCAGAATTGCTGAATGTTAATTTAATGAAAAAAATGAAGGATTAAGTAATATTGTTCGTAACAGTTTATTTTATGACGTATGTTTCACTTTATACACAGTTTATGTGGTATTTAGCTTTGTTTTTAATATGTTTTCAGTCTTTTTATGGAGAATTAAGTTAGATTGTAACCGTTGCTTTTATATTTTTCACTTTATACACAGTTTATTCAGTGGCGGCTCCTGCCCAATTACATTGGTGGGGCTTATTTCAAGGGGTCTAGCCAGATTTACGAGGTGCGGAGACAATTTTGAAATTGATACCCATTTAACTCGTTTTACATTCTAAGCACTTTTATTTAAATGTTGCTAGGTTGGGTAGTTAAGTGATTGCCTATGCTAAAGCGTTGAGTACTCAACGAGTAGTGTGAATCAAGTTTTACGTTTAAAAGTATATTAGGCCACTCTGTATGCGCATCAAAGGATCTATAAATGGAAACATTGTGAAAACATTACAAATAAGCCTACAATGCTGCTCCCTAAATCATATAGAATTGTAGTAACAGCACTGATTAGTCATTTCTCAGCGCATGCGTATGACTACGCATCCCAGGCCACCCGTAACACGCGCGTTGAGCGACGTCACTGCACGGTTTTGGCTGTTTCATCTTATTCCACACACACTCAATGCACTAGTCTGGGGCTCTCTGCTGTGAGCCCCACGCGGAGCTTGCGGCTAATTTCGTGCGTCAACTGCTAAATATTTTATGGTTTTAACATTGCTTAAATAATTCTAAACTCTTCTTAACCTAATTTAAGACAAATGAATATTAATTAAAAATTAATTTTTGTAATTGCGCCCCAGAGCCCTTCTGGACAAACCGCCACTGAGTTTATTTATATTTAATTTTGTTTTTAATACTTTTTCATTCTTTTCTGTTGTATAATTTCAAATGTATAACTGTAGTTCCTAAAGAATAACTTAAATTTTACATCATTTTACAACCAATGGATTTTGCCAAAAGTTACTAAAACTATTGCCTTTAAAAACCCCTGACCTATGAATAATTATTGAACATTGTATATGCTTTCAATTTTTGTATGACTTTTATCCCTGAAATATAGACAGTCATTTAACTTTGATATGTGTGTGAAGTTGATATTTTCTGAAGGATATATCCTTGGAATATTTAAATACATTTTTAAAGATACTTTTGTTTAAATTCATAAAATAATTATATTTTTTATCGTTAGGAATATTGTTATACATTTGAATCTCTGGTACAATGTTTTAATATCAGAAAAGGCAAAAGAGGACACTCAAATGTATACTTTTGTTTTACCAAATTACATACAGAGGGGCCTTCGTAATCAGAATGTAATTAGAAAAACATCACTAATCAAAACTTATTGTGTAGTTTGTAAGTTATCATTCTTCAAGTAACAGTAATAACTATGTTATTGCAAACTGAGGAATAACCTATCTGATGCTTATGTATTTTGCTGACTATGTATGTATTGTTTAGCTCCTCTTAATTTATGTTTTCTTAATTTGTATTGGTTATTTGGTTCTACAAATTATAGTGCATTGTACAATTATAATTTATTAACATATAATACTATATTTAAATTTAGAATTGTAAAAGTTTTTTTGTCCTAGTGAATTTAAAATTTGCTGACTGATGTAATAAATTTGTTTACAGATTCTTCTTATATTCATGCAGAAGATGGATTTGTTATTGAAATTAACACCTTGTGAGGAAGTCAAAGTAGATGTTTTACCGATGCTCTACAGGGCTCTAGAATCTGATGCGCAACAAATACAAGAGCTATGTTTGTCGGTATTGCCTACATTTGCTGGACTCATTGAATACCCGTCGATGAAAAATGCATTATTGCCTCGTATTAAACGTCTTTGTATATCAACATCATATATTTCTGTAAGTTGGATATTCAATAATATCGGAGTAAAATATCAGTTATGCTTAATTAATATCAGGTCTATCAAAAAAGTGGCAGAGCAAAAAATGGCAATAATTAGTGTTGTAAATGAGTCGCAACAGTTATAGTAAAAAACAGTAGTTTTAACTGGTTAAAAATAACCATTTAAAACATATATAATCGTTTAAAGTGGTTAAATTGGATTTATTTGAGTGTGGTTACAAAACAATTACACAGATAACATTGTAAGTCTAAGATAATATTGTTACTGTGTGTTTATAGTAGTTACTATTTATTAGGCATATACTGTGGTTGAATTTAATAATAAATACACAAAAACCTCTTAACCACAAACTTTCGTTATTTTGCCCTTATGTACATTTCAGTTACCAAGTAACCATCCTCAGAGGGATAACATACAAACACTCTCCAGTCTTTGTATGTTATCCTTCTGAGGATGGTTACCTGGTAACTGAAATGTACATAAGGGTAAAATAAAGAAAGTCTAGTCTTTGCATGTTATCCCTCTGAGGATGGTTACTTGATAACTGAAATGTACATAAGGGTAAAATAAAGAAGGTTTGTGGTTAAGAGGTTTTTGTGTATTTATTATTATAGTAGTGCTTGATCGATTCTCGATTCCAAGAGTTGATTAAACTGAATCCGGACACTAGAATCGGAATTGGGAATCAATCGCAAAAGTCGATCCCAAATACATCCATTCCAGCGAGGTCGTCGTTTACACATTCGGTGGTAAATATTCATTGCCACTCTAAAATAATGACACGTTTACACATTGGCAGTAAAATAGCCGTCACCGCTCTTACATAATGACGCATTTACACATTAGGTGGTTAAATATCCATCGCTGCTTTGAGATAATGTCGTATTTGCACTTCGGGCGATAAAATATCCGTCGCCGCTCTAACATAATGTTGCGTTTACAATTTGGCAGTAAAATATCCGTTGTCGGTCCAAAATAATGTCGCCTTTACACACTAGGAAGTAAAATATCTGTCGCCGGTCTGATATAGTGTTGTGTATACACATCACGCGATAGAATATCAGTCTCTGATCTAACAATGTTGCGTTTACACATTGGCAGTAAAATATCAGTTGCTGCTCTAATATAATATCACGTTATACATTAGGTGGTAAAATATCCATTGCCCCTCTAACATGTCGTGTTTACACATCTGGCAATAGAATATCCCTTGCCGCTCCAACATACTGTTGCGTTTATTAGTTAGTGGCAAAATATCTGTCGCCGCTCAAAGATAATGTCACTTTTACACATTGGGCAGTAAAATATCTGTCGCTGTTCAAACATAATGTCACGTAGTGAGTGTTTGCGGTTGTAACGCAGGCACTATAGCAACTTTTTGTAAATGCTATCTCTTTTAAAATATCATACAAATTAACTTTTTCCCTAATGAGTTGGTAATTGTGGATTTGGAAACGAGAATCGGGATTTGATTTTTTAGTATTGGTTAAAGGAATCAGTAAAATTTTGGAAATGACCTATGACTAGTTTATAGTGTTATGGAGCAGTATTTCAACAAAGTATCTGTTAAGTTCTTTCTTTATACTTTTATACAAATTTTGAAATTAAGTATGTGATTGACCAGTGTGTAAGAAATTTTGTTCCACACACACACACACACGTGCGTAAACCCTCTGGAAATACAACTTCAAAGAGGTTTTATGACAAAAGAGTATTAATCAAAGTGGAAATCTGCATGCAGTTTTATTGTTTCAAAAATTGTCAGTGATTTAAACAATGTAATTTAGCTAATCGTCCAATCATTTAGAAATTTGCAGTACTGATTATAAAATATACCATCAGGCAGTTAAGAAGGTTTTGAGTTGGTTCTTGATACCACAAAATTTTAACAGCTTGTTGAATTTTCCTAATGCAAAGTTTTTGCATGAGAAAACTAATAAACATGTCAGTGTGTGCCAAGTGAAAGATCAGCTCTAAAGAGAAGATTTTTTTTAATACCAGTTAATAAGAAAACTTTTATCAACAAAAAACACCAAAAATTTGAATAAATTGACCATGTAACAGCAGCAAACAGTACTAGAGCTTGTTTCAACTTATTGTGTTAGGAAAAGTTTAGAAGTTTAGTAAAAGAAGAATATCTTGGCTACAAAATTTGTGAAAATTTACAACTGTTTCAAACAAGGTCCAATCAAACAAGACTGCATTTATTAATAACTGACATCTGAAATAAATATCCACTTCTCAAAGATCAAAGGCTACCAAAAGCGTTAATATTTAGTGTTTTAATTTTATTTTATGTCTTGAATTATATTTTGTAAAAATTTAAGTATTTTTACGATATTTATTAAACTTGGAGTTAATTACCTTGTTTCTATGTTTTAGGTAAGAGTGAACTGTCTTGTTTGTTTGGGTAAACTATTAGACCATCTTGATAAGTGGTTAGTTCTTGATGAAGTACTGCCATTCCTTCCTCAGATACCTTCCAGAGAACCAGCAGTGCTTATGGGAATTTTAGGTATTGGAGATAGTACTGTTGTATTGTAAATTTCATTTGATTTTTTTTTTATTATGTTTTATCTATTAGTAATATTTTATCAAAATATAATGAAGTCTTATAGGTACTCCCTGGAAAACACTGCTTCTTACTAATCGTATAGGTAGCTTAATAAGTTTACAACGATGAGAGTAAATTTTTATTGACTTAAATTTATCAATAATTGTTTTATTACTGGGAATGTGGATTTTATATTTATCTTTTTCAAAATTGCTATTTTGTAATATAATGACAACTTTTATTTTAATGACATAATAGGCTAACATTTTAGTTATTAAATGTCAAAGGCTTGAAGTAATAAATGTATAGAATTAAAGATGGATTTATGGTAATAAAAGCAAATGTTTTAATAAGGTCATATAGAATCTTCCTGGCCCAACATAATGCACAGCATACAATACTGGGGAAGAACCTGTTCCTGAGCATCTACAAAACATCATTTTTAAAATATGCTTGTGTACTCTGCTGGAAAGCTTTTAATACATTAGAACAGGAGTCTCCAACCTATTTTACTCACGGGCCACATTGAAAATTTTTGGAGCAATATTTCAGGGCAAAGTCTAGACACCCCCCCCCCATACACCCACAACGAACCAAAAGCTGAGTGGTGGTTTTTGAGATTTCCTTGCTTAGTTGTTTAAGTTGTTATATTTCCTTATATATGTTTGTTGTTGGCTAACTAAAATTGTTTACGTGACTGTAAATAAAACTGTGACCAAACAAATAATTATATTTGCTATAAAATAATAATTGTTCTGTAGGAGTTTTCAAGTAGGTCTAATAAAAACACAGGATGATATCAAACCAAATCTTTTCAATTTACTACAAAATTTACTTTACTGTATTTTAAATAATACTGGACAATACATGAATTTACAACATGTGTAAAACTTGAAAAGAACAATTTTTTTTTAGTGAGACGATTGCATTTATTTACCACTTAAAATTTCAGCCCATTTAGGATCAAACTTTGTAGTTCCGATCATTAGGATTGATTTCAAATGCTCATCTGACAAGGAAGATCTGTATTTAGATTTAACAAGCTTCATTTTCAAAAAAGTCTGCTCACGCTTGTAGGTAGATCTAAAAAGAGAAAACATAACTCGAGCATGGTTTTTAATATTTTTAAAGTTCTTTTTTTGGAAGAGAACTGTAAAATGTAAGTAGGTTACCTTCTTTGTAGCATTCCTGGAAATCAGTCTTGAGCGAGTCATTGGTTTTTAGCTCAATGACTTCAAGCTGCATTTCTGCAGGCACTTTGCCAATGTCACACTTAAGGGGTTTTGAAACATCTGAATGTCTTCTGCTACGCTGTCATAGTCTTCAAAGCGGTTTTCAAACTCTTGACGTAGCTTAGACATGATTTCTAAAACGTAATCCTTGGGGAAGGTGGCAGTGCTTAGTGGACTTAAGTTCTGACAAGATTCAAAGTAGTCGAACTTCAAAGATCCTAAATGGTTCTCGAAAAGTATGAATATTTTTCTAAAAGCTTTGACATGTCAGTATAAGTCACAAAGTGAAGAGTTTTCGCCTTGCAGTTTCAAGTTCAAAAAGTTAATATGTGCTGTGAGGTCAACAAGAAAAGCCAATTACCATACAAACACACTGTCAGAAAGTTCAGGTACAGGACGAAGCTGTTCAGTCATGAAAATGTCAATCATTTCACGAAGTTCGAAAAACCACTGAAATACTTTGCCTCTGCTCAACCAGCGAACTTCACAGTGGTAGGGAACATCTTGGTAAGCGCTATCAATTTCAGCAAGAAAATTTTTGAACTGGCGGTGTTTGAGGAAACTTGATCTAATGAAGTTAACTGTTTTTACAACTACATTCAGTACTTCAGCTTCATCTATGTGTTTACCACACAACGCTTGTTGATGGATAATGCAGTGATATATTAGGGATTGAACCCCGCCAGCTGTTTTAACAGAATTGCAAATGTTTGCAACTACTCCAGGTTTTGTACCAGACATATTTTTCCCACCATCAGTAGTAACACCTCTCATGCGTTTGAAATCGAGGCCAAGATTAGAAATGGTTCTAATTAGTTTCGCAAAGATTTTGTCTCCGGTCACACTACCCAAAAGAACTTGAGCCGAGTCACTGACATCAGTCGATTTATCAAGAGCGATTAAGAACCATTCAAAGTCCTTGCATGCGTCTTTCAGCTGATCAACAACGTTATTTCCAAAAACTTCCATATGGCACACTACTGTGTTCACCGACAAACTAATAGCATTGAACAATGAACGTTTATCAGGGCAGATTTCTTCCACACTCACCAAAATGCAGTCTTTCACCAACTGGCAGTCGGCAAAAGGCTTACTAGCTTTAGCCAGAATATGGCTGACTTTGAAACTGGCTTTGACAACAGCATCTTAAACAGGGGTCACTGATTTTAGGTTATTATCACAAGCTTAGGTTATTACCCACACTTGAACAAAAGCAGTTATTTAGTGATAAGAAAAGGTGCGATCACTTTTTCATTTCTAGCGAGGACAAAATGAAAGGAATACATTGTGGATTCAGAACTAGGCAATTGATGCTTGTTGTGTTTGCGGTACCAATCAATATGACTGAATAATTTACGATTTTATCAGTAAAGGGATACAGAAATAAGTAGTATTTATATTATGTTGTAATTTATTTTTATATGTATGCTATGTACAACTTATGTTTACATATTTTGTTTTTTTATATATAATAATTCTAGGGTTTAATTAGTAATTCAGCAGTTCTTTGTTCCAATATCCCTCAGATTATTGAAGAACTGCTTTATTTACACTCAAATTTTTATTTTGAATTTCAGGAATCTATAAACTGGTGTTAAATCACAAACAGATGGTTATAAGTAAAGAAATTATGGCAACCAAAATCCTACCTTTTTTGATGCCTCTAAGTATAGAGAATGCTTTGACCCTGAACCAGTTTAGTGCCATCATTGCTGTCATCAAGGAAATGGTCAACAGAGTTGAAACAGAACACAGAGTGAAATTAGAACAGCTTAATTCAATTCAGAATGAACAAAAGTTAGTATTTTGTTTAATATATGAAATAACCTATATTATCATGGTTATAATATTATTACAGGAGATAATAATAGTCTGAATTGATAGTCTAAATGCGTTTTTGTTAGAAAAATACAAAAAAAGAAATTATTATGTTTGTTTAAATGTATCATTTTAGAAAGAGTAAAAATATAATGAAGTTTAAAAATTATAATAGTATTTGTGTTGGCATGGAATTTGTATGAACATCGCATATAGAATGATAAAATTCTCTTAGCTGATAAGCCTCTGTTCAAAGCCTGTCAACAACTTTATGGAAGCTACACTGTGAGATGGTGTTAACTGATGTTAACAGTTCTTAAAACACGAGAATTTGATTTATTTATCATATTGTAATTTCTTATTTTCTTTTATAGCTTTATTTTCCATACCAATTTTATTTGCTTTAACTTTTTCATTTCTATTTACTTATGTTGTTTCAACAAATTACATATTTATTTCATTTCTGTTAGTCTACCATTTTTAGTATCTGGAATCATAATCCCTTATTTTATTCATAAAGAAGAATCCCCAGAATTCATATTGTGGGGAGTAAGATGATTCAGCTTGAAGAACTTTATTATCTAAGTACATTTACTTCTTGAATTGGATTTCTCTAATAAAGGGGTTACTGATTGAAAAAAAAAGAATACCATGGTTGAACCTTTACTGTACAGGTTCAAACTCCACTGCTGTCGGAGGATCTAATAAAACGGGAAGTCGTCGGTATTAACTCTAAAATACCGTTGAGTACAATTAACAGACATTAAATCCTTTACGGGCCATGGACAGTGCTTTCAAATAAACATATGAATTATTAACAAATATAAAAAGGGACATTAAATAAATTGTTTACCTTTTGTGAGTCATTACTAGGACTATGTGTTACCTCTTACGGGTTCCCTCGGGAAGCTAGCATTCGGCCGGATGCAGTCCGTTGGTTGCCAGGAAGACGTCTTCTCTCTCAACTCGCTAGTCTGGGTCTCTCTCAATGACTGGTCTTATTTCATTCTTAAAACTATACCGGAAATATTAAACTTTGCCCGGACAGCTGTTTTACTATCGGTCAACAGTCAGTCTCTCGCGGCGACAGTTAGAACCGTTTGCTCTCAGAACTATTTGGTGGTAATATATAAAAAAAACGTTACAAGGTTAAACTCTCAGACAATTCGAAAGGCGACCAATCTTGAAGTTTATAGATGGAAGCTTCAAGTAAAATCTGTGTTGTGTTTTATGAAAGGAAACAGAAGTGGTAAAATAATTTTTTTATTTAAATAACCTTGGGGCTTTTAATTACATATTGTGATCACTTTTAATGTTATCATTTGCTTATTGAAACACTTGAAGACAGACACGGAATCATATAAATACATTGTAATCGAGGCGCTTATTGTTACCAATTAATTTGTCATGCAATAAAATATGTCCAATAGCACAGACCAAACAAAAATTTTTATAATTGTTGTAAATTCTTAGGAATCCGTTAAGGTGACTGATATCCTGTCAATCATTCCTGTTATCGACATTATTGACGTGATTTATTATCCGTATGTCATCCATATTCTGTTTTACTTTACTCAAACAGATCTTGTAGGTTTCATAAAATGTACAGTAAATTGTTTGTCCATCTAGTTGTTTGTATGGCCTTTGTTCACATGACTTCTGCACAGTACTGCATCGTTTATTTCTTTATTTTCATATATGTGTATGATTTCAGTGTGATTTTATGTAATTTAATTTTTGAAGATCTTTTTTCAATTATTTTGTGAGTTTTGGAGTCACTTAAACAAGGTATAGTCAAGAAATCGAAACCACATAAAAAGTTTTAAACATTTTTATTGAGGACTAATTGTACAAACACTCTTGACAGGTTTGTTGGAGAACACCAACAAAAGTTTAACATTTGATCTTCCAGCAACAAAATATGTCGCAGTGCATTGTCCAAAGCTATTGAAAGAATAATAGAAAATTGTTTTAAAAACTTAATTCATCATAATATAATACATGATTTACTGCATTTCAACTAATTTTCTCTCTTATGAATACCAAAATCTCTCAAGTTACCTATTAATATAAATATAGATTATAACACATTTAGTAAAGTCAAATTATAAGTTTTTAACCATATGAAAAAATGTATTATAAATTATTAGAACACTTTGGTTTGAACCAGTCACCCTTAGTTTTAGTTTAAATACTTATATTAAAATTGTTATAAGGTGTGAGGTGTATAACAATAATGAGTAATTTTAGCAAATTTTAATACTGTTTATTGCTTTGCATAATATTTTTTTTACTTAAAATAATCATTACATTTATAGATTACTTGACTCCAGTATGAACATGAGTCCTCCTAGTCAGTCAGACTTGGAACAAATGTTAGGCATAAAATCTCCTGCTAGTATAAAATCACCATCTGTTGAAACAAAACCTCTGTCCATGGATGATAAACAAAGGTAAATAAATATAGCAGTTGTATAATATAAACCTTAAACCTTTCAGATCCTCAAAAAGCTTTAAAATTTTGTATTTTATAATATTCTAACCTCATTATATGATATTATGTTTTTGAACTTACACATTGCTTATAAACAAAAACTTCTTTTCTTCTATGAATTACTAGCACCCTCTATTACAGTTTATACCTCAGCATCTCAATTGTGCTTCTATCTCATCTTCACTTACAAAATACATTCGCAGAATTGTTAACATTTCCTTAACAATCTGATATCCAACTACCAAGTAAATGATAAATATTGTTTTGAATTTTGGCATGAAATCGTCCTCAATAACCTGTTTTTCCCGACGTAAAAATTACTAGAAGTTGTACAATTACTACTATAAACTCAAAAATAATAAGGCTATTACAATTAAAATATTGGCAAAAACCCCAGTATCACACTAATATTAAAAGTTACTTAATATTAAACCCTTTGTATGTTTCAATGACAATGGCATTATCATCAGATGGTCCTATTACAAAATTACAATCTATAAAACAATAATTTACAAACTACACTGACTAAGTAACTTGTAATATTAGTTATTTTTTATAATTTGTTTGGTATTGGGGTTTTCGCCAAAATTTTTATTGTAATACATCCTACCACTGTGCTCTTGATATTGTATAATAAGGTTATTTGCAAACATTTATAACACAGCCCTTAGAGTTTTCATTTCACTCCACTAACTTATACTTATATTTTTAGGTTTTTATGGTTAAGTTTTGGGTTGTTTTTATTAATTTAACATTATTTATTTACATTATAAATACCCTACAATAATGTACCATTTAATAAATATAAATACCAATAAGGTAACTTATAGATTATCTATAAGTTAATTTGAGTTATTTTTTGTTCATTTTGATTCATTCAAGGATTTCTTTTATAGAAATTTATAACATATATAATACATTTGGGTTGCCTCACTTACACCCAAGAACAAAACTAAACATTTTTATGTAAGTTCATTGTAAGTTGATTTTGATGAAGAGAGTGTTATAATTCAATACAATACTACATGAATTCCCCCCACCCCATAATCACCCAAATCCTCACAACAAACTGTTTTAACAGTAATTCACCGTTGCACTTCTTATTCTTGGCTGAAAAGTATACATAAAGCTTCAGGAATTCCCTCCTCTTCTGCTGGCACACGCCTGGGCTCCACCTCTCCGTTACCTCGGAGTGCTTGGGGTAACATCTTTAGTTCCACCACATGTACCTTAACTGCTGTTGATGTTTTTAAATACCTGACCCCATGACCTAGCCCCATCTGTATTTTGAAAGGCCCCAACTATTTAGGTGTAAATCCTGGGTGAAACCCCATAATCTTGTTGCTGTGGGCATGGTTCCTACAAAGCATCAACTGACCGTGTTTCTGCTCTTCAGGTTCTTCCAAATCCTCTTTTTCAGATTGTTTTACTGACTGTGTAGTAGTTTCTTGTCTTATCCAGTGATTCTTGTTATCCTGGTTGTGATGTCACTCCTTCGAGTTTGTATTGTCAACAGTATCCTGCAATGGAAGATCCCAGTAACCAATTCGGAAGATCTGACGGCCAAGGAATAATTCTGAAGGAGAGTAACCAGTGGCACACTTTGTCGAATAGCAAGGAATGATTCAGGCAAAAATAAGTGTCATTGCTTGTGTTAATTATCTACCTAGTTAATACGCTGCAATCATTTCAGCTTCTGGTTTCACCATTCAGTTGGATTCACCCCAGGTTGTAGATTGGAGTTGTCCAATGTTCAATTCCCCAGTATACCACTGTTTCCGCTGTCTTGATGTAAATGGATTTCAATTATCAGAGAGCACACATCGAGGGTATCCAAACCTGCTGAACAATTTGCTATGAGGTACTCCTAATAATCGAGAAGTATTGGTATCCGGAATGACAAAAGCTTCAACCCAATGAGTGAAAATATCTGTCACGATCAGAAGATTAGTCTTACCTCATGATGTTCTAGGTCAGGAGTTGGCAACTTTGTGAGTAGGAAAAGTCAACGTAGACAAAGGTTTTGGTTCAGTAAGTTTTTAATAACTTTAATTAAATTATAAGTTTGGCAAACTTTTAATTAGTTTAGTAATAACATTCATTGTTTGCTAATAGTCATGCAAAAAGTCCTGGAAATAAAAATACATTAAATTGTAAAATAAATAACTAGTTAAATTTTTCAGATTTGTCCGTGAGCAAGAAGCATCAGAGCGCTTACGTAGTGAACCTTCGCTTAATCCAACAGCTACTTCAAGTGTTAAACCAACACAAACAACTAAAGACCTGACTGCAACTTTAATGGAAAATAACTTGAATCAGATGATAATATCACCAGTTCAACAGCAGGCTAAGGCATGGCCTATGCCTACACCTATGGGAGCAACACCTGCTGCCGTTTGGCCTACTGCTCCAAGGAATAATGCTAACAACTTTGTAGGCTGGCCAGCTACAAACCTGTCTCAAACTCAAACAATGTCTGTCCCTGCAAGGCCTTTTCCTCCACTTCAAACAGCTCCTCCTTATCAATTTAATAACAAAGTTCCTATGAACAGCATGGCGACATTATCTATGACTAATAGCAACAGACCATTCCAGCAAGGACAGCAAACCACTAAACAATTATCCTCATCAGAAATCAACGATTTCTTAAGCTAAAACTAATCTGAATTAATAAAAATAATTACCAAAGAAGTTCAGGTAATTTCAAAATAAATGCTGCATGTTTTGCACAATCATTAACAAAGCATTTATTTGTAACTTGAAAAAGACTGGTAGTTGTCTTAATCATAAAATTACTTGCCTTTTTATATTGTATTGACTTCAGATGTTTTAACAGTACAAGTTTATTATTGTGTTTCAAATACTATTGCACACGGGAATTATTTAAAATCATATTTAAATGTCAATTTTAAATGCCAATACTGGCATACTTTTCAATAGAGGTGATTATAAGCTTCACTTGAAATAAATGTATACCTGAATCCCAATTTTATTGCTATATCAAAATTAAATGGCAATAATTTTATTTATTTTACTTGAAATTTAATAGGATTATAGTTACAAATTTTAAAATCACACAATTTTGAAATAAACATCATAGTTGTTTCTTTGAAAATGTATATTCTTTTATATTTCATTTAATGAACTTGGCTGTTAATAATAAAAAAAAAACAGAAGTCCTATCGTGAAATAAAAATGATTTTGTGTTTCCAATGGAAAGTAATCCAAGAATTTTTTTATTTTTAACAAGTAAATATAAAAAGGAAAATTTGATCTATTGAACAACTCTATAGCTTTTGTAGATTGAAAGTAATTTTTCTCTTTAAACTGATAGAGGGTTTTGTTAGTTTTATTGGAAAGTAAAGTGATATGTGATTTAAATTTAAAACAAATTTAATCTTTACCTAAAGTCATGGGCTATTAATATGCTGCCCCGTTTTGTTTTTATGAACATTTAGAATAAGATTAATTTTTAAAATTAGATAACATATTAGGGACCACTAATATTAAATTAATTTCTAATATTATCTAAACAAATTTTCTGTTTTATGAGTTTCGGATTAAAAAACTATTTCAATTAGTTTTGAAAAATAATCCTGTAAAGTTCAAAAATACACTCGACATTTTATTTATGTTTTACCTAATTGAAATATAATTCTAGAAACAAAGTAAAACAGTCATAAGTTATTTTATATACGGTTTTTCTCTTTTGAGGAGGCTGACCCAGTGTCTCAAAATCTAGTTAGTTCACTTTAGTAGATGAAGAATAAGGACAAATTTTTGACAATCGAACACTCGTTGAAGATAATTGACATTCAATAAGACTCTAGAGAGGACACTTGCATCCTCCCCTTAGCCTTTTCAGAACACAATAATCGTGCAACAAGCAAATAGGCTGTTGTTGGACTTTTTTCTTGGGTTTGCATTTCGGCTTTGATGGTTTACAGCAAGAACACTGCTCAACCTTATGCTCTGGATACTGCGGCTTTAAGGCCCTATTCGCAATACAGATATTGATCCCATCACCCTTGTATGTTTTTCCTTTTTTCAATTTTTTTCTCCTTGTGAAGGACATGGTTATCCAGGCCCTGCTGGTAACCCTGGGAATCCAGGAAATGGCATTCCCTGAAATGGCTGCTGCATTGATTGCCCATACATTGGTCCAAATGGTGACATTTGGCCTGGTTGGCATGACATTTGAGATAGAGGAAACATATATGGAGAACACGGAGCCATTTGCATTATAGGTGACAAATTTGAAGAGTAAGATCCTGGGACTGAGATGGACTATATGGGGAAGAACCATAAGCATATGCAGAATTAACAACTGAAGATTCAAGAGGTGCAGGTGAAGGTGGAGGTCTGGTATCTCCTTCTCCTCCAGCATACTGTCCTTCGACGGGCTGTGTAGTTGGCTAAGGTCTGGAGGTTGTGTTGAGGTCATTATCTTTTAATTTTGTGATTCGTGTGTGTAAACGTGTATGTGTCAAATGTAATGTAATAAGCAATGATAAGCATTGTGAACTAACTAGATTTTGAGACACTGGGTCAACGTCCTCAAAGTAAAACAGTACTCAAGGTTTTTATATTTTTTTAAGTGACAGCTATTTATTTTGTATGTTTTAATAATTTATATTTATTAAATTTTGTTTTAAAATGTGTTTAAAGTGTTGATAACACAGTTATGAAGTAGCCAAGAAGTAATATAATAAATTCAAGCTGTAATACAGTATATAAGCTGTATTTATTCTTAATGTGTATTAAATATTTATATATACTATTGTATTATTAATGTTTTAAAGTGTTGTCTAAAGTGTAATATTTGTTCTGTTTATATACATTGTTAAAGTTACCAAATTAAATGTAAATCATGAGTAAGTATTTAAAGTGATTTAGATAAGGTAATAATTTGGCGATTAATAAGTTGTATTGAAGTTCTTCTAGTTTTTTTAAGGTATTTTGCTTATTTTACTGTTGTTGCCTATAAATTATAATAGTGGATTGTGAATACCAATTGGGTTTATCATAGATTTGATATAATCCTGATATACAGGAAAAATTATGCCTCATAGCGCAGAGTCGCAGATGTAATAATAGATATATTCTCTTTCAAGGTCATAGTGAGGTGTTTATCTGTAACATAAATGTACTTGAAGGTTTAATTTTTTTCAAGGCCATTTGTTTATAATGATTTTTTTAAATGGTTTGTTATTGTACATTATGTTCAAATTTATTGTGTTGGATAGGAGAATGACAGATTTACTTTTGTAATACCTCGACTTTTGCAATTACCAAGTTACGCGGTTTTAAATCATGCTGTCTCGACCTTAAGGCACCATGTGGCTGTTGCGTCATAGCTTCAGATTGTATTCAGACGATTAATTTCTAATATTATCTAAACAAATTTTCTGTTTTATGAGTTTCGGATTAAAAAACTATTTCAATTAGTTTTGAAAAATAATCCTGTAAAGTTCAAAAATACACTCGACATTTTATTTATTTTTTACCTAATTGAAATATAATTCTAGAAACAAAGTAAAACAGTCATAAATTATTTTATATATGGTTTTTCTTTTTTGAGGAGGCTGACCCAGTGTCTCAAAATCTAGTTAGTTCACTTTAGTAGATGAAGAATAAGGACAAATTTTTGACAATCGAACACTCGTTGAAGATAATTGACACTCAATAAGACTCTAGAGAGGACACTTGCATCCTTCCCTTAACCTTTTCAGAACACAATAATCGTGCAACAAGCACTTGTTTATAATGATTTTTTTAAATGGTTTGTTATTGTACAATATGTTCAAATTTATTGTGTTGGATAGGAGAATGACAAATTTACTTTTGTAATACCTCGACTTTTGCAATTACCAAGTTACTCGGTTTTAAATCATGCTGTCTTGACCTTAAGGCACCATGTGGCTGTTGCGTCATAGCTTCTGATTGTATTCAGACGTGTATATTGTGGTGCCAAGTCGAGAGAAATATATAAAGTGAAACACATATTATTTGTGTTTCAAAGTCGTTGTGTAAGGAAAAACTGTTGTGTTGTATTAATGCTATTTATAGACTTTACTGTGTTATTCAAAAGAAGTAGAAGTGATTCTTTTCCATTAAACAAGAAAAGAAAAACATTATCTTTGGAATGTAAGCTTGACATTATCAACGACTTCAATGCAAAAATAAAAATTCGTGAATTATCAAAGAGGTTTGATCTACCGGAATCAACAGTCAGGACAATTATAAAAAGTAAATAAAAAATTCTTGAAGCTGTGTTAAATTAAATCATTATTTGTAAACGCCATGCTATTATTGCTGGGATGGAAACAATTTTAAAATTATGTTGTAATAATCAAGTAACAGTAAAAAATTGTACTGTTGACCAGAACACGATTTGTTCTCAAGCTAAGCTGATTTTTGACAGATTAAAAGAAGAAGCTGGAGAGGTAGCTAAGGATGAAATGTTTAAAGCTAGCAACAGTTGGTTCAGTCGATTTAAAAGTTACTGTAACTGGCACAGTATTGCAGAAAGTGAAGAAGCAGTACCTGATAAAGAGGTTGCATCCCTATTTCCAGAAAAATTGAAAGCTATGATAGAAGAAGGTACTTCCAGCCGATGGAAGCAATTCAATGTTTTAGATGCTGTGAGAATCATTGCACAATCTTGGAATGAAATTTCACAAAAAAAAATTGAATGTGGTTTAGAAAAAGCTGTGTCCATTTTTTTCGCCACTGAGACTTAGAGCGAATCAGTTACAGAGTCTGACAAAATTGCTGATGTGATTGAAGTTGTCGGTTTTGCCAAACAACAAAATTTAGAAGCAGATAATGGTGATGGTCAAGAACTGCTTTATTTACATAACCAGGAGCTGACAATGATGAGCTCATAGAAATGCATGAGCAAGACCTTAAAAACACAGATTTTTTAGACCCAGTTGAAGTAGAAGGTGAAATGACGGTTAGCAACTTGACAACTTAGTTTAATTGAACAAGGCTTACAAATTTTGGAAAGCATAGACTCCAACAAAGAGCGTATTTCAGCTACAAAAAAAAAAAAAATATTGGGCAGTTACGAAGAAATTGTGCGTGAGAAGAAAAAAATCTTCAATTAGTCAAACAAATTTACTAGATTTTATGAAGCCTTCTATGTCAAAATAACTTCTGTTTACGTACTTCTTTCCAATATATATGAATATAATTTTTTGATGTATTAGATATTTAAGATTTTAATACATACACATTTTTCTTCTAAATTATTTGTTTATTTAGTCTTTGGTTCCAACTAAACATGATTCCTATTTGATTTGATGTAAAATTATACCCTGTCTTACGTGAATTCGACTTAGACGGTTATCGCTCGGTCCCACCTATCCCCTAAGTACAGGGTATTACTGTAGTCATAAAATCTTTCTTTGTAATATATATATATATATATATATATATATATATATATATATATATATATATATATATATATATATATATATATATATATGTATGTATGTATGTATATGTATGAATCTAAAAGAAGCTCTTAGTCTCAGTTGATGCTCCAAAATGAGGATGCGTAATTAAAGTCCTGGAAAGTCTATTTGCATTTATACCAAGTAAGATTCTTGTTCAAATATATTACAGTCGGCGCCGCTTATTGTGATCATATTTGTCAGAAGCATATTTGATAACAATAACCGAACGCTTAATCACGATGTAGTCTACAGCCGTACTGCATTGAACTCACTGTATTATTGCCACAACTGTTTGTTCTGAACGATATGTAAGCCTATCATTACATTAAGTAATTCTAATTCTGTAACACTATAATTAAACTGTACTTACCAAATTTTGATGCTATTCCAGACAGTTTTATGTACAGTAGTAGAATTTCTGTAATTTAGTTTTCTACTTGTTAAAATTAGTGGGCATATTTCATGTCAGTTCATTTTATTATACTGTAGATTTTTTTTAAAAATACTGAATCTAGCATAATTTAAAAAAATATATATAGAACTACGTAAAACACTTAATCAAAACATTTTAACACATAAAACTTCATTATAAAACACTTCAAATTTACATTTACTTTCTCTCGAAGAATTCCTCTATATGTGACTGTCTGTAGTCTTCTCGTAAAATATTGTTTATAAATTGTTCCTATTCATAATGTTTGTTGAAATTTTCTGCTTTTTGTTGAACAAACTGCCTTAGAATCTCAAGATCTTGGTGAACTTGCTGCTTAGATCTTTGCGGTACACATTTATCATTTTCGTCATCATCGGTGCCTTCTTCTTCAGTAACTTTTGATGTTGAAGCAACTACCTCACAAATATCGTCTTCAGTCATTTCCGCTGCTGTTTCAATACTATCGTCAACTTCCATCCACTCAGTATATTCTTTTAAGGACAAATCGAAAGGCTTCAAGTTTTCTTCAGAGTCTTCCTCAGATGTAGCTTGCTCTTGATTTTCTTCAACAAAAACACCACCTTTTCTAAAGCAATTTTTCACAGTTTTTTTCAGAAACTTCATTCCAAGATTTTGCTATCAGATGAATAGCATCGAGTAAAGAAGGTTTTTTAGCCAATTCATTTGAGGTAAGGGTTTGAAATTCATCCATATTTTCTATAATTCTAGCACGCATCTCTCGTCGATAAAAACTTTTGAGATTTTTAATTATGCCTTGGTCCAATGGCTGAATAATTGATGTAGTATTGGCGGAAGATAAATCACTTTGATGTGTTTTAGCGTAGTTTTTATGTCATTATGTGCTGTGCAGTTGTCTAGTAGAAGGACAATGTTGCGTTTGAGGCTGGTATACCATTTAGTCAGCCATTCATTAAAAATGTTTGATGTCATCCAAGCGTTGGAGTTTGAATGATATTCAACCGGTAGCTTTTTGATACCTTGAAAACAACGTGGATTTTTAGATTTACCGATAATTAAGAGTTTTTTTTTATGACCAACCATGTTAACACAACACAAAACAGTTATTCTTTCTTTACATATTTTACAGCCGTTAGCAATTTCATTTTTAAATAAGTAAGTATGTTCAGGTAAAGCACGATAATAAAGTCCTGTTTCATCTGCATTTTATATGCAGCTAGGAGAATACTCGGCCAAAATCTTTGGCCATTCGTATTGTAACCAGTCCTCAGCTCCAACAAAATCAGCATTTCTTTTTTCATCACACGTTTTCTTGTAAACAACGTTTTCCCTTTTCTTCCATTGATTGAACCATCCATCTGTGGCTTTAAAATCCTGTTTTCCTATTTTTTTGGCAAAATCCTCAGCTTTTAGGCGCATTAGTAGGCCGTCAACTCGAGCATCTTTTTCGCGAACATTTTTAAACCACAATTTCAAAGCTGATTCCACTTGCGGATCCTTCCCAGAACGATGTCTTTTGTTGTCAACATTTGCATTACACTTTGATAATGACAAGATTTTTTCTTTGTTGTTCAATATTTTACATAAGAGAGGTTGAGAAACGCCAAGTTGAGAAGCAGCGTTTCTTTGACTCATTTTTGATAATTTACTGTACCTATCTAGAATATCAAGTTTTTGTTTAAGACTTAAATTGCGTCGTTTCTTTTGAGATTCGGACATCTTGCGATACTGTCCTTTGAAACTTCAAGTGACACTAAACTCTACAAAACAAACGAAAAAGATCTTTAAAAACTAAGTTATGTAAAATCACACTGAAATACTGTAATAAAAGTTCATAAAAATTCACTGTTAAAAAATACAGTAGGACTGTACTATAAATGGTTCAGTAGTAATATCAACTAATGTTAACAAACAACTAAGGTCGGCTCAGCGAGGCTAGGGTGTTTGCATAAGCAAAGAGTAAGGGAGACATTCTGAGAACTGTGCTAAGTGCTGAATTCGTTATAAAGTATTTCTGTCATTCTAAAAATAAACATTCTATGAAATGGGCGTCATTGTGTGTTGCACGTGCTGTTTACACTACTTTGTAGACATTTTTACTTGGTCCATGCTAGTATACGTTGACGCATATGATTTTCAATGGCAAATTAAATGATAATAATAAGCGAACAGATGATTACAATAAGCGGCCTAACTACAATGTATTAATATACGTCCGTGTTTGTTTTTCAATGTAACGATAACAATAACCGAATGATAACATTAACCGTGATTAAAATAAGCGGCGCCAACTGTATATTGTAAGTGTGATACACACAAACATATAAAAAATTATCAGTTTCTATTTCTCTTTCTTGACTGATGAAGATAATTTTTTATCAAAATATTTCAATAGTATGCTAAGTTTTTATATGTGTTTATTTCCAAGAGATTGCAGTTTTAGACTATTGCCATTAGATAAGTCTGTCAGTCTCCTATCTAGTCCAAAAATTCCTAAATAAGCTTTAAGCTCTACTAGAACTAACCTAAAAAAGTATATATGTATACACACACACACACACAAAATGAACAATAAAATCAATTATTATTTTAAGTGCTCAGTTCTTTATGGTAATTGAATAAGTTCATGTTTTTTACTATGGTTATACAACATACTTATTTCTTACAGCAGGCGTCCAGCTTCAATTGTAGCTGATGGCCCGATGTCCATGATAAATTGTCATCGCAAAGTTCCAATGATTTTTGTTTGTTAGTATGGTATTGATGTCCAATCCCTCTGCCCTTAAATGGTCCCTGGCCAGATTTGGATAACAGCACTTAATGAGGATGTGCTCCAGGTCTTCTTCTCCACTTTGGCATAGGGCGCATTCTAGTGATGCCGCTAAATTGAACCGGTAAAGATAGGCCTGGGTTAAAATGTGTCCAGTCAGAGCTCGGGCCGCGAAAGTATATAGACTTCTTATGATTCCGCTATACATGTCTTCTTTTGCCGGTTCATTCTGGAGGTTAAATAGGGATCGACCGACAGGACATTGTGACCACCCCTCAGTCCACTTTCTCTTGAAAAATCACTCTACACACTTTTGACAATATAAGAGGGAGTATATCTCTTGGTCAACAGGTTGCATAGCTGAGGCCAATTTCGCTACTTCATCAGCTTCTTCATTCCCTCTCAACCCTCTCGCAGGAACCCACTGAAAGACTACCATTTTGCCCTCATCATCCAACATCACAATTAACCTCCTCACTTCAGCAACTCTAAAGGAGTATGTTGTAGTGTATGGTAACGCCAGAACTTGGAGGGCTGATTTCGAGTCAGTGAGAATACAAATATCCGATTCGCAGATAGATTGACAGCTTAACAATGCAGCATTAATTGCCAGCAATTCAGCATCCATGCTAGACCGGGCATTTGCTGGTGCGAACAAACATTCTCCAGTTTCCAGGTTGAAGTAGCCCGATCCTGATTTCCCCTTCTCCGTGTCAACTGGTCCGTCCGTGAAGATTTTTACGTGCTCTTATTTCTGCTAGAGCATTGCTATGGCTTCTACGCTTAGGTGTTCTGGGTGACTCTCTTTTGTCAACTTATTCGGTAAATCTGTCTCAAATCTATACTCCTATCCATCTGTGAGGAGACTCATCATACACAATAGGGATGTGTTCTGGGCTATACAACATAAATAGTAAAACTGTGCCTATTCTAACCTGTTGCAATTGGGACGATGGGAATTGTTATACCAATAGTAACCCAAATCAAGTACAAGACCTAAGCTAAAGATCAGAAAACAACATTCACCGTCTGACACAATTTCTAATTTTACTTTTTTAAGTTTTATTTTTGTTATTAACATTATTCAATAATAGTCTTAATAATATTGTTATAAAAATACATAACTAACAAATCTCATTTGGCTGCAATTATATCGAGTCCCTTCTACTCTCATTGATTGAAAAAGAGAGCTGAGCTCTCCAATTAGTGTTAAAGCTTGAAAAAATCATTTAATATCTCAGAAAAAGAGAAATTTGGGTTTAAGGAGTAACCATCTTTTATAGCATTATGTTCTGTATTATAACATGAAAATGGTAAAATTATGATGGTTATAAACCCTAAATGAAATAACTGTAGAGAAATTTCACTGACATTTGAAGGAAACAAGAATAAAATGATCTATCAACATTGTGCCTATATATTTAAAGTAATAGATGGCGCATAAATGCCCTATGTGAAGATGCATTTTGAATATTTTTTAACCATCTATTAAATATGTAGTCGCTCAATATAAACTATATATGCTATGGAACTAGTCATTTATTTAAGGAGATACATAAACTATGAGTGACTTTTTATATTTCACCTTTAATAATTTTACATTGTGTAAAACGGGTGTGTTTTAAATTTTTAAACAATTTTACATTGTGTACACAGGAACAACCTGTCTCAATAAAATACTCGTACCAACTGTAAATTGTATGACTACTTCGTGGGTGCTTCTATATCCAGTGTGAAACTTACGCTAAACACTTGTTGCCAAGTTTGTTTCATGAAACACTAACACTTACCAAACACGCTGAAAACTAATCAAAGTTACCAACTTTAGCAAGTGACGGATTTGGTACTATGGCACTATGTGAGTCAAACAAGAAGTGTTTTGGTACAAATAACACCTCTACCAATCTGTAAAAAATTTTATAAGATTTCAAAGTTTAAAGCCTTTTTGGGATGCTACGGCACTTTGGAATCAAACTTGAAGTGTTTTGATATAAAATGACACCTCTAGTGATTCTGTAACTGAATTTAATAAAGTTGTGTATATATATATATATATATATATACACATATATTTTTAGGTTAGTTTTGGTTGGTAAAGATTATTTAGATTTTTTGGACTAGGAGACTGACAGACTTACCTTGGTAAGAGTCCACTCTGTAGTCTTGAAATAGAAACACATAAAAGCACTTAAACAATGATATATTTCAACTACACAGTGGTCTTTTTCAGTCAAAGAGAAAACACAAAAAGAAATATTGAGAGAATGAAATAAAATAATTATAAATTGTATCACAGATTGTGTAGAGTAGAATCTGTGACATCTGATTTCTACTCTACACAATCTGTGATACAATTTATAATTATTTTATTTCATTCTCTCATATTTCTTTTCGTGTTTTCTCTTTACTTGACAAAGACCACTGTGTGGTTGAAATATATCATTGTTTAAGTGCTTTTATGTGTTTCTATTTCAAGACTACAGAGTGGGCTCTTACCAAGGTAAGTCTGTCAGTCTCCTAGTCCAAAAAATCTATATATACATATACATATATATGTTTAACATAAATAAATAAAAACTCTAAGCCACAAATAACTTTTTTCTTTTAACACCTTATGTCATTTTGATTGCATAGCAATCATCCTCAGAGGTAATTTACAATAAAAATACAAAGGTATTGCTATGCAATCAAAATTTACATAAGGTTTTAAATAAAAGAAAAAAGTTATTTGTGGTTTAGTTTTTATGTATTTATGTTAAACACACCACAGTTGTTTTATACAGTTATGTATGTATGTATAAACAAACTTTATATGTTAGAAATTGAGGTTTTGCACACTACATATTAAGACAGTTGAGAAATCCAAAACCGCATAAGACAACTAACCAAATAATAACAAATATTGTAATGCTGCATAATAGTAATCACTTCAAACTTTTAAAATTTGGAAACTAACAAATCAAGTTTTCAATTTATTTTTGTTTTAACAAAGAAACAATTTGTATCTCAAAAGATTTTCATGTTTTTTGGTTGAGTGTCCTATTTTATAAAAGAAGCTAGGTATGTTTTGACTCTTATAAAATATTTTTCAATTCCTTCTATTAGCATATACTCGCCAAATATATGTCCGTACAAATTTTCAATTATTAATAAAATATGTTTTTATTCGTCCTATCAAGTTCAAATACATTTTTTTTAAACTTATAGTGGATGATAATTGATTAATAAAGTTTTTTCAAATATTTATTTAATATTTAAATCTCCAATTCAATTTAAAATATTTGTGAGGTTTAGGTCGGAATCAAATTGAGTATTTTTGTGTTCAAAGTGTAGGGCGCTTTAGCACTGCTCCTTCCATAGCTAAAAATGTACTTCTCAAAGATGTATATGAATTTTTATTTGCCCCACTCTGGTTGTCGTCAAAACCTCCATTGGACAGCCTTAAATTGTTACAATGGTTGCCACACAATATAAATAATGGTCTAGGATTCAAAATGAAGGAAAAGAAAAAAATTAAACAAACTGGATTAATGGTATCGAACCTTGCCTCACAAACTGATAATTCAAAAGGAAAGCGAAAAGAAACTACAACAAGGCAAGCAACAAACAAAAAGAAATTGTATAAATAGTAACAAACAAAAATAATAGTCCTACACCATATATAGAAAGGAAAATGGAAAATTGCAAGGAAATTTGCTTTCTATTTTGCCACTTAGTATTGTTATTCTGACATATATACATATTTATATTAATTGTAATTATAAAATAAGAAGAAACTAAAATAGATTTTTTCTATGTTGACTTAAGTAGGAATTGACTTAAAAAATTTGTTGCTTGTTTTATATATGTCATTTCAGACATTAATGGTTATTGCCTGAATTCTTTAAATAAGACTCTTTTAAATTTATTAAAATTTCGTACCATTATTATACTAAAAGGTTTCAATTTAAATAAATAATCTTATGATTGAAAACTAACATACAAATGTTTCCTAAATGTATAACAATATAATTTACATTTTGTTAAATTCAATAAAGGTTGTGACATTTGGTATAGAAGATTAATCTCTTATTACATTCCAAAGCTGATAGTACAGTATGTTATAAATTAAACATTTTTTGAAATACATTGTTATAATATTTATTTTTCTACCTGTCTATATAAGAAGCGGCTCCCCTGTACAGGCTTATTGGCCAGGAATATTAATAATAAGAAAAGAAGAACTTGAATGATTAAGTAACAGCAAATTCACAAATTCCTAATTTGTGTTAAATTCAAAGGTTGTGTTTGGAAAGTGATGCAACATGCATGTGTAACTAAATAAGAATAGAGAATTCCCCACTATTCAAGGGTCCAGTATTTTACAGCATTGCGTTGTGTCATAAAAGTCATTCAATCCTGGCTAATCAATTTCTGTGTGAAATATTGTACTTTATTTTTACTTTTTGGAGCATGCATGCTTTTTACTTTTTAGTGTCAAAGTTATACTAACTACATGATGTCCCTCATACACACAGCTAGTCAACTTTCAGTATCTAGGCTTCAACAGAATCTGCCAAAGTGTACAATCCAGTTGAAAATAGATTTAATTCACTCCAGATATTGAAGGAGGTTATGCGAAGCATCCCCTCTTGTTTCCGACACACCAAGGCGACTGACCAAGTCCGATATAATACAGAATAGGGCTGTGGGTAACGATATGCCTGGTTCTTGCAAAGGTTGAGATGAACTGTTGTACATTTTTGTAGATGGTCACGTCATTGGTCGAGTATAGTTGTCAACCACTTGTCTCATTACTCCACATATTTTTAAAGCTTGCACTAAACTGGGCCAAACAGCCACTTTGAGCAAGCCTTCTTGGTAGAACAGGATTCAAGTTGACAGCTATTCTTGTGATTTCATCAGCCTTTTCATTCCCCCAAAGTCAACAATGCCCAGTTATCCACTAGAAACAGATATCTTTATCCCTTGATAGACTTAACTGGAGGGTATATTTCTTGCACTATATAGTGGTAGTTTCAACGTTTGTACCACTGATAAAGTTGTAGTGTGCTCTTGGAGTCTCTGAATATGCACACATTTTTTGTAGTCTTCGCAACATGGGCAACTGCTGCATTGATAGCTCCAGGAGTTAATAATGATAGATAAAACTTGAAATTTTTGTGTTGTACATCTTGAGGTTTTTATAAAAATTATACTTGTTTGTATTATCTTGACAAAAAATATATCTTAAATCAGTAAGTAGTGGTGTTGGGTAAGATAATACAAACAAGTGTAATGATAAATGTTAAATAATACTTTTATTTATTATTAAATTATATCTTTTATATTACTTAACCATGTATCCATATATACTTAAAACTTTGTTCGATCTCCGGAAAGTCGGCAAGAGTTGTGTTCTTTGTCGATTCACAGGCTGCTATAATTGCACTAACTAGTAATACTTCCACCGACTGTGTGAAAACAATGAATGGACAAGATTCAGAATGCTTAAGGGCCATTACTATCTACAATCCCACCTATACAAAATAGGATTAGCAGCCTCAGATATTTGGCCTCTGTGCAACTGTCAAAAGATGAACACCCCACATCTTTGGAATTGCAAGATGTGGAGGACCGAAGCCAGCATTGTTTGTACTGGGAGGCTAGGAGGAGAATGGCAGAAATGCCAAGATCTGCCATTGGATAAAGAAAACAAAGTATATTACTTAATCATCATGAATGCAGTAGATAATGTAATCAAAACTATAGATAATTTAATCAGAATTATTTTACATTTAAAATTCGAAGAAAAGTTAGTAGTTGAAATGTTAGAGCCACATCAACCAAAATATTTTTTTTTAATGGATAGTAAGAAAAAAGTTGCAATAGTTGATTATCAAAAATATCTTAGCTAACTGTTAATGTGAAAAAGGTAAGTTTGATTTGATTTTATAGTTTACTCTCTGATGTGAGAGTGAACGTGGGTGGATAAAAGCTGGTTTTTGGGACCTTCAAAATTTAAGTGAAAAAATTTTATAAGCCAAAGAGTGTGACCCTCAATGGAAATGAGTTGAAATATAAACAGTAGGAACATTGCAATGGCAGAGTCTAAAACTTGTTTTGGATGTTGAGGAAAAAAAATGTTTAAGGAAAAATATGAGCCAAGACCAACTGAATTGTTGTGATATGTTCTATTTTAAGAAAAATGTATTGTCAGAAGTGGTAAGCTTAATTAATAAGAGTTATTGTTTTATTTGTTTATCAATAGAAAAGGGAGCTTAAATACTCGGCAAACACAAGTTGACACACAGGCTATGATCTATTTTTAAGTCTACAAGTTATAAAGTAATTTGTATTTTCAGAATCTGGTAAGTAAAAATAATTTTAATTACATTTTAACATCAAGGGAGGGGAAATTGCCCCTCCTCGAGAGCTTGTGTACAATTTTTTTTAGAAATTTAGTTTTCATATTCGGAACACATTTAAATTTATCACAGTTTACTTATAAAAATGTATTTTTCAATTGATTTTTATTTTAAAGCAATGTATGTTATATATATATATATATATATATATATATATATATATATATATATATATATATATATGTGTGTGTGTGTGTGTGTGTGTGTGTGTAAAGTTAAGTATATAAATTCATCTGATAACATTGGTAGTTCTACCCAGCATAAAGAAAACTGGCATGTTACAAGGGGCACACTAGTTTTGTACCAACTAGGCTATTCTTAACAGTCTGTGTACTACGACTCCTCATAAGACCGAGCTGTTTGATGGAATGACGAAAGTTAAACAATATTTGGTATTATGTACAAAATAATAATTTTGGTATCTATGTACGTTCAGGTAAAACACATGTTTTGATGAACAAAATATCAATTTTCCTGTGATTTTCAAGTACAAGAGTAGTTTAAATTTCATTTCCAGGCCTTTATTTTTCTTAATTTTTTTCTCGAAACCGCCCCATGTTTTCCTGTTATAGTGCCACCCTCCCTGAAAGTCTATCCTCGAGCCACCTTTGTATGATATATGTTTTGACATTTGATTAAATCAAATTGCTTCAAGAAAGCTATAAACTAAATATTAGCTGGTTAGTCCCACCAGTGAAAATAGTCAAGAGGTGCCACTTGTCTATATTAATATATATATATATATATATATATATATATATATATATATATATATATATAACTGAAAAAAGTGATAAACAGTTTGATTGAAGATTTCAACCTATTCAATTCAATATGTACTCTGAGATCAAATAAAGTTCTTATTGTTGGAGGCTCTCCAACACAACAATGCTATGAGTGCCAGAAAACTATGAGCCTTTACATATTAACCCATTTCTAGGTAAAAAGACAGGTTGATTTCTTGCAGTGTAAAGTATAACTTCATTTTTATGAATAAAATTATGTGGACATAGGAACTATTTTTAAAACTTATGGATGAGATTGATTTCCTAAAATGTTGCTGCTTTATGTAGTTTTCTGTCAACATAACAGAAATAAAATAATGTTTAAAAAATGCCTCATCCCTACAAAATAAAATGTTGTGACATCACCTATTGTTTTAATGTTTACATCAAGATATAGTCGTTCTATTGGTATTATAAAACGACTTTCCCAAGGCAGCCAATAACCTAAAGAAGATGGTTTAAACCTACTTTTAATTTTTTTCCATATTCCAGATAAATGCCTGAATTTTTTTAAAATTTTAAACTATTCATAAATTTTAGTTAAAATGTTTTTTAAACTTGAAAAACATCATATTTGTTGATTCCATCTTCACGTGAGCTACTAGTTTTTAATTAAAAACATTTGTAAATATGTTACACTTGCCTATAGTACCACTTATTTTATAGTTGTTGAGGACGGCTGTTTCAGAAGATGTCTCAATATTAACTCATACCACCAATCTGTTACTGTAGTATTGATATCTCTTACAATATTGGTAATTGTTTTGTTGTTTTTATTTTAATGCTGTTTCCATTATCTATGCAATCATTTTATTCAATGGGAATTAACTAAAATAGGTGATGTAAGTGGTGTAACCTTGGCTCACATAATATGCATTAATAGTATATTATACTGGGTGATGTGTCTTATTCTAGTTTCATACATGGATTACCATTTAATTCTTGAGGCTCAAGTTTATTTATTTTCATGTAAATTTCTGTTTTCATATTTACAAGAAAGTAAAATAACACTAATCATGTACAAACTCATATTTTCAACTCCCTTGAAAAGATAAACAAGGTCTTCCATTCTAGCGGAATAGAATCATGATGTGTGGCTAATATTGGTATGACATAGCAAAATTACTCTATCTTGTGGTAAATGATACAATGGAAACAATTAAGACTAAATCAACAATAAGTATGATATATATAGGCCTATATAATCCACTATTTAGTATTTATAACCAAGTCATAATTTTTTAAAATTCTGTATAAATGAAATAACATAATTAAAATTAAATATTTTTCAGAAGAAAAGTGAAAACCTAGTTACAAGTTTCAAAATCGTCCAATAGATGACAGCTGTGTGTTTTTAAAAAGATTATTTTGATCAGAGCAGAAGTTGACTGCCTGATAAAGTCCATAGTGATATTTAAAGTGGTTGAATGGTTTAATCTGTCAATAATAATTATAAATTTCAAGTTGAATGCTACTTTGTAGCCCTAATTTAAAATTAAGTGAAAATATATTGATCAGAATTAATAGGAACTGCTCTAGAAATTAATTTTCTAAAAATATTATGTTGGACCTGGTCCATTTATTCTGGGAACAATCCATATATTATACTGTAGTAGGTTCTATATTATTTAATTCAGATATTGATTTATTATTTTTCTTTGGTTAGGCATTAGTTATGGATTTTACTTAGAACTTAAGGCACATAAAGTGATATGAAAGTAATAGATGAAACTGTTAACTAACCTTAATGTTAAAGAAACAAAAATCAGTTTATATCTGCATTTTTTAGTTGGAAAGGAATCTATGAAAAGGTTTAATTTTTAAAAATCTCTTGTGCTTGTTCCTTTGAAATAATAAGATATTACTTCAGACTTTGGTTGTAGACCCTTAGTTTATTGTATGCTCATAATTTTCATCCAAATATGTTTCACTTCTTAGAATTTATATAATTGTTATATAACAGGCTAGGTTTAAAGAAATGTTTTCAAGCTCTTAAACTTGTTGAAAACATTTAAGCCAATGTAACCATGGCTGAGGAAAAAAACATTTGAGAGAAGCATTAAAATAGGACAGGTAAAATATCATCCCAGTTGATTTGTGTAGCACACACATTTTTGTTGATAAAACAAAAACCTTGTCTTTGGTTCGTTAGAAAAAGTAGCTAACCAGAAAGGGTAAATCTGCTAATAAAATTAAGGTACCTACACAACTTTAGTTTCAGAGGATGGCCTTGGTGAGGGGTCAGTAAATTGTACAAAAGATATTACTATAAAACAGTTGAAGAAAAACTAGTAGGTGTAGTTAATGCACACCTTCTGTGGTTTGTTGAATTTCTTCTTGCTTTTATGGAAGGTAGTTTGAGTAGTATACATGAAAAATAAATGCTTTAAAAGAGTAATTTGAGTTACAAATTGTCTTAATGAGGGTCCCAATCTCTTCTAGTATTTCTTTAGAAGAATTCTTGAGATAGGCCTGCTACTATATCAAAGTCGTAGAGAACACTATGTTTATTCTAGAGGTTAATGAATAAAAATATACCTGCGGGTCATCTCAGATTTGGAATAATATAACAGTTCCTCGCTTTGTACCAAAACCCAGGAAATATTTATGATTTCAAGTAATTTCTAAGCAAATATTTGTGAACTAATTAATCACTGTCATTTTTGTTAAACTTTAAATATTTTTGTAAAAATCAACACCATCAAAAGCGCTCTTGACTGAATGGTTTTTATCGTCGTTTCAGGCGTGTGTGCATTGAATTATAATGGAATATACGAATAATAAGGGTTATGCCTCAATGGAATTAATCATAATTCGTAATCGATTCAGATCATCATTTTACCAGCATATTCAAGTTTACAAAGGCCGTCAAATTATTTGTTTACCTTGTTGAAATAACTGCACACATTTGTTGCTAACTCGGGATTTCCCTGTGCAGTTCGGGTAGGGTATTGACGTGAAGGGTGCGAAGTACGCATGTCCTATAGCTCGGCGTTGCCTACTCCGCTCAGTAGAGTGCGCGGCCCGAAGCAGTGTGACCGCACCTTACCTCTTTGGAAATGTCAGGTAATACACGTGTCTGTACATTTATTACTAATGTGTAATTTTAATATTATTCGTAAAAAAACAATTTTAAATATAGTTTTTATTTGTAAACAAGTTGTACGTTTATAAAATAAATAATTTTTCTATAATAATAATTTTGTCTCTTAGAATGTCAGAATACAGTATCTTTAGATAAGCGTATTTTATTAGATTCTTAAAAACACAAGTTAAGTAGTAATTTAGACATTTTTAACAGAATATTTTATGTTGGAAAAAGAATTTTTTTGAGAATTGTGTTTGAACAAATTTGGTTTTGTCAAAATAATTATTCGAAATTAAAACTTTCTCAAATTTACTATGCAATTTTATTTTAATAACAGTGGTAATAAGTTTTTAATAAAAGGGACGGTAAATTTTCTAAATAGTGGCTCCTAATCTTTACAATTTCAAGTCAGTACTTCGTTAATAATGCACAGATATACTGTCTAAGAAACTGTCATTGAAACGGTTTAGAATCAGTCACTCCAATTTAAAATGTAAATAAAACCATGCATAGTCAGTTAATTCCCGATGGCTATAGGGTACTTGATTTTGTTTTGAAATACCCTCCATACTTTTTACAATTTAAGAGATATTAGTCTAAGCAGAAATAGATAAACTTAATCATATATTTTTCAAACGAAAACAAATATTTTTCGAAAATGGGCTATAAAAAAAACATGTTTTCTATTTTTAATCTTTTAAATATTATAACGTTTTGCAGGAAAATTTTATATGCTACATTAAAAAAAAAAAAAAATATTTGTATAGCTCTTTTCTGCGCGGCATTTTTTAAATAATAAGTTAAGACTAGACCTGAAAATAAAATGTAACGATATCTACCTAAAGTGATCGTTTCGACGAAGGTTTCATGTCCAAGAAGTTAAAACAAGTTTTATTAAAATTTGTCCGAACTAAATTAATAACTTATTTATTTAAAACAATCTAAAAACTGTAATTAGGACTAACCTAATAATTACAGCTATAAACATGCCCGGAGAAAATTAGCACGTAAACAATACTTTAAGATATGAACCTTTATATGTTGTGGGACTATAATTATAAGCACGCTATTAGCCTACATTTGTTTAAAAATTAGAAACTGGACTACTATAAAATCAAAAATATTCTTTACAGTTTTTAATCAAAGAAAATTTTAGTGGAAAGAAAAAAGTTAGGTAATTTTTCAAATAGGCATAATTCATACTTTAGTCTATAAAAATCAGACGAAAACACTTAGGCCTAGTAGTCAATACTGATTTAATACAGATTTCTAAGTAGGAAACACAGTTTACCATTCTGTAAATTTATTTGAAAACAACTTTTGTTAAGGAAATTATGAGAATTGTACTTAAATAATTTGTGCATAGACGCCTATTTCTTATTTTCATGGTTTTATTTGCTGGAATCTTAATTAACACTTAAAATAATCTTCAACGACAAGACTGAATCCATTGTCAACATGATTGCAAGTTTTCATTGTCTTACTTCACTTGTGGAACAGCTGATAAAACCATTAATTTGCTAGCTGTCCGTTAGGGGTGCTGTATGATGATATAATGCGATTCTCTCTGATTGGTTGAATATATTAACAATTCCCGCTTGTAAAATCTGACTTTTCACAATTATTAGTTCTTGTTGCCATTATAGTTTAGTTGTGTTTGTTCTTTTCTGTGAAAGTGTTAATAAGTTTTAGTGGATAAGAGACGGCTTGTTCTAGTTCTTTGTTAATTATTTTACTTGTTTGTTGTCTATGGTAGTGCGTAATTAATCCTAATCGAAGTTAGTAATAAATATAACTATTCTAGTAATATTTCTGTTGCCTTTCGACATATTATAGCCTTTGTTTTTGTAATTACACATAGCAGGAAGGTAAGAGAAAAAATTTAAGTTTTCAACAACAAATTATTTTGTAAAATAATTGATTTTTAGAAAATAGTTCATGTCATGAAGAATAAACTGTACTTTATTGTTTATATTGCACTGTTCACATTTCAAGATTTCTATTAATAAACTTCTTAAGAATTTTAAAACCTACATTTACCAAATTTTTCATAAATAATTATTTGTTAGGGCTATAGCTATTTTCAGATCGTAGGAGATCGTTAATAACCTTCACTTTCAAAACAACTGCTGTAAAAATTTAAATATTTAACTTACCTTTTAAGCCTACTTATAAAATAATTATTCATAAACTAAAAAAAAAATTACTTTCAGATTTAATTTCGGCATCTATAAACATTTTTTTAAGTTTATATATTTAAATACAATATATAGGTATTAATTTACACAAAAATTAATTAGGCCCCTATAGTACCCTAGTTACTGTTCTATGTGTGCCATAAGTCTCCATTTACTTTTATGTATTGAATTAATTGTTTTAAAGCGTCTACAGTACGTAAAAATATTACTGATAATACATATTGGTAAGCAGTCAGTGGCCTAATATATAGCAAACATTGTTACAACTCTGCTTTTTCCATGTGTAACTCAAACGCAATTTATAGAACACTTTAAAATTTCAAAAGTCACTACCCATAAATAGTGTTTAAACTTGAAAGAAATCGGATCATAACCTCAAGCTATCAACCCACAAAACTGTATTATAAAGTAAATGTTTCTTTATACAACAGCACTATTTGAAACTAGAATAAAATATAGCTAGAACATAACTACAGAGTGTCCAGTTATATGTTTTATTATTAAAACAAATAGATATAGGCCTAATGATGGCAACATTGAACTCAGCAAACTGTTGAACATGATGTAACTCCGTAATGTTTAATTACGTAAAATAACATACGAGGTGTTTTCACATGTGTTATTTAAAGATATATTATAAACAAATATTTTAAAGTCATAAGCTCTAGTTGATGCATACAACTTTAAAAGAATACAACCATCATTTACCTACATTCGAAACTGTAGTTACGAGCCTGTAGTTGCAAGATTAAAGTTACCCGTTCAATTCGGCTATCGAATAATTTACGTAGAAAAATATTTGATCAGTTTCTACTATTAGCTCACACTCTCTCTATAGCTATATATCTTGTTCAAATTTTCAATCGTTAATAAAATAATTCTTATTCATTCAGTCAAGTCCAAATAATTTTTTAAAACTTGTAGTGGATGACAGTAGATGTTAATACAGTTTTTCAAATATTAACTCATTAATTAAATTTAATTAGTAAATTTTAGTTTTATATTGGGGTAAAACGTTTCACAAAATGGTATTCAATATATTTACTCTGTCCCATTTGGCTTAAAACAAATTATAACATATGATTTTATAAAACAGCTGATTTTATATTATAGGTTATGTGATAGAACAGCTGTTTTAACGCATATGTAATGCTACTTTATTTATATTAATTGTGATTATTTAATAAAAAGTAACTAAAATTATTAAAAAAATTTCACCAAAATAGGAATAGACTTTCAAAAAAATTCGTATATTATTTGTTTTTATTATAGGAAATATATTTTAACCGGTTGTTTTGAACTTATATTTTAATACAGTTATATAGTCTAGTAATATACATGATGGGGCGATACCTTCGCATTGTTTTAACTATGAGGTTATGTTTATAAAACGATAAAGGTTTAACAATGATGGAATTTGGTCGACTAACGTTTATGACTGACATTTAAAAGCTTTTTTCTTGTTCAGAATTTTATTTTTGAGTAATAAATATGGGATAAAAATAAGAGTTTATCAGTATATCTCAAGTAGCCTATTATCATTATCTTGAAAGTTCAATATTTCATATTTTCACATATTTGCTAAATCAACATTAGTTACATGTGTTCTTTGAGCTTCCTACTGCGGGAACTATAGGCAATAGGAGGTAATATTCAAACTAACGAAGGTAATGGTTAGGTGTGTTGTTTTATCAATACACTTCGCATATTTATTCCCCAATGCCCTGATAACGTCACGCTGTATGATTACACATACAACTTGCCAATGCCACTCGTGTTCGCAATACCGTTAATAGGCCTGCACGTACTACAGTGTGTTTAGGAAGTTATAGCTTCATGACAATATTTCAAGACTTTTGATAATATGCTTGAGAGAAAAGTTAATTTGTGAAGCGTATAGATTAGTTCGGTAAAAGAAAACAATTTTCTATTTATCACTGTAATATATATATATATATATATATATATATACACACACACACACACACACACACACACACACACACACACACACACACACACACACACACACACACATATATATATTATTGTAGTACTCTCGAATTTACATAGAAAATTAAATCATGAGTATTACGATTGGACAGGAAGTGCAACGTCCGTTCCAGACTCGCTCACACAAGCACAATGAATAGTGTTTGTTGAAACACCTTTTTTGGAACATTGAAAGATCTATTGTTTTCACATCCACCTGTTTTGTAGAGCATATGGAATATATTAAATTGTAATGAATACATCTCACATTTCCTGCTACAGCTTGGTGTCTGATTATTTAAACATATTTTCTTGCATTTACTGATCTTAAACTTAAATGTAGGCCTACTTAAACAAAAATCATAGTTGATGTTTTTACGAGTAGACTTTCAAAACGTATATTACAATGATCTTATTTTCGAGCATTAGTCTTCTCCTAGAATCTTATAATGCTCTAAAATGAAAACACTGTAATATAGCTCTCGTCCTTCTACTCGTAAAACTGTATCAAAATGCAAAACAAAGAATAATATTCATAAAAATATGATTTAATGTTTTCGCTAAATAATGGTTCCAGCATTATCAAGAGATTATAATTAAATCAAACTGAGGTATACGGCTAAGTTATATCATTGTAATAATCGCATCTACGTGGCGTGTCGAAACTTCTACAACTATATAGTGCAGGGTTGTCCAACTGGCAGTCCGCCGTCCTATTCTGAGTGGGCCGTCAATAGTTTTTCAAACTTCAAAAGAAATAGTTATTTAATAAAGTTAAACAAAATTGGTTCATTGTATCAGTCAGTTGAAGCCATCTAACTGCCTAAAATTCACCATTTTGTATCTAATTGTAGAAAAGTTTCCATCGGCTCCTGGTAAATGGATTTCTCGAACTCTGCACCACACATTGGTGTGCCCCGCGGTTTGGCCCAAAGATTGATTTTTGCCCCCCACATTTGTAAGTTGGTCAATTCTGATATAGTGTATTGGATTATTAGAGTATCTGATAAAGTGTGTTGGATACATATATGTATGTATATATATATGTATGTATATATATATATATATATAATATTTTATATTAAATATGGTGATATGTTTTCTTGTAATATAGTTAATAAATTAAAAATATTTCAAAAACAATAATACCTTTAATGCATATATTTATTCACTAAAAGTATTATTGTTTTTGAAATATTTTCAATTTATTAAATATATATATATATATATATATATATATATATATATATATATATATATATATATGGCTTGTCTACAATTTACGACAGTAATCACATGGTATTATTCCACATCGTGAAGTGTTATTTTACAAATTCCACCTTTCCATGTAGGCCTATATTATCATTAATGCAATTTACTGAGTTTATAATAATATTATTATTACTTTTACACCCAATTTTATATTTTTATCTTTCAATATTTTACTTATTTATTTTATTTCATGTTCTATAAAATAAAAATTAACATTTGATCATTTTTGACTATTTATTTTATTTATTGAAATTTTATTAATTCTTTATAATAAATCATACAAAGCAGTATTATGTGTTGGTGGATGGTTGGCATTATTAGAAATTATTGGTTTGGGTAGTTTTTATATTTGTTGAAAATTTAAAATTATTTTCCTTTTTACGTACTATACTGTTGAATCCAAATAGTTTAATTCACCATTAGTTTCATTTACATATTACAGATAATAGTAATATCATCCAATATTATGTTTCAATTTGTACCATTATAACGGGAAATATATAGACCGTCATTTATATATCGAATCCATTTACCATTTTGGTCGTATATCTTCGTCATAATGTCAAATAGTTTTTATATACTATATATGTATTTTGTAAATATATTTCAGAAATTATAGATAAAACTGAACCCATTGTCAAACCGCTTTCATGTTTGTAAATTTTAATATTATATGAGAATTAATTTCGATTTAATGTAATCTTTAAAGTTTGTACCTTGTATAATACTTCCATGTACTTCCTATGATGTATGTACTTCCATAATACCTATTTGAATAGTTTCTTTGATAGGAATATTCTTGTAAATCAGGGATTATCAAACTGAGGTACACTTAGAGGTACGCGAAAATTTTCAAGGGGTACGCGGGGCAGATTAATGAAAAATTAAACCATTAAAATTTTTTATTGTTTCGTAATCACACAAGGTTATAGTTTATTAATGGAATATAATTGAATACTTGTGTGAAGGAATAACTGATTAAACTATCATGTGATCCGACGCTAAAAAAATATTTCAGTCTTACGTTGTTAGATTTTTGGATCAATGTTGAAAAAAAGTACCAAGAACTTTCAAATACTGCTGTAAAGATTCTTACAGGGTTTTCAACTATATACCTATGTGAAATAGGGGTTTTTTGCTTAACATATCTAAAACGTAAGTACAGAAACAAGCTTAATGTTGAGGACGATTTAAGGTTGTACCTAACAAAACCTGAGTCTGACATTAAAAAGCAGGCTCATCCTTCTTATTAATTGTTTGTATTGCGTTTCTAATATATTTCCAAATATATTGTGCTTTTGATGAATATAGGGTTTCTAATTTAACCACTCCAACAACAACAAGGGGATACGTAAAATTTTAATTTTTCATTAGGCGTACAGTCTTTGAAAACGTTTGAGAACCCCTGCTGTAGGTAATAACATATTTTTATTACCAATGGGAAATAAGCCAGTATTATTAATATTAACATTTCTTAATTTGTTTATTAAATCTTATGCAATGTTTATTGTATATTCATTTTGTAAATTTATTTTATTTTTTATAATATTTGGCATATATTTAGAAATTTTATGTGTCGGAGAATTTTTGAAGTTAATATGGTCTAATAAATGGTCTACTAAGGTTTTTTGGGCAACTCTACTAGAAGATTCATTTAAGGAGGGTATGGATTATCAATTATATGAGAACTCATATTTCCTTTGTTAAATAACATATACGAATTTTTTGCTGAATTTTAAATTTAATTTTGACATTTATTAGAGGGATGAATTCATAAACATGAAACCCTTGGTGAGGGAAGGATTAGGGAACCACGTGTGAAGGTTAGACTACATAAAGTAGACCTGTTCTGTACAGCGGTAACAAAGAGGTCTGCACTGTACAACGACTTAAGCATGGACTACAGTAGATGGAATAGGTAGAACATAATGACCCCGTGTCCTGGGAATCGGGCAAAATAACGCATTAACCCCCCCCCCCCCCCCCGTTGCTGATACCTCAAGATACTTCTAGATAGGCCTGCTATGGAAATGGTTTCCTAATGAATATCGCAAGGAGAAAACAATTACCACTATTATAAATAGAAAGATTAATAATTTGAAACTTGCAATTTTTGTGCTGTACAGTACGTGAGGTTTAACCATGTCTCTGACCTTGAGATCGCTAGGGTGGATTGGGTTGCAGTGCGGGGTCAAAACCCAATACTTCAGAAAACATCAGTGTCGTGTTTAAAGTGTAAACAGCTCTAATTAACTAAATGATAATAATGTAATAGTTTGATGTAGACATGATCTTTAAATGTGTTGCTCTGCTTCTGCAAAGAAAGAGACGCGATTATGAAAGCGACAATATATGCATTGCTTAATGTTTTCAGTTATAGTTTAATTTAAAAGAGAATAGGATTCTGCGTAGGTGGAATCGACCAGAGGGAGTGGGGATTACAGCCATTTGAGCTAATAGGAAATTCACATCTTGCTGCGTGGGTGAGCCTTGTTGCCAATTCGTCGTTAAACTTCCGTTCGTCGCTCAGTGACATCGTAACCGTGATGGAGGGATTTGCTAGTGATGTAGCTTGCTTCGTTCTGTAATTTCAGTAGCTAGCAGTGGCGGGTTGACTGTCAATGCGTTCGAACTGACAGCATCGTATCCCTACCCTGTCACAGACCTATTCCTATTCTACTTTAAACCAAAGTATAGGCTAGTAGTCAAATGCTAGAGCAGAACGAGGGGACACCGTTAAACCTCACGCACTGTACATCTTTAGGCCCGGCGCACATGAGCTTGAAAGTAATCGGGACGCCGAGATAATTTTCTATCTGATACCTATCGGAGTTTCAGTGCACATGAGCTAGAATGTAAGAGCGCGTCATTTCAAGCCTATCGTTTTGATAGTTATTTTCCATGTTGGGGACTGGCTTCACTCTATGTTGTTTCTCCTACGAGATGGATCATAAACAAGTGCAAGTTTACAAAAAGAAAATAGTGTTTTCGTTCTTAGTGTACAAATACATTGGTGAAAGGGAAAGTAAAAGAAGAAGATATTGAATTCGCCCATTTAATAATGGGAGATATTTAAAAGGTGCGTTCAAGACCGTTTTAATTGACTTGAGGGAAGATAAACAAAAATTCTTTAATTATTTTTGAATGTCTACTCGATCGATACACCAATAACAGGTACCCGAATCTGCCTTACATCTTTGTAGGAGACGATGCATTTGGGCTTTCTACTCATATATTGCGACCGTACAAGGGAAGATTGTTGTCAAAAACAAGAAGGATTTTCAACTACCTAAGCAGAGCCCGCCGATACATTGAATGCTCTTTTGGACTTTTATCTAACAAATGCAGAATTTTTCACCGCCCAATAAATGTAAAAACAAATTTTGCCGTAAAAATAGTCCAGACTTGCTGTCTCCTTCACAATTACGTACGTCAAAGAGATGGGTATAATTTCACACAAACATTGTCGATTACAAGGCTCGAAGAGTCAACGAATTATACAAATAATGACCAGGCAATATCGAGGTCTGGTCCTGCTGTGAATGCTATTAGAAATGGATATGCAAACTGTTTTGAGAGCGAAGTTGTACGAGTGGCTTGGCAAGATATATATATATATATATATATATATATATATATATATATATATATATATATATATATATATATATATAAATATGATATTAAATAAAATGATTAGTAACTATTAAAGATTATTATTTAAAACTATAAATCATCATTGATATTAATAACAAATTATCAACCTAATAATATTAAGGTTACGCATTGATGTCAATTGCTTTTTCAATCATATTTAAAGTTAAACATATAAATAATATGGAATTAGTAATTATATTATCGAAAACTTCCCTGATAAAATGAAAGAGATAGAAAGTAAGCTGCGTTGCATGTGCGCTGTCTCACTACCAACTGTGTACTTGTGGAACGCTGAAGATAAAATTGACGCCAAGATAGGAGGAGAAACCTGCGTCAGTCCAGATACCTATCGAGATACGCCGAGGCCCATGTGCGTTGCCCCATTACTCCCAATGTACTTCTGCCTATCCAGCTTATAAACTATCTCGGCGTCCCGATTACTTTCAAGCTCATGTGCGACGGGCCTTAGGTTTTTTATAAATTAGTACTTTCGGCATCACTTGGCAAAAAAAAAACCCTACACACTGACATTTTTCAGCAGACGCGTTTCGCACTAGGTCAGTGCATTGTTCTATGGTGTGAGTCAAAGACCTGAGCAACAGTCTTGTCCATGATTCACAGCATTGAACAATCCACTGACCTAGTGCGAAACGCGTCTGCTGACAAATATCAATAAGTAGTGGTTTTTGTGCCAAGTGATACCAAAAGTAGTAATTTATTAATTTGTTTGAATGTATTTTTTCCTGTTTTAGTAGAATAATTTTTTTGTTTTTAAAAACTTGTCTTACTTATTTACTTTAAATTTTAGCACAACATTGTAATCAATACAAAAGCACATTAAACCTAGATGAAATGTTGTAACATTTAGCTGGTGCTAATTAATTAAAGTAACGACCCTGGCATTACTTTATTTCTCCCTCGACTCTACATTACAGGTTGGGTCTCCTATTTACTGTTGATATTATGTTTAGGCTGTTGAGGGACTTGTTTAACTCTACCGACCCGATACGTACATTTATAGACTGTTCGTAAATATATAACCAGGAAAGGTTAGATAAATTATAATCAATGTTTGATCTCTGCGTAATGGCCAATGAGACGGACACTGGGTCTGATCAAGGTCTCAGCTTCTTCTAAGACCAATGGAAAGGTCTACGGTAGGACATTATAATACCAAAAAATCAAATCAGCTAGTCCTCCAGTTGAGTCCCACAGCAAAAGCTAACTTTTCATAATCACATAAACATGCTTTCACAATTAAGAACGATCCTTTTTTCGTCTTAGCCCTATCTCGTATACAGGCCTGATTCCATAGTTCTACCCGTAGCAATCCTAAATTGCCAGACGCTGCAAAGCCTCTATGGGCAACAAACCCGGACTTCCCTGACTGACAGGATCAGGACGTTGAGCACCGTGTAGCTGGATTAAAATCGAGCTGGGCAGGAGAACTGGCATTACTACAGCAGTGGAAGACGTAAAGAGAGTGATGGTAGTGAAATTTGTAAGAATCAAACGCCTAATCTAATTATAACAAGTAATATAAACAATAAAATTTTAAAAGTTAATTCCTACTTAAGTCAACAAAGCCATACCTCGTTTTATTTACTCTTTATTCAATCATTAAAATTAATAAAAATAAAGTAACATAACCAATGCGTTCTATCACATAACCTATAACATAAAATCAGCTGTTTCATGAAATCATATGTTATCACTTATTTTAAGCCAAATGGGACGTAATAACTAAATTGCATACCTTACTCCTTCTGTGAAAAGTGTTTCTCCCATATAAAAGTAAAATTAATTAATTATTAAATGTTATTATTGAATTAATATTTGAAAAAACAATTAACACAAAATTTCAACCACTACAAGTTTTAAAAAACTAATTTGAACTTGAGTGAATGAATAGTGAGTACTTTGTTAACGATTGAAATTTTAAACAAGATATATACATACGTACTGTATATATAGAAGTATATATGTACACACACACACACACACACACACACACACACACACATACACTCACACACACACATACATACATATATATATATATATATATATATATATATATATATAGCCTATATATATAGGCTATATATAGCCTATATATATATATATATATATATATATCGTTTAAAATTTCAATCGTGGATGAATAGTAAGTACTTTATTAACGATTGAAATTTTAAGTATATATGTACACACACACACACACACTCACACACTCACACACACACACACACACACACACACACATACATATATATATATATCGTTAAAATTTCAATCGTGGATGAATAGTAAGTACTTTATTAACGATTGAAATTTTGAATAAATATATATATATATATATATATATATATATATATATATATATATATATATATATATATATATATATATATATATATATAAGGAGAATGCGAACTAATAGAAGGTATTAATAATAGAGAGCTTTGAGATTTTTCAAAATAAAACCTAATTTTTTTATTTTGTTGAAAGATTAATTTCAATACTAGAACGTTGGGCGGTAAACTAAAGGCATTTAAAAGCCGAAGGGAATTACGCCCTAGGATAGTTATTGTCTTATATAAAGTTTTTAGAGATTGAGTAGAGTCAACATTTGTAAGTTTTTTCTATATTGTTAACGTAAAAAGAAATTGCTGTAAAAATCCACAATTTAGGGGTTTTAATATTTTACTTAGGTTGGTAAACTACGGCGATGTTGTGCCGGCTGTATTACTTTCCTTGAATATTTATTGTTTGCTTGTCTCTCCCAAATGGTTTAAAAAGCAGTTATTATCCCTTGTCTTGGATAAGGGGTAAGATGGAGGTGCTCAGATCAAGTTGTAAGTTCGCAAACCTACTAGTGTCAAAGTAGGTGTTTACTAACCGTCGAGTAGGGAGAAGGAATAGCAGGGAGGGACGAAGTTCCACTGTTACTAGAACCAGGAAGAAATAATGGTTCGATTGGGGACAGAGTCGCATTCTATATGAGAGAAACTGGTTTTACATTACTTTATTGGTTCGATATAGGCTTAGTTTCATTTCTGTTTTAATTGAAAGCTTATTCAACTGACTGTTTTATAAGAATGTATTGGTTTTAGTTTTTACAAGTATCGAACATTTTCTGGTGCTACACTTTTAAATGCCGATTTGGTTTTTAAAAGATATAAAAAGTATACTTTATATCTAAGTCATGCGAACCTAGCGGAACAAATTTGTAAAACTGCTGGTGACGAAGGCGCCCATTCATAACAATAGCAACTTTTTAGCCTGTTCGCCTGGTCGTAACACTTTCCTGTTTTCAAAGAGAGTGAGGTTAATAGAAATTATATCTGTGAAGATTCCAATATAAGTGGTTGGTATATGTACGCCTCCGATACGGTTAAGAAGCGTAAAGTGTTATGACGTTTTTCATAAATGGCGATGACAGTTAGATCTTCCGACAATAGGTGTCGTGCTTTCAGAGAAAACACCTCAAGCCATTGCTCGGGCGAAATGTCTATTGTTAATGCTATTATTTTCGGTAAAAATATTATTCAAAGCTTCCACAATTTTGTTATTTTATTCGTTTTGCTAATTTTGATAGACTAAAACGTTATAAAAAAACGTTTAAACATTTATCTGTAGTATCACTCTTGATCTAAATGAGGACAGCCGTTATTTCTGAGTGTATTGCAATGAGTGTCATGAGACAATGTGTTGTTAAAAAGTGTAGAAGAGTAATAAAGATGGTGTAAAGGGGAAAATGGTGACTGTCTCCAGACTCTACCTGCTTGTCGAAGAACACAGAGATAGATCCTTGATGTGGAAGTATCTTCAGTTTATCATATGAAACCGAATCTAACCCCAAACTCATGCGTCCCGCCTGGGTGACCAGTGTTAGGGGAGGGGGATGATCCCATTACACTTCGTACCAGTGTGCAAGAGTCTTACGATCTTACTATAAGGCCTAGCCTGGTCACCTGCCCTCCACTGGGACGAGACGAACTCCAACTAGACACTGCGGTTCGACCGATTTTTCAGGACTACTTGAAACTGGTAGAACATTTCGAACAACCAGAATTCCAAACCTCAATACTCCGTTAGATTAGTTCAATCCAGACAGTGCAGGTAGTTCGGACCTTTATCCAATCTCGGTTAACCTTATCTAATTGCCGGACCCTTAGTTTCGAAACCTTATCCTATGTGGACCTTATCCTATAGGACCTTAAGAGATAGCAACTCGTACAGTACCACTACCCTCTAGGTTATTTAAGGATAGGCTGGAATAACCATATAAGGATAGGCTGAAATAGAATGGGATAACTATATAAGGATAGGCTGGGATAGAATGGGATAACTATATAAGGATATGCTGGGATAGAATGGGATAACTATATAAGGATAGGCTGGGATAGAATAGTATATCTATATAAGGATAGGCTGGGATAAAATGGGATAACTATATAAGGACAGGCTGGGATAGAATGTGATAACTATATAAGGATAGGCTGGGATAGAATGGGATAACTATATAAGGATAGGCTGGGATAGAATAGTATATCTATATAAGGATAGGCTGGGATAAAATGGGATAACTATATAAGGACAGGCTATGTTAGAATGTGATAACTATATAAGGATAGGCTGGGATAGAATGTGATAGCTAAGCCTATATAAGGACAGGCTATGATAGAATGGGATAACTATATAAAGATAGGCTGGGGTAGAATGAGATAACTATATAAAGATAGTCTGGGATAAAATGAGATAACTATATAACGATAGGATAGAATAGGATGACTATATTAGGTGATTTTTAATGAGGTTTGGAATATGTTAAGCAGATTTTTGTAGTTATTTTCATTGATGAATGATGAAGAATGTCAGTTAAACGCATATGAGGAAATGAATTAATAATTGTTATTAAATATCCGCAATTAATATCTTTGTTGACAAGCTAAGCAATCTGTGCTATATTATTATGTTAATCGGATTCTATAAATTGAATAATTCAAGTACAGAAGCGCCAATAATAGGATCACGATTGTTAATCGTTTTAGAAAACGTACCTTTTTTGTTAAAGATTTCTATTTAAACGCTCTAAGTGATTCTTGCGCGAATCAGAAAACGCAAGGGTGACGGAGGATAAAAATAACCAAGTAGGCCTGAGTAATTGGAGTAAATGACTCCAGGCCGGCGTCAATTACTTAGAAAAGCGTGAGCTCCACAGTGTCTGCACAACAGTATCTGCACGTGCGAAGCCGCATTACGGTGGTTTGCTTGATTAACATGTGTCGCCAGGCTGGAACATAACCTCAATTTAAAGGTCAGGAACTCGATCGGCTGTGTTACGGTGTTTTGTTTGTGAGTACGTTGTTGTTTTGGGGGAATAGCAACAAAACAGTAAGTTTAAAAATATTTTACACTATATTTAAAATCGGTTAGTTTAGAATTATCTTTCTAAAATTCTGAAACGTAATTAATATAACCGTTTTACTTTTAGTTTGTCACGTCTAGGTTGGTTATGTTGCACGTAACCACATACCAGAGTAGAAAGTTTAGCTGAACGTCATACACAATTAATCCTATTGAAGTTATCATTGTTTGATAGGTTTAAAACTTACTCCTACGTCTCCCCATTTCACGTATCTACTCATCTCTGACTATCTATTGGTTTTCATCCTATTCTCTGTCTTTTATTTCTCGATTCATACCTTTTCCCTATTCAAGGGGTCAAGGCGAGGTTTCCTTTACTACAATGAGGGGTCATGTTATGATTTGCTTAGGGAGCCGATCTTCAGGCATTCTTTGGTCATGTCCATATCATCTATTGTTGGATACTAATATCGCTTACAATTGTATACTCCATTTCCCTGGTTTCTCTAATTTTTCTGTCAGATAGGCCTACTCTCTCTTACCTTGGTTTACCCTATCGTATCTTCAGAAATCCGTTTTTGTTGCTCCTCGTTTTCTTTTCTACTTTTTCTTATGTACTATTCTTAAATTCAGTAGGTGTTTATATTTTTGCTACTTGTGTTATATATCCTGTGTCTGCTCTTGTCTTATATGGATTGATCCAAAATGTACTCTAAGAAGGGTATTTGCTTTCCTTCCTTGGTGGTTTCTCTCTCCTATCATATCGTCTATATTACTTCCTTGCTCTTACCTAAGTAGTTATGTTTCCGATGTCAAGTCCTGTTGCCTCCTACCGAGTATATATTTTGTTTTATTATTTATTAAAAGTCTCCATTTTTCATATTCTCTATCTCAGAAGATCATGTGGAAGGTAATAAGTGGAAGAAGTAAGAAACAAAATTGATATCACAGAATATATCTTGGGAGGAAATAAGTAGATTAAGGTAGAAGCAAAAGCGATATCACAAAAGAGATCTTAGAAGGAATTGAGTAAAGGGATGAAGAAACAAAAGTTATATCACAACAATACATGAGGAGAAATAAATGGAAGGAGAGAGAAGCAAAAGTGATATGATTGAAGAGCATATGGTAGGATATAAGTGGAGGGAGATAGAAGAAAAAGGAATATCACAATAGATCACATGGGAAAAAATAAATGGAAGGAGGAAGAAGCAAAAGGAATATCACAAAAGATCACATGGGAAGAAATAAGTAGAGAGAGGAAGAAGCAAAAGGAATATCACAAAAAATCACATGGGAAAAAATAAGTGGAGGTTGGGAAAAGAAAAAGAAATATCACACAAGATCATAAGGGAAGAATTAAGTGGAGGGAGGAAGAAGCAAAAGGAATATCACAATAGATCATATAAGAAGAAATAAGTGGAGGGAGAAAGAAACAAAAGGAGTATATCACAAAAGAGCACATGAGAAGAAATAAGTGGAGGGAGGGAGAAGCAAAAGAAATATGACACAAAATCACAGGGGAAGAAATAAGTGGAGGGAGGTAGAAGCAAAAAATATATCATACAAGATCACAGGGGAAGAAATAAGTGGAGGGAGGTAGAAGCAAAAGTAATATCACAAAATAACACATGGGAAGAAATAAGTAGAGAGAGGTAGAAGTAAAAGTGAAACCACTCTTTACCTTACTACTGTAAGTGGTTTTACTTTTGACACTTGTATAAATTGATGTATGTATGACTTTATTTATTATTGATAGATCTCAAAGGATATTAAGAAGGCTAATAGCTTTCCTTCACTAGTTATTTCTTTCTTCAAATACGATCTCTCTGTTGAAGCTTTTCTATGAAACATCAATACTGATAATGATTTAAATTCTCACCAGGTTTGCAAACATATTATGCTTTGTATTTAGGGAGTCCTAAGAATCACAGATTAAATAATAAAACTTGGCACAGATTTTTCACAATATGTTTTAAAAAAGTCGAAAAAACCAACCTCGTTTTAGAACATATACAAAGCGTTAGAGACACAAAGTTTCTAAATCATAACACTATATTACACTACATTACAATAGAACTTTAAATCCTCCTGTAGGATAAATTTAGTTATAACCCACATATTGTTCGTGAAGTAATATAAGAGGTTGGCAAGGGAATTGGCATCCATCCTAATCCTTAGTGTACGTTGCTACTTTATTGTAATGCTTTATAACTTCTTCCTGTTAGGACGAGTAAATAAATTTAGTTATAACCCAAATAATGTTCGTGAAGTAATATAAGAGGTTGGCAAGGGAATTGGCATCCATCCTAATCCTTAGTGTACGTTGCTACTTTATTGTAATGCTTTATAACTTCTTGTAAGGACGAGTAAATAAATTTAGTTATAACCCAAATAATGTTCGTGAAGTAATATAAGAGGTTGAGAAGGGAATTGGCATCCATCCTAATCCTTACTGTACGTTGCTACTTTATTGCAATGCTTTATAACTTCTTGTAAGGACGAGTAAATAAATTTAGTTATAACACAAATAACGTTCGTGAAGTAATATAAGAGGTTGGCAAGGGAATTGGCATCCATCCTAATCCTTAGTGTACGTTGCTACTTTATTGTAATGCTTTATAACTTCTTGTAAGGACGAGTAAATAAATTTAGTTATAACACAAATAACGTTCGTGAAGTAATATAAGAGGTTGGCAAGGGAATTGGCATCCATCCTAATCCTTAGTGTACGTTGCTACTTTATTGTAATGCTTTATAACTTCTTCTTGTAAGGACGAGTAAATAAATTTAGTTATAACCCAAATAATGTTCGTGAAGTAATATAAGAGGTTGGCAAGGGAATTGGCATCCATCCTAATCCTTAGTGTACGTTGCTACTTTATTGTAATGCTTTATAACTTCTTCTTGTAAGGACGAGTAAATAAATTTAGTTATAACCCAAATAATGTTCGTGAAGTAATATAAGAGGTTCGCATGGGAATTGGCATCCATCCTAATCCTTAGTGTACGTTGCTACTTTATTGTAATGCTTTATAACTTCTTCTTGTAAGGACGAGTAAATAAATTTAGTTATAACACAAATAACGTTCGTGAAGTAATATAAGAGGTTTGCAAGGGAATTGGCATCCATCCTAATCCTTAGTGTACGTTGCTACTTTATTGTAATGCTTTATAACTTCTTGTAAGGACGAGTAAATAAATTTAGTTATAACACAAATAACGTTCGTGAAGTAATATAAGAGGTTGGCAAGGGAATTGGCATCCATCCTAATCCTTAGTGTACGTTGCTACTTTATTGTAATGCTTTATAACTTCTTCTTGTAAGGACGAGTAAATAAATTTAGTTATAACACAAATAACGTTCGTGAAGTAATATAAGAGGTTGGCAAGGGAATTGGCATCCATCCTAATCCTTAGTGTACGTTGCTACTTTATTGTAATGCTTTATAACTTCTTCTTGTAAGGACGAGTAAATAAATTTAGTTATAACACAAATAACGTTCGTGAAGTAATATAAGAGGTTGGCAAGAGAATTGGCATCCATCCTAATCCTTAGTGTACGTTGCTACTTTATTGTAATGCTTTATAACTTCTTGTAAGGACGAGTAAATAAATTTAGTTATAACACAAATAACGTTCGTGAAGTAATATAAGAGGTTGGCAAGGGAATTGGCATCCATCCTAATCCTTAGTGTACGTTGCTACTTTATTGTAATGCTTTATAACTTCTTGTAAGGACGTGTAAATAAATTTAGTTATAACCCAAATAATGTTCGTGAAGTAATATAGGAGGTTGGCAAGGGAAATGGCATCCATCCTAATCCTTAGTGTACGTTGCTACTTTATTGCAATGCTTTATAACTTCTTGTAAGGACGAGTAAATAAATTTAGTTATAACCCAAATAATGTTCGTGAAGTAATATAAGAGGTTGGCAAGGGAATTGGCATCCATCCTAATCCTTAGTGTACGTTGCTACTTTATTGTAATGCTTTATAACTTCTTCTTGTAAGGACGAGTAAATAAATTTAGTTATAACCCAAATAATGTTCGTGAAGTAATATAAGAGGTTGGGAAGGGAATTGGCATCCATCCTAATCCTTACTGTATGTTGCTACTTTATTGCAATGCTTTATAACTTCTTGTAAGGACGAGTAAATAAATTTAGTTATAACCCAAATAATATTCGTGAAGTAATATGAGAGGTTGAGAAGGGAATTGGCATCCATCCTAATCCTTACTGTATTTGCTACTTTATTGCAATGCTTTATAACTTCTTGTCAGGACGAGTAAATAAATTTAGTTATAACACAAATAACTTTCGTGAAGTAATATAAGAGGTTGGCAAGGGAATTGGCATCCATCCTAATCCTTAGTGTACGTTGCTACTTTATTGTAATGCTTTATAACTTCTTCTTGTTAGGACGAGTAAATAAATTTAGTTATAACACAAATAACGTTCGTGAAGTAATATAAGAGGTTGGCAAGGGAATTGGCATCCATCCTAATCCTTAGTGTACGTTGCTACTTTATTGTAATGCTTTATAACTTCTTCTTGTAAGGACGAGTAAATAAATTTAGTTATAACACAAATAACGTTCGTGAAGTAATATAAGAGGTTGGCAAGAGAATTGGCATCCATCCTAATCCTTAGTGTACGTTGCTACTTTATTGTAATGCTTTATAACTTCTTGTAAGGACGAGTAAATAAATTTAGTTATAACACAAATAACGTTCGTGAAGTAATATAAGAGGTTGGCAAGGGAATTGGCATCCATCCTAATCCTTAGTGTACGTTGCTACTTTATTGTAATGCTTTATAACTTCTTGTAAGGACGAGTAAATAAATTTAGTTATAACACAAATAACGTTCGTGAAGTAATATAAGAGGTTGGCAAGGGAATTGGCATCCATCCTAATCCTTAGTGTACGTTGCTACTTTATTGTAATGCTTTATAACTTCTTGTAAGGACGAGTAAATAAATTTAGTTATAACACAAATAACGTTCGTGAAGTAATATAAGAGGTTGGCAAGGGAATTGGCATCTATCCTAATCCTTAGTGTACGTTGCTACTTTATTGTAATGCTTTATAACTTCTTCTTGTAAGGACGAGTAAATAAATTTAGTTATAACCCAAATAATGTTCGTGAAGTAATATAAGAGGTTCGCAAGGGAATTGGCATCCATCCTAATCCTTAGTGTACGTTGCTACTTTATTGTAATGCTTTATAACTTCTTGTAAGGACGTGTAAATAAATTTAGTTATAACCCAAATAATGTTCGTGAAGTAATATAGGAGGTTGGCAAGGGAAATGGCATCCATCCTAATCCTTAGTGTACGTTGCTACTTTATTGCAATGCTTTATAACTTCTTGTAAGGACGAGTAAATAAATTTAGTTATAACCCAAATAATGTTCGTGAAGTAATATAAGAGGTTGGCAAGGGAATTGGCATCCATCCTAATCCTTAGTGTACGTTGCTACTTTATTGTAATGCTTTATAACTTCTTCTTGTAAGGACGAGTAAATAAATTTAGTTATAACCCAAATAATGTTCGTGAAGTAATATAAGAGGTTGGGAAGGGAATTGGCATCCATCCTAATCCTTACTGTATGTTGCTACTTTATTGCAATGCTTTATAACTTCTTGTAAGGACGAGTAAATAAATTTAGTTATAACCCAAATAATATTCGTGAAGTAATATGAGAGGTTGAGAAGGGAATTGGCATCCATCCTAATCCTTACTGTATTTGCTACTTTATTGCAATGCTTTATAACTTCTTGTCAGGACGAGTAAATAAATTTAGTTATAACACAAATAACTTTCGTGAAGTAATATAAGAGGTTGGCAAGGGAATTGGCATCCATCCTAATCCTTAGTGTACGTTGCTACTTTATTGTAATGCTTTATAACTTCTTCTTGTTAGGACGAGTAAATAAATTTAGTTATAACCCAAATAATGTTCGTGAAGTAATATAAGAGGTTGGCAAGGGAATTGGCATCCATCCTAATCCTTTAGTGTACGTTGCTACTTTATTGCAATGCTTTATAACTTCTTGTAAGGACGTGTAAATAAATTTAGTTATAACCCAAATAATGTTCGTGAAGTAATATAAGAGGTTGGCAAGGGAATTGGCATCCATCCTAATCCTTAGTGTACGTTGCTACTTTATTGTAATGCTTTATAACTTCTTGTAAGGACGATTAAATAAATTTAGTTATAACCCAAATAATGTTCGTGAAGTAATATAAGAGGTTGGCAAGGGAATTGGCATCCATCCTAATCCTTAGTGTACGTTGCTACTTTATAGTAATGCTTTATAACTTCTTCTTGTAAGGACGAGTAAATAAATTTAGTCATAACACAAATAACGTTCGTGAAGTAATATAAGAGGTTGGCAAGGGAATTGGCATCCATCCTAATCCTTAGTGTACGTTGCTACTTTATTGTAATGCTTTATAACTTCTTCTTGTAAGGACGAGTAAATAAATTTAGTTATAACACAAATAACGTTCGTGAAGTTATATAAGAGGTTGGCAAGGGAATTGGCATCCATCCTAATCCTTAGTGTACGTTGCTACTTTATTGTAATGCTTTATAACTTCTTGTAAGGACGAGTAAATAAATTTAGTTATAACACAAATAACGTTCGTGAAGTAATATAAGAGGTTGGCAAGGGAATTGGCATCCATCCTAATCCTTAGTGTACGTTGCTACTTTATTGTAATGCTTTATAACTTCTTGTAAGGACGAGTAAATAAATTTAGTTATAACCCAAATAATGTTCGTGAAGTAATATAAGAGGTTGGCAAGGGAATTGGCATCCATCCTAATCCTTAGTGTACGTTGCTACTTTATTGTAATGCTTTATAACTTCTTCTTGTAAGGACGAGTAAATAAATTTAGTCATAACACAAATAACGTTCGTGAAGTAATATAAGAGGTTGGCAAGGGAATTGGCATCCATCCTAATCCTTAGTGTACGTTGCTACTTTATTGTAATGCTTTATAACTTCTTCTTGTAAGGACGAGTAAATAAATTTAGTTATAACACAAATAACGTTCGTGAAGTAATATAAGAGGTTGGCAAGGGAATTGGCATCCATCCTAATCCTTAGTGTACGTTGCTACTTTATTGTAATGCTTTATAACTTCTTGTAAGGACGAGTAAATAAATTTAGTTATAACACAAATAACGTTCGTGAAGTAATATAAGAGGTTGGCAAGGGAATTGGCATCCATCCTAATCCTTAGTGTACGTTGCTACTTTATTGCAATGCTTTATAACTTCTTGTAAGGACGAGTAAATAAATTTAGTTATAACACAAATAACGTTCGTGAAGTAATATAAGAGGTTGGCAAGGGAATTGGCATCCATCCTAATCCTTAGTGTACGTTGCTACTTTATTGCAATGCTTTATAACTTCTTCTTGTAAGGACGAGTAAATAAATTTAGTTATAACACAAATAACGTTCGTAAAGTAATATAAGAGGTTGGCAAGGGAATTGGCATCCATCCTAATCCTTAGTGTACGTTGCTACTTTATTGTAATGCTTTATAACTTCTTGTAAGGACGATTAAATAAATTTAGTTATAACCCAAATAATGTTCGTGAAGTAATATAAGAGGTTGGCAAGGGAATTGGCATCCATCCTAATCCTTAGTGTACGTTGCTACTTTATTGTAATGCTTTATAACTTCTTCTTGTAAGGACGAGTAAATAAATTTAGTCATAACACAAATAACGTTCGTGAAGTAATATAAGAGGTTGGCAAGGGAATTGGCATCCATCCTAATCCTTAGTGTACGTTGCTACTTTATTGTAATGCTTTATAACTTCTTCTTGTAAGGACGAGTAAATAAATTTAGTTATAACACAAATAACGTTCGTGAAGTAATATAAGAGGTTGGCAAGGGAATTGGCATCCATCCTAATCCTTAGTGTACGTTGCTACTATATTGTAATGCTTTATAACTTCTTGTAAGGACGAGTAAATAAATTTAGTTATAACACAAATAACGTTCGTGAAGTAATATAAGAGGTTGGCAAGGGAATTGGCATCCATCCTAATCCTTAGTGTACGTTGCTACTTTATTGTAATGCTTTATAACTTCTTGTAAGGACGAGTAAATAAATTTAGTTATAACCCAAATAATGTTCGTGAAGTAATATAAGAGGTTGGCAAGGGAATTGGCATCCATCCTAATCCTTAGTGTACGTTGCTACTTTATTGTAATGCTTTATAACTTCTTCTTGTAAGGACGAGTAAATAAATTTAGTCATAACACAAATAACGTTCGTGAAGTAATATAAGAGGTTGGCAAGGGAATTGGCATCCATCCTAATCCTTAGTGTACGTTGCTACTTTATTGTAATGCTTTATAACTTCTTCTTGTAAGGACGAGTAAATAAATTTAGTTATAACACAAATAACGTTCGTGAAGTAATATAAGAGGTTGGCAAGGGAATTGGCATCCATCCTAATCCTTAGTGTACGTTGCTACTTTATTGTAATGCTTTATAACTTCTTGTAAGGACGAGTAAATAAATTTAGTTATAACACAAATAACGTTCGTGAAGTAATATAAGAGGTTGGCAAGGGAATTGGCATCCATCCTAATCCTTAGTGTACGTTGCTACTTTATTGCAGTGCTTTATAACTTCTTGTAAGGACGAGTAAATAAATTTAGTTATAACACAAATAACGTTCGTGAAGTAATATAAGAGGTTGGCAAGGGAATTGGCATCCATCCTAATCCTTAGTGTACGTTGCTACTTTATTGTAATGCTTTATAACTTCTTCTTGTAAGGACGAGTAAATAAATTTAGTTATAACACAAACAACGTTCGTGAAGTAATATAAGAGGTTGGCAAGGGAATTGGCATCCATCCTAATCCTTAGTGTACGTTGCTACTTTATTGTAATGCTTTATAACTTCTTGTAAGGACGAGTAAATATATTTAGTTATAACCCAAATAATGTTCGTGAAGTAATATAAGAGGTTGGCAAGGGAATTGGCATCCATCCTAATCCTTAGTGTACGTTGCTACTTTATTGTAATGCTTTATAACTTCTTCTTGTAAGGACGAGTAAATAAATTTAGTTATAACACAAATAACGTTCGTGAAGTAATATAAGAGGTTGGCAAGGGAATTGGCATCCATCCTAATCCTTAGTGTACGTTGCTACTTTATTGTAATGCTTTATAACTTCTTGTAAGGACGAGTAAATAAATTTAGTTATAACCCAAATAATGTTCGTGAAGTAATATAAGAGGTTGGCAAGGGAATTGGCATCCATCCTAATCCTTAGTGTACGTTGCTACTTTATTGTAATGCTTTATAACTTCTTCTTGTAAGGACGAGTAAATAAATTTAGTTATAACCCAAATAATGTTCGTGAAGTAATATAAGAGGTTGGCAAGGGAATTGGCATCCATCCTAATCCTTAGTGTACGTTGCTACTTTATTGTAATGCTTTATAACTTCTTCTTGTAAGGACGAGTAAATAAATTTAGTTATAACACAAATAACGTTCGTGAAGTAATATAAGAGGTTGGCAAGGGAATTGGCATCCATCCTAATCCTTAGTGTACGTTGCTACTTTATTGCAATGCTTTATAACTTCTTCTTGTAAGGACGAGTAAATAAATTTAGTTATAACACAAATAACGTTCGTGAAGTAATATAAGAGGTTGGCAAGGGAATTGGCATCCATCCTAATCCTTAGTGTACGTTGCTACTTTATTGCAATGCTTTATAACTTCTTCTTGTAAGGACGAGTAAATAAATTTAGTTATAACACAAATAACGTTCGTGAAGTAATATAAGAGGTTGGCAAGGGAATTGGCATCCATCCTAATCCTTAGTGTACGTTGCTACTTTATTGCAATGCTTTATAACTTCTTCTTGTAAGGACGAGTAAATAAATTTAGTTATAACACAAATAATGTTCGTGAAGTAATATAAGAGGTTGGCAAGGGAATTGGCATCCATCCTAATCCTTAGTGTACGTTGCTACTTTATTGCAATGCTTTATAACTTCTTCTTGTAAGGACGAGTAAATAAATTTAGTTATAACACAAATAACGTTCGTGAAGTAATATAAGAGGTTGGCAAGGGAATTGGCATCCATCCTAATCCTTAGTGTACGTTGCTACTTTATTGCAATGCTTTATAACTTCTTCTTGTAAGGACGAGTAAATAAATTTAGTTATAACACAAATAACGTTCGTGAAGTAATATAAGAGGTTGGCAAGGGAATTGGCATCCATCCTAATCCTTAGTGTACGTTGCTACTTTATTGCAATGCTTTATAACTTCTTCTTGTAAGGACGAGTAAATAAATTTAGTTATAACACAAATAACGTTCGTGAAGTAATATAAGAGGTTGGCAAGGGAATTGGCATCCATCCTAATCCTTAGTGTACGTTGCTACTTTATTGCAATGCTTTATAACTTCTTCTTGTAAGGACGAGTAAATAAATTTAGTTATAACACAAATAACGTTCGTGAAGTAATATAAGAGGTTGGCAAGGGAATTGGCATCCATCCTAATCCTTAGTGTACGTTGCTACTTTATTGTAATGCTTTATAACTTCTTGTAAGGACGATTAAATAAATTTTGTTATAACCCAAATAATGTTCGTGAAGTAATATAAGAGGTTGGCAAGGGAATTGGCATCCATCCTAATCCTTAGTGTACGTTGCTACTTTATTGTAATGCTTTATAACTTCTTCTAGTAAGGACGAGTAAATAAATTTAGTCATAACAAAAATAACGTTCGTGAAGTAATATAAGAGGTTGGCAAGGGAATTGGCATCCATCCTAATCCTTAGTGTACGTTGCTACTTTATTGTAATGCTTTATAACTTCTTCTTGTAAGGACGAGTAAATAAATTTAGTTATAACACAAATAACGTTCGTGAAGTAATATAAGAGGTTGGCAAGGGAATTGGCATCCATCCTAATCCTTAGTGTACGTTGCTACTTTATTGTAATGCTTTATAACTTCTTGTAAGGACGAGTAAATAAATTTAGTTATAACACAAATAACGTTCGTGAAGTAATATAAGAGGTTGGCAAGGGAATTGGCATCCATCCTAATCCTTAGTGTACGTTGCTACTTTATTGTAATGCTTTATAACTTCTTGTAAGGACGAGTAAATAAATTTAGTTATAACCCAAATAATGTTCGTGAAGTAATATAAGAGGTTGGCAAGGGAATTGGCATCCATCCTAATCCTTAGTGTACGTTGCTACTTTATTGTAATGCTTTATAACTTCTTCTTGTAAGGACGAGTAAATAAATTTAGTCATAACACAAATAACGTTCGTGAAGTAATATAAGAGGTTGGCAAGGGAATTGGCATCCATCCTAATCCTTAGTGTACGTTGCTACTTTATTGTAATGCTTTATAACTTCTTCTTGTAAGGACGAGTAAATAAATTTAGTTATAACACAAATAACGTTCGTGAAGTAATATAAGAGGTTGGCAAGGGAATTGGCATCCATCCTAATCCTTAGTGTACGTTGCTACTTTATTGTAATGCTTTATAACTTCTTGTAAGGACGAGTAAATAAATTTAGTTATAACACAAATAACGTTCGTGAAGTAATATAAGAGGTTGGCAAGGGAATTGGCATCCATCCTAATCCTTAGTGTACGTTGCTACTTTATTGCAATGCTTTATAACTTCTTGTAAGGACGAGTAAATAAATTTAGTTATAACACAAATAACGTTCGTGAAGTAATATAAGAGGTTGGCAAGGGAATTGGCATCCATCCTAATCCTTAGTGTACGTTGCTACTTTATTGTAATGCTTTATAACTTCTTGTAAGGACGAGTAAATAAATTTAGTTATAACCCAAATAATGTTCGTGAAGTAATATAAGAGGTTGGCAAGGGAATTGGCATCCATCCTAATCCTTAGTGTACGTTGCTACTTTATTGTAATGCTTTATAACTTCTTGTAAGGACGAGTAAATAAATTTAGTTATAACACAAATAACGTTCGTGAAGTAATATAAGAGGTTGGCAAGGGAATTGGCATCCATCCTAATCCTTAGTGTACGTTGCTACTTTATTGTAATGCTTTATAACTTCTTGTAAGGACGAGTAAATAAATTTAGTTATAACCCAAATAATGTTCGTGAAGTAATATAAGAGGTTGGCAAGGGAATTGGCATCCATCCTAATCCTTAGTGTACGTTGCTACTTTATTGTAATGCTTTATAACTTCTTCTTGTAAGGACGAGTAAATAAATTTAGTCATAACACAAATAACGTTCGTGAAGTAATATAAGAGGTTGGCAAGGGAATTGGCATCCATCCTAATCCTTAGTGTACGTTGCTACTTTATTGTAATGCTTTATAACTTCTTCTTGTAAGGACGAGTAAATAAATTTAGTTATAACACAAATAACGTTCGTGAAGTAATATAAGAGGTTGGCAAGGGAATTGGCATCCATCCTAATCCTTAGTGTACGTTGCTACTTTATTGTAATGCTTTATAACTTCTTGTAAGGACGAGTAAATAAATTTAGTTATAACACAAATAACGTTCGTGAAGTAATATAAGAGGTTGGCAAGGGAATTGGCATCCATCCTAATCCTTAGTGTACGTTGCTACTTTATTGCAATGCTTTATAACTTCTTGTAAGGACGAGTAAATAAATTTAGTTATAACACAAATAACGTTCGTGAAGTAATATAAGAGGTTGGCAAGGGAATTGGCATCCATCCTAATCCTTAGTGTACGTTGCTACTTTATTGTAATGCTTTATAACTTCTTCTTGTAAGGACGAGTAAATAAATTTAGTTATAACACAAATAACGTTCGTGAAGTAATATAAGAGGTTGGCAAGGGAATTGGCATCCATCCTAATCCTTAGTGTACGTTGCTACTTTATTGTAATGCTTTATAACTTCTTCTTGTAAGGACGAGTAAATAAATTTAGTTATAACACAAATAACGTTCGTGAAGTAATATAAGAGGTTGGCAAGGGAATTGGCATCCATCCTAATCCTTAGTGTACGTTGCTACTTTATTGCAATGCTTTATAACTTCTTGTAAGGACGAGTAAATAAATTTAGTTATAACACAAATAACGTTCGTGAAGTAATATAAGAGGTTGGCAAGGGAATTGGCATCCATCCTAATCCTTAGTGTACGTTGCTACTTTATTGCAATGCTTTATAACTTCTTGTAAGGACGAGTAAATAAATTTAGTTATGACACAAATAACGTTCGTGAAGTAATATAAGAGGTTGGCAAGGGAATTGGCATCCATCCTAATCCTTAGTGTACGTTGCTACTTTATTGTAATGCTTTATAACTTCTTCTTGTTAGGACGAGTAAATAAATTTAGTCATAACACAAATAACGTTCGTGAAGTAATATAAGAGGTTGGCAAGGGAATTGGCATCCATCCTAATCCTTAGTGTACGTTGCTACTTTATTGTAATGCTTTATAACTTCTTCTTGTAAGGACGAGTAAATAAATTTAGTTATAACCCAAATAATGTTCGTGAAGTAATATAAGAGGTTGGCAAGGGAATTGGCATCCATCCTAATCCTTAGTGTACGTTGCTACTTTATTGCAGTGCTTTATAACTTCTTCTTGTAAGGACGAGTAAATAAATTTAGTTATAACACAAATAACGTTCGTGAAGTAATATAAGAGGTTGGCAAGGGAATTGGCATCCATCCTAATCCTTAGTGTACGTTGCTACTTTATTGTAATGCTTTATAACTTCTTGTAAGGACGAGTAAATAAATTTAGTTATAACCCAAATAATGTTCGTGAAGTAATATAAGAGGTTGGCAAGGGAATTGGCATCCATCCTAATCCTTAGTGTACGTTGCTACTTTATTGTAATGCTTTATAACTTCTTCTTGTAAGGACGAGTAAATAAATTTAGTTATAACACAAATAACGTTCGTGAAGTAATATAAGAGGTTGGCAAGGGAATTGGCATCCATCCTAATCCTTAGTGTACGTTGCTACTTTATTGTAATGCTTTATAACTTCTTGTAAGGACGAGTAAATAAATTTAGTTATAACCCAAATAATGTTCGTGAAGTAATATAAGAGGTTGGCAAGGGAATTGGCATCCATCCTAATCCTTAGTGTACGTTGCTACTTTATTGCAATGCTTTATAACTTCTTGTAAGAACGAGTAAATAAATTTAGGGGAGGGGTTAAGGAGAGCATACAATGGCCGCATGGTGCTGGAAATAAGAGGGCATTAATGCTACAGTTTCTGCAGGGTGGCTCTACAGTAGAACTTTTACTCCGATAAGAGTACCTTATTAGAGGACGATACTATTTCCTGTGTTGATTTCTATTTCTTTGCAAATATGCTTGTAACTTGTAATTAAAAATCCATTATTTTATTTACTCGTTACGACGAACAGAAGAAATAGAATTTTTCAATATACTAGTATTATTTATTTTTTAAATTTCAGTTTGGGTTTTTTATTTTGTAATTCAGTATTTGGAATAGTATTTTAACAACTGCAGTTTGTAGTTTGTTAGACAGACGTTTATATTGCCCTATTTAATTCGCCCTCGGTAAAGGCAAACTTTATCCACCGCTGGAAATAAACCATATTTAGAACCCCATCTTCGCCGTGCTAGCCGCCCCCAAAACGCACGCTTTACAGCGAGTTATGGGAAATAAGAAATCCTAATGATATCTGTGAGACCCCTGCAGGGGCTGAAGCTAAAATTAGCTGAATGGGAGTTAATGAATTGAGTGAGCTACCTAGCTCACTCACCCTCACCACCAACATCCGGGACGCGTCTCCTTTCTACAAAACTTGTAAAGTTTAATCAAAGGTATTAAAAGCGTTACTGCCGCGCGCACTGTTGATCCGAGATTCGGGAGGGTCGGTATAAAAATAACAGATTGTATGAGTAAGTGCAGACGGGTTTACTTCATTGTAACTGGGAAAGGTTTATATAGCTTTGTCGTGCGTTCTAAAGCTCCAGTGGGAAAATAATTTTTAAATTAAATAGTTTTTGCTTTTCAATTCCTGCTGTTAGTTCATACTCGCCATATATATATATATTAATCGCAATATGTATTCTTGTGTATTAATAAAGAACTAAGTCAAAATACAAATACAAGAATTAAAATTGAATTTACAATTCAAAGCTTTTCGTTGGCCAACAGTACCAACACAATCAGGAATATTAAACTATTAACTGATATCATGTCAATATATATATACAAATTATTATATAATATGAAATAAAAATAATATAATAAATATAATAATTGTAATATAGTAAAATACCAAAAAATATGTAAACAAATTATAAAAAATTAACAAATATGGAATTTAACCTCAAAAAATACATTCACTTCTAATTCACGCAAAATACAACCCTGTAAGGTTATAGATATAAATATCGCAATATGCATTCTTGTGTATTAATAAAGAACTAAGTCAAAATACAAATACAAGAATATTCTAATATTCCTGATGATGTTGGTACTGTTAGCCAACGAAAAGCTTTGAATTGTAAGTTCAATTATAATTCTTGTATTTGTATTTTGACTTAGTTAATATATATATATATATATATATATATATATATATATATATATATATATATATATTAAATATGGTGATATGTTTTCTTGTAATATAGTTAATAAATTAAAAATATTTCAAAAACAAGAATACTTTTAATGAATATATTTATTCAAAGCTTTTTGCCGATAAAATAGTATCAGCATCTTCAGGAAAATAATTATCAAACAAAATATTTTTACAAAAAAGCTTTTCGTTGGCTAACAGTACCAACATCATCAGGAATATTAAACTATTAACTGATATCATGTCAATATATATAAAAATTATTATATAATATGAAATAATAATAATATAATAAATATAATAATTGTAATATAGTAAAATACCAAATATGTAAACAAATTATAAGAAATTAACATATATGGAATTTAACCTCAAAAAATACATTCACTTCTAATTCACGCAAAATACAACCCTGTAAGGTTATAGATATAAATATCGCAATATGCATTCTTGTGTATTAATAAAGAACTAAGTCAAAATACAAATACAAGAATATTCTAATATTCCTGATGATGTTGGTACTGTTAGCCAACGAAAAGCTTTGAATTGTAAGTTCAATTATAATTCTTGTATTTGTATTTTGACTTAGTTCTTTATATATATATATATATATATATATATATATATATATATATATATATATATATATATATATATATATTAAATATGGTGATATGTTTTCTTGTAATATAGTTAATAAATTAAAAATATTTCAAAAACAAGAATACTTTTAATGAATATATTTATTCAAAGCTTTTTGCCGATAAAATAGTATCAGCATCTTCAGGAAAATAATTATCTAACAAAATATTTTTACAAAAAAGCTTTTCGTTGGCTAACAGTACCAACATCATCAGGAATATTAAACTATTAACTGATATCATGTCAATATATATAAAAATTATTATATAATATGAAATAATAATAATATAATAAATATAATAATTGTAATATAGTAAAATACCAAATATGTAAACAAATTATAAAAAATTAACAAATATGGAATTTAACCTCAAAAAATACATTCACTTCTAATTCACGCAAAATACAACCCTGTAAGGTTATAGATATAAATATCGCAATATGCATTCTTGTGTATTAATAAAGAACTAAGTCAAAATACAAATACAAGAATATTCTAATATTCCTGATGATATTGGTACTGTCAGCCAACGAAAACCTTTGAATTGTAAATTTTATTTTAATTCTTGTATTTGTATTTTGACTTAGTTCTTTATATATATATATATATATATATATATATATATATATATATATATATATATATATATATATCGTTCAAATTTTCAATCGATAACAAAATATTGCTATTCATCCACTCAAGTTCAAATATAATTTTTTTTAAAGTTGCAGTGGATGACACTAAATGTTAAATTTATTAATTAAACTTAATATTTTTTTAAAGAATATCAGAGGATTTTTGTGTTGTAGATTATGTTACTTTTTATAATAACTGTAATTACTTAATGAAAGGGGATTAATAAGATACTCCTTTCTTGATCTAAGTAGGAATTGACTTTATAAATGTTTTTGTATATACTATGTGTTTTATAAACAAATTTTAAATATTTAAAGAATATTATTTTTGTAAAATATATATATATATATATATATATATATATATAAATCTAATGGTGTCTGTCTGTGTATGTATTACTCAAATACGTAAAACAATACTGACCCATTGAGCTGATATTTGCCGTTCCCACGTGTACGGTTTTAGCAAAAAAAGTGAACCGGACGACGAATACAACCATCAGAGATAAGAAACAAATTATGAAAACTCTCGCTCATACCCCAAAAGTTTACAATTTTGGAAAAATATAATTCCCCCCCCCCAAACGTGGTGCTAATAGTGCGGGTTACCTTCACATTACCCACCCCCAATACGATGCATATACAATAAATCAAAAACATGTCTTGAAGTTATATTGACAATTATTGTTTGTTATTGTCACAGAAGGCTAATTTTATAAACCTATGAAGTATCCAGTCAGGATAGATTTGGTTGTAATTTTATATGTTTAACCAGAAGTACTTATTTAAGGCTAGAATAGAAATCACGTGACGAAGTATTACTCCGCGCGAAGTAGACGTTTAATTACGTAATGTTGTGTCAAATTACAGCTAAATATCCTGACTGGACACTTTACAGGTATATTTTAATATAGGTTTATAGGTTTATATAGGTTTATAGGTTTATAATATAGGTTTATAGTATTGTATAAAGTTACAACCAAATCTATTGTATCTGGAGACTTCACAGGTGGGCCTATATCTAAATATATGTATGCGTAGTACGGCGCGCCGTTGATACGCGGACGTACTACTTTTTATTACTACGCAATGAATTTTTTGCCCACTATTTTTCTGATAAAAATTTTATTTATTTCCCTGATCGAGAGCTTTCATTATTTTGTCGAATCCCTGATGACTTTCTGTTTCACCCGGTATAATTTTCCCCCTACAGAACACGTGGGAACGGGAAATAAATACCTGAAATTTTACATAGACTTTTTTTAATGACTCTGGTTTTCACATAGGCATATTTTTATTTAGAAAATCCGTTAGGGCACCGCCCTACTGGTCTTGGAAACGTGCTTAACGGTAGATTTATAAACTAGAGTTTGTTATTTTTATTGGGATATAATGTAAATTAAATTCAACCCAAAGACAAAAAATCAATAGGCTACAAATATTCTTCAACTCCGTACTAAGAACAGGTACTCTGCTAGTATATATATAAATCTAATGGTGTCTGTCTGTCTATCTTTCTGTCTGTCTGTCTGTCTCTCTCTCTCTCTTTCTCTCTCTGTTCGTGTGTGTGTGTGTGTGTGTGTGTGTTATGCAATCACGTAAAAACTACTGGACCCAATGAGCTAAAATTTTACATGGGTATTCTTATGGACCCTGGTTAACACACAGGTCTCTTTTTATTTAGAAATTCCGTCAGGGCACTGGCCTTGAAAACTCTCTCAAAACTCAATCATCTATACTCAATTATATACTTGACTTGGGTTAATCAGCTGTTAAAGTCACTTTTAAACACATTTAAACAGGCTATAGTAATGGTTTGTTTGTTATTCATCTTTCGAGGTAGTTAGACTTTACAAATGTCATCTTACTAGCAGAAGCTTTTCCTTCTCTTGATTTTCCAAAACAATAATTTTTAAGTGTATAGCTTGATATATTTATTTGGATTATCTCTATACTATTATACTAAAATCTAATCGTGTCTGTGTGTGTGTGTGTGTGTGTGTGTGTGTTATGCAATCATGTAAAAACTACGTGACCCATTGAGCTGAAATTTTACATGGACATTCTTATAGTACCTGGTTAACATACAGACCTATTTTTATTTATAAATTCTGTCAGGAGACCGCCTCACTGGCCTTGAAAACTCCCTTAACTCTCAATTATCTATTCTAAATTATATACTTCACTGGCATTAATCAGCTGATAATCAGTTGTAAAAGTTACTTTTATCCACATTTAAACAGCTGATTGTAATGGTTTGTTGTTATTCATCTTTCGAGGTTAGTTATACTTTACAAATGTTATTTTACAAGCAGAAGCTTTTACTTCTCTTAGTTTTTTAAGACAATAATTGGTCGTTTATAAACTATAGTTTGACATATTTATTGGGATTTAATTTCAGTAAATTAAATTCGTCCCAAATAAAAATACAATTAAAATCAATACATATATACGTCGATCCCGTATAAAGGTCGGGTAGTCTGCTAGTACTTCATAAGGTTGCACAGCCACGTTTTCGTATTTACATAAATCTATTCCAAATAGGGAAAACATTTTCAATGTTGCTAACCCTAAATATTGGGTAAAGCTTATAATAATTACGGCTTAGTCATACAGAGTTTCCAATTACACATTTTTCGAACAGTTTCTTAATAAAAAGGAGCATTTCACTGCTACATTGAGACTAGGATATTAAGTATGTAGAATTTATACTATTTATTTGTTATATTATATATTAAAAGTAGGGGCTTGTAGGGACAAAAGCTCCTATTAATATTGAAACAAATAAACTTTTGTATAGTCATTTTATTTTTTTAATACAAATTAAGTTGAAGCACGTTTTTTATAACAAAATTTCCTTATAAACTATATTTTTGTGAATGTTCCTTTCCCAACCTTAAGTTCATCAAAACCCTATAAATGTTGTAAATAGAGAAAAACCTATATTTTCCCCGCTCCTTCGTGCCAATACCTTTAATTTGAGCCATCTCCCAGCCTTGTACGACCTTCCAAGCTCCCACACTTTTTTTCTCAAAATTTGGCTTATGAAATTATTTATATGGACTAGGGGCTCGTAAGGGTAAATGCCCCTATTCATATTGAAACAAATTTTATATTTTTGTATGATAATTTTACTTTATAATAATAATTAATTTAATATAATTAATTAATTCACTTTTTACATAACAAAATTTCCTCATAAACTATATTTTTTGTTTTCAATCTGTTTCTTTAATCCAATATGTGTCTTATATCCATCTTGAGAAGTTATTCAACCTAGTGCAACATAGTTGATCATGTGTAAAAACAGGCTTGGTCGATAGAAACCTTACTTATAGTTATTAAAAATGTAAGTCTTAAAGGAAATTGGTTCCTTTTCGTTTGAAATGGCATTTTAGGACCTGTTGATATTAATTTAATTATTGGTAAAAATATGATGTTTCCTTTTCTAGAACCAGTGATTATTTCTAATTTAATACCCTTGTCAAACATATCTAGTACGATAAGACGTAGTCTATTACCTAAACCTGGTCCAAAGCTCATATTTCTAATTAAATTTTAATACTGTTAAAATATTTGCACTCAGTTACTTTTAATATAATATTTGTACAGCTGTTTTTCAGCTGAAATATTTGAAAATCATACTCAGCTGGTTATTGCAATGTATTTCTTACGGCTACTTTTGGTAACTTTAAGTTTCTCAAAACCCTATAAATGTTGTAAATTAAGAAAACCCTATAAATGTTGTAAATTAAGAAAGCCCTATAAATGTTGTAAATTAAGAAAACCCTATATTTCCCCCGCTCCTTCGTACCTTCAATTTGAGCCATCTCCTAGCTCTGTACGATCTTTCAAGCTCCCACAATATTTCTCTCAAAATTTGATTACGAAAATATTACATGGACTAAGGGATGTAAGGGCAAATTCATATTTAAACAAATTTTAAACTTTTCGATAATTTTATTTTTTAATACAAATCAATAATTTAATATATTTCAAAATTTTCATACAAAATTTCTTCATAAAATAAATTTTGTGTGAATGCTTTTTAAATTTGATTTTTTGACCAATCGTATTTTCAATATGTACCTTTAATCCAACGTGTTTTTACTCTACTTAGTGCAACATAAAGTTGACCATGTATAAAAACAGGTTTGGTCAATTGAAGCCCTACTATTAAGAATGATTGACCCTGAGCCTTATTTATAGTTATTGCAAAAAAATTCAAATGACATTACACTTTCGTACTGTATAATTCCATTTAAACAGTTTCAATTGATTTTAAAATGTCAAAGTCCCCCATGAGTTTCTGGCTGTGGTAGGTAAACTAAGCCATTGTGACAACATGATATGAAATGATTGTTTGTGGATTCGGCGTGAAAATGGAGTGCCCCACAATGTAGGCATTCTCCATTCATCAAACCTACATTAAGTGAATCCATATCATTTCAAGTACTAATATTCTTCTGAATTGTGAGCCATTGTCAACGTCATTCTGTCGAGCAATGTTATTGGTTCCACAAACCGCTCTTCTTCTGTTTGCATAGTTTCTAAAGACTTCTTCACTTCTACGTGACCTCCCCCTTACGCTCGTATTAAAACTACACAATAAAATAAATAATGTAAACACAAAAACTATAAAGGCTATTAGCAGAAACCTATGCGTAGACTTTGGTAAATACGAAGATTACCCACCCCCCAATGGAATGCGTATAGAATAAATCAAAGTATGTTTTAAACATATGTTTTAAAACATGTATTAAAATATGTTTAATAGTTATCTCAATATTGATAACTATTAATTTTGTTATTGCCGCGGAAGGTTAATTTTATATACCTATGTTGAAATATAGCTATGAAGTATCCAGTCAGGATAGATTTGCTTGTATTTTATACATTTAACCATTAGGTAATGTTGTACAAAATTACAACCAAATCTATTCTGACTGGACACTTTATAGGTATATTTTAATATAGGTATATAGGAATGTATAAAATTACAATTAAATCTATCCCAATTGGAGACTTTATTAGTATATTTAAATATACGTATATACCTTTAAAACGTGTGTAAGAATAGGGCTAACGTGACGTGACTACAGTCGTGACATCACTGTATCACTTGCCGAAGCAGTCAGCCGTTGCAGAACTTACTACTGTGGAATGAATTTTTTACCCAACTAAAAATTGATAAAATACAACTTTCCTACACACAAAATAATACAAAAATAATAATGAAAGTAGCCTTAGGACATGTTTCGGAATGCCCCATATTAATATCTAGCCGGATTTGCGAATTCATTTACCAAGTAGGCCTATTCGTTTGTTTATCAGCTGTTTTCATTCCCAAACACTCAGCTGTTCTTCATTACAGTTTATTTCTTTTGGAGATTTTTGGGTATTTTAAGTTCCTGAAACCATATAAATGTTTTTAATTGAAAAAACCTATATTTTTTTCCTGCTTCTTCAATACATTTAATTTAAGCCATCTCCCAGGTCGTACGACTTTCCACGCTTCCACAAATTTTCTTTCAAAGTTCGGCTTACGAAAATTATATATATGGATTAAAAAACCATAAGCACCATTATTTAATCACCAAAACATTTATATACCATAAATAATCCTGAGCATTACATTGCAATTATAAATAAATAAAAAATCTTAAACCACAAAAAACGTTTCATTGAAATCCTGATATACATTTCTATTGCAAAGGAATCATCTTCAGAGGAAAATAATACAAGACTCTGTAGTAATTAAGACTGTTTTAGTGATTTCCTCTGAAGATGATTACTCGCAATCGAAATCTATATCAGGACTTAAATAAAAAGCGTTTGAGGCTTAAAAGGTTTTTGTTTATTTATAATAAAAATGACACCACATTTACTCCAAGTTATTGTTATTCCATTAAAATGTTATTTTGTTATAGTTCTGATAACGAACAAATATGTTTATTATATTTGGTTTGGATTTTTTTTCATTTATAACACTTTTTAATATCATGAAAAATAATTCTTTTATGTGGTAAAATTGTGATTTAAAACTTTTTTGTACATATACAATTTTTAAAAATAATTTCGAAATGTTTGTAGTCTGTGGGGCCTTCTGGGAATTAACAGTTGCTGGGGGGGTCACGTGACATTTTAATCAGAAAGGTTTGGAAGCACTGTTCTGGACTACTCACTAAAGGTACGTTTCCATTCTAACAAGTCGCAGGCACATGTGGCCGGCACAAGTCGCGCGTAGATTTTCATACTGTTTCCATTTCCCAGGCACATGTGCCGGGGCAAAAATCTCGTGTCCCACGACCCAGCAGTAGTTGTTATTTTGCAGTGAAGAATTGAAGACATGTTGAGTTTTAAGTGAATCTTTTTACGTTTAGTGATTTTTATATATGTGTAAGTGTTAATAATGGATGCCACAGCAGCTTCTACTTTTTTTATTATGGCTGGTGCATACAATGAGCTGAGGAAAAAAAGGCGAAAACGACCTAGGTGGTGGATTAGAAGTCTTTTAGCAAAAAGACAATCAGAAGGAGCCTTCAACTTAATAATGAGAGATTTGCGCATGCAAACTGGATACGAAAATTTCTTGCGAATGACTTCAAGTGATTTTGAATTTTTGTTAAACCTAATAGCACCAGAAATTGGAAAAGTAGTAACTGCTGACAACCAATCCCCCCTGGGGAAATGTTAGCTACCACTCTCCGTTTTTTAGCGACAGGAGATAGTTACATCTCGTTGATGTACCTCCTCAGAATGTGTCTCTTACTCCAGAGGTAAACACTGTTTTAAAACGTTTTTAAGGGCATTTGGGCAACTGCGCATGCGCGTGTCGCGGGCACATGTGCCCACTCGTTTCCATTGTCCGTGGGAACTTGTGTCGGCACAAGTTTTGTCACACCGCCGGGTGGCACAAAACAGTCGCGGGCACATGTGCCGCGACTTGTGCCAGATAGTTTCCATTCGGGGATTTGTGCCGGCACAAGTCGGGCACATGTGCCCGACAAAAATTTGTAGTAATGGAAACGTACCTTAAGACGGGAAGAGTGCTCCTCAGTTCCAGGGACTATTCGGAACAGTAAAACCTTCCAAACGAACCGGTTTCCATTTCTGCTAAAGTACCCTTTTCGGTTAGTTCGGAGCCGATCTAGAAAAAATGCGTCAAGTTTTTCTATCCCGGTGGGCGTTAGTTCCTGATTGTGCCTGTCCACCAGCATCTCTTGAAACCATCTTGAAAAAAAACCTTTTTTATTTTAAATTTATTACCGAATGTTCCTTTCTTGATGCCAGTGTTAAAGGTCTTGTGAAAATAGGATTTAGAATATACAATATCAAGAGCACAGTGGTACAATATATTATAATGAAAGTATTGGAAAATACCCCAATAACACAAAAATAATTCAAAATAACAAATAAAGCAAGTTACTTAAGATTAAACCCTTATGTACATTTCGATGACCATGTCATCATCATCGGAGGGTCTTATTATAAAATTACAATCTAGTAAACAAGAAGATACAAACTAGAGTGACCTCCTAGTAACTTCTTGTTTGCTAGATTGTAATTTTGTAATAAGACCCTCTGATGATGATGACAGGGTCATCGAAATAAACATAAGGGTTAATCTTAATTCACTTGTTTTTTTTTGTTATTTTTGATTATTTTTCTGGTATTTGGGTTCTTTCGAATATGTCCATTGTAATATATTGTACCACTGTGCTCTTGATATTGTATATCAAGTAATAAAGTTGACTAACTGAAACAAGGTTTAAATGGAGACATCCTCATTTTAAAATTAAAACATCCGAAAGTAATCGTTTATTTCATCAGACAAACCATATTTCTGGTTTTTTTTATGTACGTATTTACATTTAACAATTTCTGTGATAGTGTTGATATAGACTAATACAGGTTATGGTAAATTAACAATTTAGTTTACAAACAATATAAAGTAATCTCTCTCCCTCCCTGTTCTCTGTGATATTTAAGACGTATTGCTCGTTCTCTTTCTGACATTCCATATTCTTACTCTCTCTCTCTCTCTCTCTCTCTCTCTTTGACATGGTATAGGTTGTTCTCTTTCGCAAATTCTATAGATTTTGCTCGTTCTCACTCTCTCTCTACTTTGGACGTTTAATAGATATTTCTCTCTCTCTCTCTCTCCCTCTCTCTCTCACCCTCTCTCTGACATGGAATAGGTTGTTCTCTTTCGCATATTCTATAGGTTTTGCTCGCTCTCACTCTCTCTCTACTTCGGACGTTTTATAGATATTTCTTTCTCTCTCTCTTTGGCATGAAATAGGTTTTTCTCTTTCGCACATTCTATAGGTTTTGCTCGCTCTCACTCTCTCTCTACTTCGGACGTTTAATAAATATTTCTTTCTCTCTCTCGCTCTCTCTCTCTCTCTGGCATGGAATAGGTTGCTCTCTTTCGCACATCCTGTAGGTTTTGATCGCTCTCACTCTCTCTCTACTTCGGACGTTTAATAGATATTTCTTTCTCTCTCTCTGACATGGAATAGGTTGCTCTCTTTCGCACATTCTATAGGTTTTGCTCGCTATCACTCTCTCTCTACTTCAGACGTTTAATAGATATTTCTTTCTCTCTCTCTAACATGGAATAGGTTGTTTTCTTTCGCACACTCTATAGGTTTTGCTCGCTCTCACTCTCTCTCTCTACTTCGGACGTTTAATAGATATTTCTTTCTCTCTCTCTCTCTCTCTGGCATGGAATAGGTTGCTCTCTTTCGTACATTCTATAGGTTTTGCTCGCTCTCACTCTCTCTTTCGGACGTTTAATAGATATGTCTTTCTCTCTCTCTCTGGCATGGAATAGGTTGCTCTCTTTCGCACATTCTGTAGTATTTGCTCGCTCTCACTCTCTCTCTCTCTCTACTTCGAACGTTTAATGATCTCTCTCTCTCTCTCTCTGTCTCTGGCATGGAATAGGTTGCTCTCTTTCGCACATTCTGTAGGTTTTGCTCGCTCTCACTCACTCTCTACTTCGGACGTTTAATAGATATTTCTTTCTCTGTCTCTGACATGGAATAGGTTGCTCTCTTTCGCACATTCTATAGGTTTAGCTCGCTCTCAATCTCTCTCTTCTTCGGACGTTTAATAGATATTTCTTTCTCTCTCTCTCTCTCTCTCTCTCTCTCTCTCTCTCTCTCTCTCTCTCTCTGGCATGGAATAAGTTGCACTCTTTCGCACATTCAGTGGGTGTTGCTCGCTCTGACTCTCTCTCTACTTCGGACGTTTAATAGATTTTTCTTTCTATCTCTCTAACATGGAAAAGGTTTTTCTCTTTCGCACACTCTATAGGTTTTGCTCGCTCTAACTTTTTCTCTACTTCACTTTTAATAGATATTTCTTTCTCTCTCTCTCTCTCTCTCTATCGGACATTCCATAGGTCTTTCTCACTCTTTTATCTCTCATATTGAGTTCCACTAACACTGAGCTAGAGGTAACTGCGACTTCCCCAGACATTACAAGTTTGCCCATTTGTAAATACTCACCTTAAAGTTATAACCCACACCTTCAGCCATATTTAGATATCACGAACCTTTACAGCGGCAGTAATCGTATTAGCAGTTTTATTTGTTATTTTTTATTATTTTTTGTGGTATTGGAGTTTTTTCAATATTTTCATTGTAATAGGATTTAGAAAGTTTGAACTGGATCCAGATGCCAAGTGGTAAATGAAGAACAATTGTAAACTCGGATGGATTAGTCACGTGACTGGGTGTCTAACGCAATAAAATAGGCGATGCGAATATGAATAAACAATTATAAATACCAGATTGTATGATTTATGCCGCGAATATTTGTTCGATGCGATAACGTATCGACATAATGTAGATACGCTTGGCGATACCCTTATTCACGCTTGGCGATTTAATGTAATCAAAATAATTGTTGAAATTCCAGTCATATTTTGCTGAAATCGACTTTGGAAAGCATAAAGTATTAGCAGTGAATGCATTTAAGTATCTATTATTCCTTACCTGTAAAATGGACGTTTAAATTTAGAATTAAAATAAACTGTCCTGTAATAATTCTACTCGGTCATATTTGATTTAAAAACATAATTTTCTGGTTAGAAGCTGCGTTTTCTGAAAAGCCGTTTAGTTGGCGCCATCTTGAAACGGAATTTTCCTTCAAACAAACTCACACTTTTCCTAAACTTAATTAGTGGTCCCAGCTGCGGGTTAATTCTGAGGACGGAGGGGGGGGTGAACCTCCCTTCCGGTTTCCTTGCTTCACAGCAAAGCATTTGTTTTACGTGAGCTTACATATGCACAA